>CM059198.1:4983574-5583574 GCA_030323885.1 Branchipolynoe longqiensis
GTTGTACTTTAAAGCTGACTGTATTTGTGTAACCGTGTAGATTAAATCTGCTGTATTTGTGTAACTGTGTACATTAAAGCTGCTGTATTTGTGTAACCGTGTACATTGTGCGTTTGTGTAAAGACAGCTGCTGTATTTGTGTAACCGTGTACATTAAAGCTGCTGTATTTGTGTAACCGTGTACATTAAAGCTGCTGTATTTGTGTAACTGTGTACATTAAAGCTGCTGTATTTGTGTAACTGTGTACATTAAAGCTGCTGTATTTGTGTAACTGTGTACATTAAAGCTGCTGTATTTGTGTAACCGTGTACATTAAAGCTGCTGTATTTGTGTAACCATGTACATTAAAGCTGCTGTATTTGTGTAACTGTGTACATTAAAGCTGCTGTATTTGTGTAACCACGTGTACATTACAGCTGCTGTATTTGTGTAACCATGTACATTAAAGCTGCTGTGTATTTGTGTAAACTGTGTACATTAAAGCTGCTGTATTTGTGTAACTGTGTACAATTAAAGCTGCTGTATTTGTGTAACCATGTACATTAAAAGCTGCTGTATTTGTGTAAACCGTGTACATTAAAACTGCTGCTATTTGTGTAATCCATGTAACATTAAAGCTGCTGTATTTGTGTAACCATGTAGATTAAAGCTGCTGTATTTGTGTAAACCATGTACATTAAAGCTGTTGTATTTGTGTAAACCGTGTACAATTAAAGCTGCTGTATTTGTGTAACCATGTACATTAAAACTGCTGTATTTGTGTAACCATGTACATTAAAGCTGCTGTATTTGTGTAACCGTGTACATTAAAGCTGCTGTATTTGTGTAACCATGTACATTAAAGCTGCTGTATTTGTGTAACCGTGTACATTAAAGCTGCTGTATTTGTGTAACTGTGTACATAAAAGCTGCTGTATTTGTGTAACTGTGTACGTTAAAGCTGCTTAAGGCCCTGTCACATTATGGCGTATGGCGGGAGCGTATTCAAAACCTACGTCAAAAATGGGAAAAAACTGCGCGGGGCGACGTATCATGACCTTTGTGACCTCTCGGGTGTTTTTGAGCGTATGCGTAACCTATGAGTAGCGTACGTGGAGCGTATGAGAGCGTACTGTGACATTTTTTGACGGTTTTGATTGGCATGTGGAGCATACGAGTAGTGTACGAGTAGCGTACGAGTAGCGTACGAGTAGCATACGAGTAGCGTACGAGTAGCGTACACGTAGTGTATGCATAGCATTGAGCGTTATGAGTAGCATATGCGTAACCTAAGCAGAACCTATGCTTATCGTATGCAAAGCGTATCTTATCTTAAGTAAACTGAATAATTAGTGTTCAATATTTGTGTGGCATCCAGAGTAGGATGGTCCAAACATGTGCTCCAACCACTATCAAAAGCGACTACCTGTTAGGAAGCAGTCTCCATATATGATATATGAAGAAATGGGACGGTGCAAACATGTAGGATGGTCCAAACATGTCCGTTAAACCAGCTCAGATCGATGTTTGTTTGTTGTTGTTGTTTACCGTCCTAGCAACATCTAAGGTCATATCAGGATGGGTATCCACACATACATACATCCAGACATGGGTCACTCTCCTGAAAACTGGCCAAAAGTGTCACATGGAGAGTTATAATCTAATATTTGAGGTTTTTACATTTTTTGGTGGCAAATGTAAGCTAGAAATCTCCCCTTTACAGCTATGTAAAATATGAATTGATGAGATAAAAAAATAAAGGTGTAGTCCATGATTAAGCTATGTCATATGGCAGTATGGTTGCTCAGATGTAACACATGTTTAGGACACCAGAAATATGTAGTGCTTATATTGATAAACAAAAAAAAAAGTTATTCCCAGCCATGCTTTATTAGTAGCTGTCCACAGTATGTATATGGATCATATTTATTTTAAACTGAATAATTAGTGTACAATATGTGTGTGACATCCAGAGTAGGATGGTCCAAACATGTGCTCCAACCACTATCAAAAGCAACCTCCTGTTAGGAAGCAGTCTCCATATATGATATATGAAGAAATGGGACTGTGCAAACATGTAGGACGGTCCAAACATGTCCGTTAACCTGGCTCAGATCGATGTCGAGACCTATGGCATATGCTTTGAATACGCTGTGCAGGTATTGCAGGTATAGCAATACCTCAGGGAGTTTGACGCCCCTGCCTTGCAGAGTTGTAAACCACTGCCTTGTGGTACAGGTTCTTGACAGAACCGAAGGCTAAGGGAGCAAACCCTAAACAGAAAACCATGTCACTGTGGCAGCATTAAGGGTGGTTGATGTATGGAACTCCCAACATCTCCCGACCAGCCACTGCAGGGACAAATAGTTTTGCGCCTGTCTTGACATGTTCTTGCCGGTGTGAAACCTCTATTTGCTCCCCGAGAGAGTGCCGCTGGTAACTTGCAAAAGCCAGCAGCACTTCAACATTTTTGCAGGCAGCTTTCATGAAATGTACAACCGCACAAAAAGAGTGGCAGTTAAGTAATGAAAGCAGTCTTTGTCACATCGCGACCGACAGCATGATGATGATGATGATACGCTGTGCATACGCTAGGAGTACGATAGGAGTACGCTTGAATACGTAACACGTAGGTTATGCGTACGCTACATACGCTAGAGATACGCCGGTGATGCAAGTTGAGCGTATGTGTAACCTACGCCGGCGTACCCCTAGCGTACGAGGAGCATATGCCGGCATACGAGGAGGGTACACCGGCATATGAGTAGCGTATGAGTAGCGTATGAACCATACGCTCCCATAGGTCGAGATTTTTTTAGCATGCACAAACAAATTTGGACGGACGGACATGAGAAAGCGTATGCCGGCGTACGATGGCGTATGCCGGTGTATGAGTAGCATATGCGTGGCGTATGCATAGCATATGCGTAGGGCGGCATATGCCGACATATATGACGTAACGCGCTTACGCCGCCGTACACTCCCGCAAAAAACCCTAATGTGACAGCCCCTTTAGTCTGAAGAAAACATAAACATCTCAAAGCCAAAAGAATTATCTAAATTTGATTCTAAATATCTAACTTAGATACTGGGCACTTATTAAACATTTGTCACCACACAGAAGGGAATACTAAGGCAATTTAATATAACCTGTTACTACATAAGCCTACTTGGTCAGAGTGTTGCCATGCTTGCCAAAATCAATTTTGCATGGTTGCACTTTAAATATATAAAAAGTTAGCCGTTTAAAATAAAAGTTACTTCAAGCTAGAGTAAGGTACAATATAAAGAACAACCTAATGTCAGAAACTCAAAACCATCGAACTATGCAACCTTAAATAAGTTGTGGATTAATTTTATGTCATTGGTTTGACTTGGTCATGGTTTAAACCTTCGCCCTCACACACGCGAAGCCAGATGGCGTTTTTACTAATTCGGCCACCACTTCCGGTGTAATTTGGGCAGCGTCCCAGCACCTACAAAGACCAACCGATGACACATCTGGCAAACCCCATCTCCACATATTTGCACATGCCTTAATCATTAATTGATTAATTGGTGTTTCAAGTCCAAGTTATATGAGATCATATCAGGGCCGGTACCAACTTGTGACAGGGAGCACTCATGGCAGCTTTATAGTGCTTCCTACAGAGATACTGCACCACTATGACTCAATATCCCACTTAGCATATTGGCTGCATGATAAAGTTAAACATTTATGCGCTTCTTATTTTTGTTGTCGATCAGTAACCCACTTACTAACCCACTTACCTCATACAGTTTCTTGCGCCTGCGTGGAAGCGTCTGGTAGAAGCAAGGGAACGGATTATTTGGCAACTGAGACTGCGAACCCGTAAAATCCATGGAGGACGACTTTGGCACAAGCGACATTGAGGCTGTCGTTGGTGACATCACACAGGCTGAGTTATACACACCAGCCACCTGGTGGCGGCCACCCTCACCAGCCGGTGCTGTGTTATACCTGTTATGATACATGGCGCATGCGTGGAGATGACAATGCCTAACTGCTACAAGGACCACTAATTGGACACTAACGGGAAGCAGGCACTGTCGCCATTAAGCCACCAGGATCCTGGGGTTTTCGAACGATTGCACTTCCTCTTACTCCTTCGACTGTTAAATATGGTCAGTGATTCAATTTATGCAGTGAGGATTATAGCGGTATGAAAATACATATGTCAATTATAAATAACGCAACAGTGTTCAAGTTGCTACACTGACAATGCACTCCAGGCTATATTTACATGTGTGCGCTATAATTTATTATGCGAATATAAATAACATATGAGATTCCTCCGTATTATCCACAGTCAATATAGCACACTCACAATTACCCTCCTGGCATTGTGAGTCTTCAATGAGCTGTTTTCATACCTCTCCCGCCAGAGGGCAGTGCAGTAGTTCCTGCTTTATTATCCAGGTGGCGCCAGGGTTCCCACAGTCCATTGAATGTAAACAGCATCGACTCTGGCCATACGCTGTTCTGCTCTGGGCACGTGACACTTTCCGCAGTCAGTTTCTGTGCGTACCTACCTCAGTATCCTCAGTATCCTCACACATTACACCACTCAGCCTCTGTTCCGTTTCCTATACAGCCTGACACAGGTATGCAGTGTTATTGAGGCGCACACCGGTCACAAGGCAACACCGGACTCCCAGCCTGCATCTTGGGTGGTGTGTGGCTGTGTGTGTGTGTGTGTAGGTGTGTGTGTAGACGTGGGGGGGGGGGGTAAACTATTATATTGCCGACACACTGTACAGATATGGCATAGATCTCCTTCTCCTCGCGTCCTGCTTGTTGATGAGCTGTAATACTGGAGGGGTCGAGGTGGGAAAGTGGGCGTTGTAAAAGCCAACACCTCCTCCACCTCCTCCTCCACCACCACCTCCTCCTCCTCCTCCTCCACCACCTCCTCCACCTCCTCCAACCCGCGAACAAATCACTCCCGTGGCAGCTATTCACGGCAGGAGGCAAGACCCTGCCCTAGCACTCACACTCACTCACACACACTCTCACACACTCAGCCACTCACTCACACACCCAACTCACGGCACTCAGTGAGACCCACAAGGTGTGTTTCTGATTAACCCTGGAGGAATGCAGCACCCTCTAATCAATGTGTGTCTGTATGTGTGTCTGTATGTGTGTCTTTATGTGTGTCTGTGTGATCTACTGGTCAACCCTAGTATATGTGTATGTGTATGCATGTGTCTGCATGTGTCTATATGTGCATTCATGTATTCATGCATTTGTAGCGTTCTCTGTGGCGGAGTGGTTAGAGTGTCTGACTTTTTTCTAGGTCAGACTCCTAATCTGAGGGTCGGGGGTTCGATTCCCCGTGCCCCCAGCTCTGCCAATTTGGATTTCCACTGCTGTGTATAACTTACAGTGTCATCAAAGGCCAGTTGCTCTCATACCATGTCTATGTGGTGTGGGAGGTTACAAATCCCTTGGGTCAGTAAAAGTGTAGGCTCTGGCTTTCTATCAACCAGCAGTGGAGTGGGGAAGACCAGTCGTCTGTGACTGGGATTTCCCTGCTTGGGACAACTAATGTACAAAAAAAGAAAGAAAGAGAGACAAATAAGTGTTCACACTTCCTGTCTACCATTCGCTATATCGCTATATGTGTCTGTATGTTTCTGTATCTGTCTGTATGTGTCTGCATATGTCAATGTGGGTCTGTGTGTGAGTGTCTGTCTAGTCTATCCCAGACTACCGGCCGGTGCCCTGCTTGTTGGTTCGTTGATTGATTGTTGGAATTTTACATCCTCGCAACATCTAAAGTCATATCAGGACGGGTACTGACTTGTGACAGTGCGCACTCATGGCAACTTTATAGTGCTGCCCCATTTGGAGACCAGGCTACCAGCACCATGACCTGATATCCCACTCAGTCACATTATCCTGACAATAAGCCAACCAGTCCTTGCCCTATCCTAATAATGCCGAGCACTTGGATAGGAAGTGACAAGTATCAATTTTTAAGTCATTGGTTTGACTCAACCAGGGTTGAATCCCACGATCTAGCAAAACGAGAGACAGATGCTCAACTCATTCGGCCATCCCGTCTGGTCCCCTTGCTTGTATTCTTCCCTCCGTTAGCAGTACACTATCCTACAAGATGCAGTCCTTTATCGAAGCCCTACACCACAAAAACCCTGGTGGGAACTTAATGACAGCAATGCCACACACTGCGCCCGCCACTTGACCACCCTGGACTTCAGCAGCAAAGCAGTGTGAGAAGTCACTGACCAGCCGACTGCTCCAGGTGATTAGTACCCAGGTATGCCGGTAGGCAATCCGCCTGGTACTCCTCCAGCATGACCCCTACACTGGTCCCTCATCCATCCACTTCACCAGTTAACCCTTATGGCGGGATTGCTCCCACTGTGCCTACTCCGCCCCGGTCCTAACTGTGTGTGGAATAGTGGGTGGGGTTTTACCCTAGGTTTATATACCCAGGTCGGAGTGGACCAGTGTAGTGCTAATGGTAGGGCGGATTAGCGATAATCCCTAGAACAACCCCTGACACATTCTGTGGGTTCTTCTGTGAGTTCTACTGTGGGCTCTCCTGTGGGTCCCCCTGAGTGTTTTCCTGTGGGTTCTCCTGGGGGTTCTCTTGAGTGTTCTCTTGTTTGTACCGTGTGTGTTCTCCTGTGTTTTCCCTGTCTATTCTCTTGAGTGTTCTCCTGTGAGTTCTCCTGTGTGTTCTCCTGTGAGTTCTCCTGTGTATACTCCTGTGGGTTCTATGTGTGTTCTATGTGTCCTCCTGTGTGTACCCTATGTATCCTCCTGTGTGTACTGTGTCTTCTATGTGTCCTCCTGTACGTATCCTGTCTATATCCCGTGTCTCCTCCTGTGTGTACCTATATATCCTCCTGTGTCCATGCACAGAGGCTCCAGTTCCTCTGACGACACACACCTGTGCACCCTCCTCATGTTCACACCCCTCCAGGTGCCTCAGCCTCCACGTGTGTCTCCCTGTCCCTCCGTCGTGTGAGTGTGGGTGGGTGGGTGTGTATCTCCCCACCTGCTCCTTCCTTCCTCCACGGTCCGCCCCTCGCCCCGTCCTGTCCTGCCTGTCTACACGGCCCGACTGCCTGCCTCGAGCACATCGTGCTCCCTCCTCCTGTACTCCTCCGTACCCACCAAGCCCGCGGCTCAACGTGCCCACTGCCCGCCGCTCAACCAGCTCGCACGCGCACTGCAGTACGCTGTTGACCGAGCGCGCGGCAGTGCGGCGCGTTCCTCCTCCTCCTGAGTAGATAATGGTGGCGCCGCCTTGTGGAGAAAGTACAGCTTAGAGCTGGCTGCAGCCTCTCACCCCGCCAACCCCAGCTGCTTGTCCGACAATGGCGTTGATACCTCCCCAATGAATTGAGCGTCCGCCTCCCGTTCTGGTAGGTCGTGGGATTCGAACTCCCGAGTTCGAACCCTGGCCGAGTCAAACGAATGACTTACAAATTGATAAGTGTCACTACCTGGCGCTCGGCATTACTAGGATAGGGCAAGGAGCAGTGGAATGAGGAAGATCAATTGTCCGCGATTGAAATTTCCTCCACTTAATCAACTAATCTACAAAAGAAAAAGGTGGGTGTGAGTGTAGACTTGTGTATGAGTGCGTGTGTGAGTGTGTGTGAGTGTAGACCTGTGTATGAGTGCGTGTGAATGCATATGTGAGTGTGTGTGAGTGTAGACCTGTGTCTGAGTGTGTGTGAGTGCGTGCGAGTGCATGTGAGTGTGTGTGTGATTGTAGACCTGTGTATGAGTGCATGTGAGTGTAGACCTGTGTATGAGTGCATGTGTGAGTGTGTGTGAGTGTGTGTGAGTGTATACTTGTGTATGAGTGTGTGTGCGTGTGTGTGAGTGTAGACCTGTGTGTGAGTGCATGTGAGTGTGTGTGTGAGTGTGTGTGAGTGTAGACCTGTGTATGAGTGCATGAGTGAGTGTGTGTGTGAGTGTAGACCTGTGTATGAGTGTGTGTGATTGTGTGTGAGTGTAGACCTGTGTATGAGTGTGTGAGTGTGTCTGAGTGTAGACCTGTGTATGATTGTGTGAGTGTGTCTGAGTGTAGACCTGTGTATGAGTGCATGTGAATGTGCATGTGAGTGTATGTGAGTGTGTGTGAGTGTGTGAGTGTAGACCTGTGTATGAGTGCGTGTGTGAGTGTGTGTCAGTGTAGACCTGTGTATGAGTGCGTGTGAATGCATATGTGAGTGTGTGTGAGTGTAGACCTGTGTATGAGTGTGTATGAGTGTGTGTGAGTGCGTGTGAGTGCATGTGAGTGTGTGTGTGATTGTAGACCTGTGTATGAGTGCGTGTGAGTGTACACCTGTGTATGAGTGCATGTGTGAGTGTGTGTGAGTGTGTGTGAGTGTATACTTGTGTATGAGTGTGTGCGCGAGTGTGTGAGTGTAGACCTGTGTGTGAGTGCATGTGAGTGCGTGTGTGTGAGTGTGTGTGAGTGTAGACCTGTGTATGAGTGCATGAGTGAGTGTGTGTGTGAGTGTAGACCTGTGTATGAGTGCGTGTGATTGTGTGTGAGTGTAGACCTGTGTATGAGTGTGTGAGTGTGTCTGAGTGTAGACCTGTGTATGAGTGCATGTGAATGTGCATGTGAGTGTATGTGAGGGTGTGTGAGTGTGTGAGTGTAGACCTGTGTATGAGTGTGTGTAAGTGTGTGTGAGTGTAGACCTGTGTCTGGGTGCGTGTGTGATTGTGTGAGTGTAGACCTGTGTACGAGTGCATGTGTGAGTGTGCGTGAGTGTAGACCTGTGAATGAGTGCGTGTGAGTGCTTGGTTAAGTGTGTGTGAGTGTAGACCTGTGTATGAGTGCGTGTGAGTGTGTGTGAGTGTATACCTGTGTATGAGTGTGAGTGTGTGTGAGTGCGTGTGAGTGCTTGTGTGAGTGTGTGTGAGTGTAGACCTGTGTATGAGTGCGTGTGAGTGTGTGTGTGTGAGTGTAGACCTGTGTATGAGTGTGTGAGTGTGTGTGAGTGTGTGTGAGTGTAGACCTGGGTATGAGTGCGTGTGAGTGTGAGTGTGTGTGAGTGTAGACCTGGGTATGAGTGGGTGTGTGAGTGTGTGTGAGTGAGTGTGTGTGAGTGTGTGTGAATGTGGATGTGAGTGTGTGAGTGTGTGTGTGTGAGTGTAAGTGAGTGGGAATGTGGATGTGTGTGAATGTGAGTGTGTGTGAGTGTGTGTGAGTGTGAGTGTGTGTGTAAGTGTGTGAGTGTGTGGGTGAGTGTGTGTGTGAGTGTGTGTGAGTGTGAATGTGGATGTGTGTGAATGTGGATGTGAGTGTGTGTGAGTGTGTGTGAGTGTGAGTGTGTGTGAGTGTGTGTGTGTGAGTGTAGACCTGTGTATGAGTGTGTGAGTGTGTATGAGTGTGTGTGAGTGTCGACCTGGGTATGAGTGCGTGTGAGTGTGTGTGTGAGTGTAGACCTGGGTATGAGTGGGTGTGTGAGTGTGTGTGAGTGAGTGTGAGTGAGTGTGTGTGAGTGTGTGTGAATGTGTGTGAATGTGGATGTGAGTGTGTGAATGAGTGTGTGTGAATGTGGTGTGTGAGTGTGTGTGAATGTGGTGTGTGAGTGTGTGTGTGTGTGTGAGTGTGTGTGAATGTGGATGTGTGTGAATGTGGATTTGAGTGTGTGTGAGTGTGTGTGAGTGTGAGTGTGTGTGAGTGTGTGTGTGAGTGTAGACCTGTGTATGAGTGTGTAAGTGTGTGTGAGTGTGTGTGAGTGTCGACCTGGGTATGAGTGCGTGTGAGTGTGTGTGTGAGTGTAGACCTGGGTATGAGTGGGTGTGTGAGTGTGCGTGAGTGAGTGTGTGTGAGTGTGTGTGAATGTGTGTGAATGTGGATGTGAGTGTGTGAGTGAGTGTGTGTGAGTGTGTGTGAGTGTGTGTGTGAGTGTGTGTGAATGTGGATGTGAGTGTGTGAGTGTGTGTGAGTGTGAGTGTGAATGTGAATGTGGATGTGTGTGAATGTGGATGTGAGTGTGTGTGAGTGTGTGTGAGTGTGAGTGTGTGTGAGTGTGAGTGAGTGTGTGTGAGTGTGCGTGAGTGTGTGGAAACGGAGCCTAGGTAGTGTAATGGTTAACATGCTAGCCCCGGAATGCCAAGAAATTTGGGTTCGACGCGTGGTCTAGGTGCAATATTTGCCATCACTACCACGACACTATAACATGATTCATTCATGAGGAGAAAGCAAGGCGTCTAGGTGATTAAAGAAGATTACAAATAACATCAGTGTGTCATCCATAATATAGTACATGAACAATACCGTAAAGGTTCTAACCTAACATTATTGTTTCTTTTCTTAATAATGCTTCTTCTTCCTTTCCTTCTTCTTTTTCTATTCTTTGAGTTTATCCCCATCCCTATAGAGTGCACATCCATGCTCTGTAACCTGATAAAAGTCAGAGTTCGATAGAGTCTGGGTGAACCTTTCATCAAGGAAACGCCAGTCAAGAACCTGGGTTTAATAAAAACTCAGCCAAGAACCTCGGTTTAATAAAAAAAAATAACAGTCATCGTCTATCTAGTACCAAATTAACATTCGCATAGCTTTACTCTGGGTCCACACACATGTGAAGATATGGAATTCAATGCTATTTCAAGGTTTTTCAAGACTGTTTTTGATAGGAATTCAAGACAGTCATGAATTCGTAATTTTTCCTGACTCTTTTTCCTGCTTTCAGGCTTTAAAAAATAGAAAACTGGACCACCCGATACTACTTGAAGTACTCATTAAACTGAACTCTATATCAGGACGGGTACCGACTTGTGACAGTGCGCAGTCATGGTGACTTTATAGTGCTGCCCACTGGGAAACCAGGCCACCTGCACCATGACCTGATATCCGACTCAGTCACATTATCCTCACACTGAGCTAACCAGTCCTTGCCCTATACTAATAATTCCAAGCGCCTGGCTAGGAAGCGACAAGTATCAATTTTTAAGTCATTGGTTTGACTCGACCAGGATTCGAACCCACAAACTCAACTCTTCGGATGTCCAGATCTCCCGATCTCCCGAAACAGGAGACGGACGGGACGCTCTACTCATTCGGTCACCCCGTCTGGTCATTTTTTGTCCGTATTCAACATGGAGCTAGATTCTCGTGACGTCATATAACACTAGTGTCATTCAGCCAAGCAGAAAGAAACCCTTATCACAGTTACACATGAGTGATAACATGCCGAATGCAACCAGACCAGATGCGTTCGTCTCCCGTTTTGGTAGATCGTGGGATTCGAACCCACGAGACAAAGCAATGACGTAAAAATTGATACGTGTCGCTTCCTAGCCAGGAGCTCAGCATTATTAGGATACGTCAAGGACTGGTTGGCTCAGTGTCAGGATAATGTGAATGAGAGGGATATCGGGTCATGGTGCTGGAGTCCTGGTCTCCCAGTGGGGCAACACTATAAAGTCACCATGAGTGCGCACTGTCATAAGTTTGTACCCGTCCTGATATGCCCTTAGATGTTGTCAGGACGTAAAACAACAACCAACCAACCAAGCAGGTATTTAATGATACACAGGTGGATCGGGACATCGTGTACAAGGTATCAAAACGGTGACCAACCTTATCATGTGATAAACAAGGCACATGACACATGCTGATAGCCGACATAGTTATGTGGACAGCTATCTACACGAGGTTCTGGGATGAAGGTCCTATTTACACACCTTGTGCGCATCAGGGTTTATGAGCACGAGCTAGTGTAAGTAAAACCCTATTTACACGAGCTTTTGTAAGAATGCAGTTGAGGAATGGCTTCACTCCAGATTAACCATAACGTCACGTGACATATATATATATACACACTTTGTGTGTGTGTGGGGGGGGGGCGGTATTTAGCGACTTTGTAGTGCTGCCCCACTGGGAAATCAGGCTGCCAGCAACATGACGTGATATCCCACCCAGTCACATTATCCTGACACTGGTTAACCAGTCCTTGCACTATCCTATTAATGCAGAGCACCAGGCTAGGAAGCGACAAGTATCAATTTGATAAGTCATTGGTTTGACTCGACTGGGAACTGAACACCCGATCTCCCGCACGCGAGGCCTGTGCTCTACCGATTCAGCCGCCGCGCCAGGTCGAAATAAATCCACTGATGATTGCCACAACTAAAATAGAAATACATCACTAGTTTATCGAATACCTTTGTTCCGTACAGAAACATGGGTACTGCCGCTCCTATCTTAAAGTTGCATAGTCCGATGGTTTCGAGCTTCTGCCATTTTCTGAGATGAACACATTAGATTGATTGTTGTAATCTACGTTACTATAATTTGAAGTAACTTTTATTTTAAATGGCTACTTTTGAGATATTTGAAGTGCAAACATATGAAATTAGTTCTGGCAAGCTTGCCAAAGCTCTGACACCATAGGTTCTACTAACAGGTTCTATTATATTAGCGTTGTAACCCCTTCTATACAACAACTAATGCTAAATAAGTTGACTGTTGACTAGTAGTAGTATCTAAGTTGGATGTGTAGAATCAAATCTAGATAATTGTACTTTCTTCGGACTATGCAGCTTTAAGCTTGACTATCTCCCACCCTTTAAAAAAACAAAGTTCACAGATCTCTTCAGGCATTAGGATAAGATTTTCGTAATTGTGGCAAATATTATCGGCGTACTGAGAGGAACAAAGTCTCCTCAATCACGTGTCATTCTATCTACGACTAGATTGGGTCAGTTATCAGGAGCCACACAGAGCAGCAAGTTGGGAGATCTGTCACCAGGTAAGTACGGCTACTTAGCCACTATAGTAGACGATATGATATAAGCCTGTAAAGGATGTCTACAGCACCTCATATTGCCAGGTCATCACCCACCCAAGTACTGACGAGGCTCAACTATTACTTATCCACTACTGACTTAGATTATAAGCCTGTATCAGGATGTCTACAACACCTTGTATTCCCAGGTGGTCACCCGTCCAAGTACTGACGAGGCTCAACTATTACTCCCAGCTAACACATAACATTAAGTAACGTCAGGCTAATGTTATTATTTGGTTATGATTCATTATAATGTCAAAGTAACGTTATACTGACATCATACCATGTATTGTAATGTTTTGGGGTCTATTGTGACTGAGACAGAGGGTAGCCATCTTGGAAGAGACTGTAAAGACATGTGAGATATAAAGTATACCCAAACCTAATCCAACTTAATCTAGTTGATATTGGTGCAATCTTCACTACAAATTTGGTGACGATGACGGGATGATCTGGGCCAACCATCTTATGACCATTGGAAACTAACATTCAAGAAAAGTAACTGAACCAACTTACACATAAGGAAGGACCACTGCAGGGCAACCAAAATCAAGAATCACAGCGAGTACCCATTATGAACATTGTTTAGTATTGTATACCTGGTACTCAGGGATATGAATCTTCCATTATCGTTGAACATGCAATGTTATATGAAAAGGTCATAATGCCATGTTAAAAAATATCTTTAGAACATTATAAAATAATGCTATGTAACATTTTTACTCCATACAAAATAACATTAATATGATGTTTTTCATAATGTTATTGTAACATTTGATAACATTAAACTGACGTCAGTATGACGTTTTTTTGTTAGCTGGGATTACTCATCCACCACTGACTTATAATTAAGCCTGTATCAGGATGTCTACAACACCTTGTATTCCCAGGTGGTCACCCATCCAAGTACTGACGAGGCTCAACTATTACTTATCCACAAATGACTTAGATTATAAGCCTGTATCAGGATGTCTACAACACCTTGTATCCCAGGGTGACATAACGGCATGTTGGGTGACCTAGAACCTCATTATCCCTCTATCAACCAGGTACCATTACATCCAGGGAAATTACTGTAACTTGTATAGCGACTTTCCGATCAACCTTCACATGCTGGTCAACTTTATTAGAAGTGGATCTCGTCTGCATCCAATTAAGGGATCTGTATGAAGCCGTTCTGGAATAGTTTGTCAGATTATATTGTTCTAAGACTATGTATATGCCCACTCAGAACGATATACCTAAATGTGGTCAGCAGAAAAAACCTATCTAACGGCGGGCAGGAACTCTCCGTCAGGGAGGGCGAAATGGATGGTTGCTTCCTGGTCTGAGGAAACTGTCATTTGGGTGATGAAAATGGGAAATATTGTCCCTAGAGTGGGACTCGAACCCACATCTCTTTGCATTCCGGGCCATTCCGGTGTCATGGCTTAGATTCTCCGTCAGTTTACATTCTCAACTCGGGTCACCCGAGTTGCTAGAAATTCAAATAGAACACTGCGAGTGGAGTGACAAAAAAACACATGCTCTTTTTGGATTAAGCTACCATTTTTCCCACCCTGAGCATAGAGAAGCGTATTCGATTATTCAACCCGAGTCTGTAGGATGTGCGCATGCACCAAAAAGTTGGTCGGGTCACCCGAGTTGAATAATCGAATATGCCCAATCTAGCGGAAATGCCGTTTCGATTTTGACACATGCGCAGAACCCTCGCGTAGAATGTAAACCGACGGAGAATATAAACCGTGACCCCGGCCCTGTGTGCTAACCATTACATCACCAAGGTTCCCTGATGTCACCACACTACCCATTTCTCCAAGAAACCTTTCTCATCGATCCACCCCATATCAAAGGCTACACCACATACCACATCCCCGCAGTAAGACAAGCAGCAGCAGGCAGGCCCTCATGAGGAACCACCACCTTCGTAAGCAACCATATCCACTCCACTAAGATCCCACCCAACAGATTCAACCCTCATGCTGACACCCTTCGCATACGCCTCCACCTAGCACACTCCGTCATGGATGTATACACCATTTACAACCCTGTCAACACTACTTACAGTCTAAACCATATCTTCCGAGCCCTCGGCAACAGCACAGATCACCAAGTTGTCATGGGAGACTTTAACACCCACCACTCCTCCTGGGGATGCAACAACATCGACTCCCCTCGAGGCTGTGTCCTCCTAGCAGAGATCCTCGACTCAACATCCCATTCTATCCTCAACGATGGCTCGCCTACCTTCAGAGAAAGCACATCAATCGATTTCTGCATCACCGACTCCTGCCTTGCAGCTGCAGCTTCCTGGGAGCTCACAACACTATACTCAGACCACCACGCAGCTCTCCTCCACACCAATGCACCCAAAGTCACCCACCCCCCACCATCACCCAGATTCAACCTAAACCACGCAGACTGGGCAACCTTCAATCTTCGTCTAAAAACTTAATAGATCTGAACCCACCGATCACAACACTCACTTACCAAGCAATGACAGACACCATAAAGCAAACCATCTCCTGTAATCACACTGGCCGCACCACCTCCAATGCAATTAGGAGAGCAAAAAGATTCTGTAACAAACTCCTCTACAAGCTATGCACGAACCCCAACCGAGGAACTGAGAATCTCGTTAAAATAGCCACCAGTTGGGCCAAAGATGTTGAGCTTGCCGAATCGGACAGGAAGTGGAAACTCTGGTGTACCAAAATAAACTCTCACACCACCTCCAGACAACTCTGGCGCAAACTGAACAGCATCCAGGGGAGACTCACCACCCCCCCCCCCCCTCCACTCTACCCACACCTTGGCCAAACAACAAAAAGTTCACGGACAGAACAGACCCTGCAATCAACCTCCCTTATGGCCACCAACAAGCACTCACCAGGAACTCAGCCTGGAGAGCTGACCTCATAGACATATCAATAGCCACAACATCCACCCATAATCTTGACACCCACCTGACCAGGGCTGAGTTTGACTTCGCCCTAGCCACCACCACAAAGAAGACAACCCCAGGAGCCGACGGAGTCCCTAACACTGCGTGGACAAAGTTATCTGCCACTAACAGGGAAACTCTCCTCCCCCTCCTCGACAATATCTTCTACAATGCGGACATACCCCAATCTTGGAAGGATGCTGATATCATCCCCATCCCCAAGAAAACCCCGGGCAAATTCAGACCTATCTCCCTTCTCCAATCCCTCGGGAAGGTTAGCAAAAGAATCGTCCTCACCTGTCTCCAGATGGTCACAGAAGACCCCACCACTGGCCTACCAGAGGAGGTCATTGGCTACCGAGGAGGACGAGGCACCCAGCACGCCATTGCCACCCTCATTGAAAGCATTTCCTATGGCCTCGGTAATGGACACGAGACAGCAACCATCTTCCTTGACCTCGAAAAAGCCTGTGAGCTTATAGACCACAACTTGGTACTGATAGCAATGGCTGATCTTGGCATCGCCGGCCGGCCCCTTGCGTACATCCGAAATTACCTCCAGAACAGGTGAGCCAGGGTATGTGTCCAAGGTCTCCCTACCTCCAACTAAGAAATGGCGTCCCCCAGGGTGCAGTGCTTAGCCCCCTCCTCTTCAATGCAGTGATGGCATCTCTCGTGAGGAGGCTTAAACAAGACCTAGCCACTCGAGAGATCACAGACACAACCATAGTCTGCTACACAGATGACATCGCCATCACCTGCTCCCATGCGATCAATGCACAGCATCTCGCTGAGCAGGTGCTCCACCTGGTAGGAAATGCCTGCCGGGACCTTGGACTAAAAATCTCCCCCACCAAGACCAAGATCATGCACATGTTCAGAAGTCAACCACTTCACCCCTATCGAATGGGTCTCCACCTTCGACTACCTAGGTATCCGTCTAGACCGAGACCTGAACATGACAGCCCTCTTCCGCCACCTGGCCACCAGAATGACCAACAGACTCCTCCTCATGAAGAGGATCTCCGGCTTCTACTGGGGCGCCCCGGTCGGTGTACTCGCACGGTTCTACCGCCAGACAGTCCGCTCCCGCTTCAACTACGCCGCGCCCGCACTCGCTCTCACAGCCCTCGGGCTTGACAACCCCCAAACTCGACTACCCAAGAACAAGATCTTCCTGAACGAGTTCCGGCAACTTGAGAACATCCAACATCGGGCTGCCAGGCTTGTCCTCCGTGTTCCCAGCACCACCAGGATCGAGATCCTCCTCCTTGAATCCGGCCTCCCTCCTCTCTACCTCCAAGGCAAACAACTTCTCAACACCCACCTCACAAGAACCCTCTCCTCAGGCCTTTCACCAACAACCCACAGAGCCGCGGCCTACCTCCGAGATCGGACCCGCGGTCACCCTCACATCTCCTACCGCCTCATGGACGCCATCACCACCCTCAAGGACTGCCATGGACTCCACATTGCAGACTCCGCCCTCAGCCCTCACAAGCCACCATGGGTGTCCATCCCAGTAGAAACCCGAACCACCAACCTAGTTGCTGCCAAGGCGGCATACACCACCCCAGAACTCCACTCCCTGGCTCTCGAGGCCATAACTCAGACGAAGGTGGACTTTCCCCTCGCAAAGACAGTCTACACCGATGGCTCCCTCGTCCCAACATCAGGTAGAGCCGGAGCCGGTATCTTCATCCCCTTCTCCAACACAAAGATCACCACCAGGGTGTCAGACTTTGCTTCCACTCTCGATACTGAGCTCGCCGCCATTCACTTGGCCCTCGAAGATCTCCACAATTCAAGTGCCATCATCATTACCGACTCTCTGAATGCCATCAAAGAGATCGCCCGCCCAAATGCCCGACACTCCCTTGCCGACTAGATCCAGATTATAATCTTGACCAGACATCAGGCACACCTCAACACAGTCCTGCTATGGGTCCCCTCACATATAGGACTGTATGGTAATGACCAGGCCGACTGTGCGGCTCTAGCCGGTGCCAACCGAGCAGACGTGGAGACAGCCATCCTTCCATCCATCACCAAACTGACCACCGCCACTTCTCGAGCCACCCCCAAACTCGGGGAACGAGCCACACAGAAAGAACAAGTACGGCACCCTTATTCAATAAGCTGGCTCTGGTACACCCTGGTCAGAACGAACATCCCCCATCCAGTCGGCCTTCCTCCTTCTACCCAAGTCGCTGTCAACCGCTTCAGGACTGGCTACCGCCGTTGGATTGATGTCCCCAACCTCCAGCGCTGTCCCTGCGGCACTAAGATCTTCAATGTGGCCCACATACTCGCCTCATGTGGTGCTGTCGACAGATCTGCCATCAGTGACTTCATGGAGGACGCTGACCACCAACTCAGTGACAATAGGGCCGCTCTGGCTATCCTTTCCATTATTTCCAAGTCATCCTGGAACGGACTTGCTCGCTTCTACCGCCAGAACGCAGACATCATCAACACTGTCAGTCGCCCAGACCATGACACCGAGGACTAGCAGGCCCCACCTCATCACCATAACTGACACTACCAACTAACCACTAATTTTCACTAACAACTAACAGGTAACCCCACCCACTGCCTAACTAATCCCACCCTCACTTCACTTCTTCCTCTGGCCTTGGCCGGACTTACTGTGCATACCGTTGAATCTGGAGGGATTGAAGTTTGGATCCTGGTCGAGCCAAACCAATGACTAAAATAGGTACCTGTTGCTGCTCGGCGCTTGGCCTTATGAGATCAGGACAAGGACTGGGCGCACAGTGTCAGGATAATGTGACTGTGTGGGACATCGGGTCATGGTGCCGGCAGCCTGATTTCCCAGTGGGGCAGCACTATAGGGTCACCATGAGTGTGCGCTGTCACAAGTCGTTGCACGTCCTGGTATGGCCTAGGGTCTTACTGGGACGTAAAACTACACCAACCACCCAGCCTCCCCCGTCCCTCTCAGAGGACTGTGGTTGGGCTCTTAGGCTGCCCTTTTCCTTCCTTCCACCCCCCCCCCCCCCCCCTCAATTCCTCTGATCACTACCCATCGGAAGCCAACTCCCGACCACATGGGACTGCTTTCAGCGGTGCCCATTTAGTGCTGCAGATTTGCAGCCTTCAGCGCATCAATGCGACTGAAAACTAAACAAAAACAAAACAAAACCACACTACCCACGGCCACCTGTCTATGCAGCCCTCTGCCTGAGAGGTACAATACTGAAACTCTGCACTACATCACCATCTACGCCTATCCCTCCACGCGGGCATTCCGGCCCACTCGCTGGTACTAGTCGCGCCAGGTTGCAGCCTCTGACCTACATCAGCGTATACGTCTTTATCTACAAGTATATTCCCACTCGCTGGTACTAGTCGCGCCAGGTTGCAGCCTCTAAACTACATCAGCGTATACGTCTATATATATATATATATATATATATATATATATATATATATATATATATATATATATATATATATTATATATATATATATATATATATATATATATATATATATATGTATATATATATATATATACAAGTATAGTCCCGCTCGCTGGTACTAGTCGCGCCACGTTGGAGCCTCTCGCTACATCAGCATCAACGCCTATAGAGTTTCAAGCACAGTCCGCCTGCTCGCTGGTAACTGTCGGGGCAGTATACAGTAAACACTGTCTACTCACTCGTACTAGTCACACCGTCAGGTAAACATATACTCTTATTATTATTATTATTATTATTAATGTTTTATGTCCTAGGAACATCTAAGGTCATATCAGGGCGGGTAAAGACTTGTGACAGTGCGCACTCATAGTCATAGTGTTCACTGTTTGTTGTTATTGTTTTATGTCCTAGCAACACATAAGGTCATATCAGGATGGGTACCGACTTGTGACAGTGCCCACTGATAGCGTTCTCTGTGGCGGAGTGGTTAGAGTGTCTGACTTTTTTCTAGGTCAGACTCCTAATCTGAGGGTGGGTGGTTTGATTCCCCGTGCCCCCAGCTCTGCCAATTTGGATTTCCACCGCTGTGTATAACTTACAGCGTCATCAAAGGCCGGTTGCTCTCATACCATGTCTATGTGGTGTGGGAGGTTAAAAATCCCTTGGGTCGGTAAAAGTGTAGGCTCGGGCTTTCTATCGACCAGCAGTGGAGAGGGGAAGACCAGTCGTCTGTGACTGCGATTTCCCCTACTTGGGACAACTAATGTACAACAACAAAAAATGACGACAAAAATGAGAGACAAATAAGTGTTCACACTTCCTGTCTACCATTCGCTATATCGCTATATTGCTAGTGTTTGTATGTTTGTTGTTGTTTTATGTGCTAGCAACATCTAAGGTCATATCCAGAGGGGTACAGACTTGTGACAGTGTGTGTGCACTCATGGTGGCTTTATAATGCTGCTGCCCCACTGGGAGACCATGCCACCAGCACCATGACCTAATATCCCACTCAGTCACATTATCCTGACACTGAGCCAACCAGTTCTTGTCATATCCTAATAATGCCGAGCACCTGGCTAGGTAGCAACACGTATTAATTTTATAAGTCATTAGTTTGACTCGACCAGGGTTCAAAATCACGGGTTCGAATTCCACGATCTACCAAAATGGGAAACGGAGATATGGTATTAAGGGCTATTTGAGAGCAAACGACATTGGGACACACTCCAATGCTTTTGGTTGACCTAGTTACTCACATAGCGCCAACAGTTCTACACTGCAGACAGTATGCATGACCTTAATTTTTACTAAGGTGAAACAGGAAAACATTTGAGCCTTTTTGAGGGCAGCTGGACTGTACCACCTCATATAGTTTACTAAATAGATTCTATCAATTATTAATAAAACTTTTCTGTTTCTATGGGAATTTGTTTCCCTTGACCACAAATATATGATTGTGAGCTTTCTAATTTAATGAGTGTCTATTGGCACATAATTGATTGTCTGCTTTTACATGTAAAAGCGATGGTTTGAACAAAAAACAAACATTTCTCGCCGTGAATATGACCTATGCTGCTGACACGGTGTAAAGCAACCACCAATCAATCAATCAATCACATAGCATGCATTGTTTCTGTGACAGGGCTGCTAAAACAACCCACTAGAAAAAGTGTTGAAAGACTGGGTTACATAATTTTGCAATCTATTATGCTAAATATATTTATCAAATACTTATCTAATGTAACCCGCTACTTTTGGGGATGAATCATTTATGAAATCACGTAGATTAATAGACTATAAAAGTTTATTCAAGAGCAGTCAGTCACCACCATCTTGTTCTTATTTTTTTTGTATTCTCTCCCATTTCATCAACTGTATGTTGATATAGATAAACACTAGGGGTGTAATCGATTAATCAACTCAGGTCACCCGAGCCACTTTTTGGTGCATGCGCACATCCTACAGACTCGGGTTGAATAAACGAATATGCTCGGGGTGGACAAAATGGTGGCTTAATCTAAAACTTAATATTCTTTTTCAATAACCGACAGAAGTACTTCAAAATAGGATTTAAAGTATTTTATGATTGTAGAACCTGAAAATCTGGGTTATTAAAAAAAAAAGCATTAAAACAACATGTAGAAGTTGTCCTGGTAGCTGTTATCCTACAGGTACCAGCACAGATGTGACGTCATCGCTCCTAGCAAACCCCAGCCAAGAGGTGGGTTACTGGGGTCAGAAGCTTTGTTTATCCCATCATTACTAACAACCTACTTACTCAAACTACTTCATGTAGTCAAAAAACACACCTGAGGTATTAACCTTTTAAGCATAACCCTATAAGCTAGCCACACTCTATCTAACAGAATAAACAAACCATTCTACTAACACTCACTCCATCTCAAAATGTTAACTCCAACAACATGATAGTTTTGCAATTCACAACATAGTAGGCATACAAACCTATGAAGGAAAACTATACACCTAACCACTCCGTAATGTAAAGGTCTAATCAATACACATGTATGTATCAAGTGTGTAGGAATACAACATATAACTGCTATTTTTGTATGTGAATTGTCAAACTATACCATATGTAAGTCTTTGAATGTTTGATATTATTAGTTCAGCTGATTTGGGCTAGCTGCATATATTGTAAATAACTGTATTGTCACATGGCTGGAAGACCAGTGCCACAGCGCTGACAAAAGACTTTATTCAATGAATAAACTATATTTACAACAACAAGAAAAGATCGTTTTGCACACGGCACATGTATTTCTCTACTCCACTCGCAGTGTTTGATTTGAAATTCTAGCAACTCGGGTGACTTGAGTTGCCCAGGTCGTGCTAATCGATTACGGCCTAGATACTGGAACCAGGACTCCATGTCTAATTGATTCGTACCAAAGCGGTTTTTGCTCAGATTTAGACAGTTGTGATTCATCCCTACTGTGGGTTTAGGTGAATATTTTATCTAGTAACCTTCATACGCCTCACACCAGAGATTACCAATATCTAGGATTCGCACAGGTGCCTTTGAGTGTTGGGGGTTTTACATCCTAGTAACATATATGGACATATCAGGATGGGCATTGACTTGTGACAGTGTGCAGTCATTGTGTCTTTACAGTGCTGCCCCTCTGGGAGATCAGACCGCTGGCACCATGAACCAATATTCCACGGTCACATTATCCTGATACTGAACTAACCAGTCCTTGCCCTATCCTAGTAATGCCAAGCATCACATTACAGAGTAATAAGTATCAATTTGATAAATCATTAGTTTGATTCAGCCAGGATTCGAACGCCTGACCTTATGTATGGGAAACCTGTGCTCTTAGAGATATGGCTACAGGTGCCGCATCTGGTTTCTTGATATGTCTTGGCCTAGATAAAAGATTCACCTGTATCCAGAATAGGGGTGAATAACAAACAGCCTAGCCTAAATCTGAGCAAGAACAGCCTTCGTATGAATCAAGTATAAACAAGCTGTGACGGTTCTTGTTCCAGCACTCAGTGTTTATCAATATTGGCATACAGTGGAGTAACTCAAAGAGAATGACAAAAACACCACTGGATACTCTCGACTCGATTTCCAGTCTTTTGGAATCATACATGATTTCATCAATTTAGCACTTCGAAAGTTGTGGGCTAGGAAGTATTTGAACAATACATTTAGCCGTTTAAGTTGGAAAATCACGTAGATACAGTGATAACCCAGCCTTGCGATACTTTTTCTAGAGGGTTGTTTAGCAGCCCTGTCACAAGGACAGTGCTATGGAAGTAATTAGTCTTGAACTTGATTGGTTCTCTTAAACTAAATTAAATTAAATGCGCTGAGAAATCAATTAATTTTTAAATGCTTGTCTAGCTAGATGCATTTGATCTTTTTTGAACTCGACATCCTGATCCAAGTTTTATTTTCTGCTCACAAAATTCGATTGACAACTTTGTGTTACAGAAGGAAAGTGTGGTTTCTTAACTAGTCGAGGACACAAGTGATAAACATATCAAAGAGCAAGACTGTGCACCATGGAGATGGGGTTCAACTCCCCCCCCCCCACCTGCCGCCCCCTGAGAATCTCAAATAGTTTGACAATATATTAATGAAATAGTATGGTCATGTACGGTTTTAATCTTTATTTTCCTAATTTTCCCTTTTCAATTATTTTCCAAATTTTCCATTCCAATATTTTGTTTTTATATATTGTATAATTGGGTATGAATTATAACATATTTGTGCCTTTGTTAGTGGTAATAATTTACATTCTCCAAGACTTTGGTCGGCATATTTCCTTGAATGGGTTGATTATTCCATCACCAAAACTAGTGTAGTAGTCTGTACATTAGTCTCACCACCACACGGTGGCAGCAAAGACTACGCTGACCACTGTTGTCCATACATGGCAACAGGTGGCAGCAGACTAGCCAGAGGTGGACGGCCCTCTTCTGCGACTGGCTTGTGCCCCCCCCCTCCCCGCCACCATCATGAGCAGTTATCTGCAACCTGGCTGGTTAGGGCCTCGGTCAATTGGTTATGTGATGCCATGGAGAGCGAAGGATGAAAAAGGAATTAAACGGTGAAGTGAACGTTTCCTCTTCCCTGCCATGTTCTTCATGTGCGTTCGATACCGACCAGGGGGAACCAGCCATACATGACAACACGGCCTATCACAATAGTTATCTCTTGCCTTCCTTGACATAATTGTGTTCTGTCTGAATCACCGCTATTAATTGGTTATTAATTATGTGTAATGGCACTTGCCATTAGGAGTGACACTGGCACTGACATGTTATTCAGAGAATTAAAACAACTTAAAAATATCGAATCTAACATGATAATTTCAATGTCAATATTACCGGTCCACAATCCCTTATCTGAAATCCTTGGAGCGAGTTGTGTTTCGGGATTCAGAATTTGTCGAATATTTGAATAAAGGTAGTAATCGAACATTAATACTGCAGTAAAGACTTACGAGTACTCACACTAAGTGGGATAAATAAAGACTACAAACACTACCAACATGATTACCATCTATTTATAGAGTAATATGCTAATATATGAAATAGGATAATAATAGACCATGAATACTTGAGTACATTTTATTTCAAACAAAAACATTTGGTAAAACATTGCAATATACAGCTTGAAATGAAGCATAGTCAAACACATTAATATTTCTCCAGAGAAGTGGGGTAAATGAAGATTAAATAGCCTCACAGGTTATTTATAAGCTGTATGAAAAGAACTCAATTTTTGGAGCTTTTCAGATTTTAGAATTTTGAATAAGGGATTGTGGCCATGCATTGTTATTCATTTAACGCTGGTAATAGTGATTTAATATCATCCCTATTTCAGCATCAGTACTATTACTAATATCACTACTACTACTACTACTACTACTACTACTACTACTACTACTACTACTACTACTACTACTACTACTACTACTACTACTACTACTACTATAACTACTACTACTACTACCTCTTTAATGTTATAAAATGGTGATTTCAGTACCAATACTATTACTTTTAATTTAATGATACTAGTAGTAATTGGTTGTCCAACAGCAGAGTGATCTCAGCATCATTAATCGGTAGAGCACATGCCTCCTGTGCGGGAGATCAGGAGTTCATTTCCCTGTCGAGTCAAACCAATGACTTATCAAATTGATACTTGTCACTTCCTAGCCAGTTGGCTCAGTGTCAGGAAAATGTGACTGAGTGGGATATCAGGTCATGGTCCTGGCGGCCTGATTTCCCAGTGGAGCAGCACTATAAAGTCACCATGAGTGTGCACTGTCACAAGTCAGCACCTGTCCTGATATGACCTTAGATGTTGCCAGGACGTAAAACTCCAACAACCAACCAATCGATTACTAATTTATTGTCCTGCTAATTCCAGCATCAGCATGGACACCTTTAAGATACCTGGCGAACATGTATACAAGGGTCTAACATTCGGCGGCCATATGACAGTTGCAGCGTTGGAAAAGATACCAGACTTCTCCTTCAGAAAGGACGATGTGCTCATCGCTACGTACCCAAAGGCAGGTAAGCACCTGGTAGGACATGCACAAAACTTATATTTCCAGCCATCTTGAACTTATCCTCATGCTAAAAATAGCCCTTAATACCAGATGGGATGGCCGAATGAGTTACATCATCCATCTCCCGTGTTGATAGATCGTGGGATTGTGGGTTCGAACCCCGGTCGAGTCAAACCAATGACTTACAAATTTAGACTTGTCACTTCATAACCAGGTGCTCGGCATTATTAGGATGGCACAAGGAGCAGTAGAATGAGGAAGACCAATCGTCTGCGATTGAAATTTCCCCTGCTTAAACTGCTTAAACTGTGGCTATTTGCAAAGCTAAGAGACTACATGACACAAGAAATGTCAATAAAAATCTTCAAGGGCATGGTGCTCCCCTATTTTGACTATGGAGATGTAAACTACATGGGTGCGAGAAAAGAACTACTAAAAAAACTGCAAACACTGCAGAACAGAGCCCTAAAAATCTGTCTAAGAGTAGACAAGCTGCACCCAACCTATGACATACACAAAAGAACCAAAGTGAAACTACTAGAAAATAGGAGAATAATTCATTTGAAAACATTAGCATATAGCTATAGTCAAAACAGTAAACTTCTAACAAAACCACAAAGGGCTACTAGAGCAAATAATGCACCACTACTAAAGCAGACCAGAAGCCGAATAAAAGCTCATGAGAGAAGCACGCTGGAAATGGCTGCCAAGTTGTGGAATGCCCAAACGGTAAAGGAACGACAAATTCCTGACCTAAAAACTTACAAAAAATATCTGTGCAAAATAAGGCTAGGAAACCCCCAGTAAGCTGCACTGCAAAGGGGCATGTGATATGTCACGGCCCACCAGCGGGATGCCCAATGGAAGGTAACCATGCCAAAAGTAGCCAGATAACACACCACACAGCTACATACAAGCCTATGATATGTAAATAGGAGTAGGCTAGTCTAGTAATAAGAGTAGAAAAATAAAAACATATATACCAAGAAAATCCAAAAAAACTAACATAGGCTACTAACCATACCAACCAATTATCTATCTGCTACTGAAATTCAGGCAATCAAATACCTTATCAGCAGCCACTGCGTGGTAAGATAACACCAACACTACAACTGGCCAGCATTGAAAACAAGCCTGGGTACCTGGGCTTATATGCTATGGACAGTATAAATACAGCCTCAATAAAAAAACACAAAAAAAAACAACTAATGTATCAACACACACACACACACAAAATTGGTAGAAAAGTGATTCTCTTGAGGGAAGTCGATTCACTGCTTGAAACAACACTATGGTTATATAAAATTGTCCTTAAAGGGGCCCAATCCTGGCCTTGGTAATGGCGCTCATTTGTACACCAGGTGGTGCATGGCATGTGTGAGTGGTTTCCAATTCTCTAACAGGTGGTGGTGGGACCGGGATCGGTGCCGAATCAGTAGAACGTGGGCCTGGTGTGCAGAAGGTCGCGATTCAGCCACAGTGCCCGGTAAATTATTAATGAGTGCATCAGTATTTCCCCAGATCTACCAAAACGGGAGACGGACCCTCAACTCATTCGGCCATCCCGCCTGGTAGAGTGGCAGTGAAAGGTGCATGCTTTTCACTCAGGCTCTGCGGTAATTATGTGTGAATGTACACATGAGCATTGATCCTGAAGTGTGGCAGTGAAATGTACATACTCTTCATTCAGGCTCTGCGGTAATTATGTGTGAATGTACACATGAGCATTGATCCTGAAGTGTGGCAGTGAAATGTACATACTCTTCATTCAGGCTCTGTGGTAATTGTGTGTGAATGTACACATGCATTGATCCTGAAGTGTGGCAGTGAAATGTACATACTCTTCATTCAGGCTCTGTGGTAATTGTGTGTGAATGTACACATGCATTGATCCTGAAGTGTGGCAGTGAAATGTACATACTCTTCATTCAGGCTCTGTGGTAATTGTGTGTGAATGTACACATGCATTGATCCTGAAGTGTGGCAGTGAAATGTACCTACTCTTCATTCAGGCTCTGCGGTAATGTGAATGTACACGTGAGCATTGATCCTGAAGTGTGGCAGTGAAATGTACATACTCTTCATTCAGGCTCTGTGTTTTGTTTGTTGGTTTGTTGTTGTTGTTTTATGTCCTAGCAGCATCTGAGATCATATCATGACGGGTATTGACTTGTGACAGGGCGCACTCATGGCAACTTTATAGTACTGTCCCACTGGGAAACCAGGCCACCAGCACCATGACACCACTCAGTCACATTATCCTGATACTGAGCACACCACTCCTTGCCCTGTCCTAATAATGCAGAGCGCCTGGCTAGGAAGCGACAAGTATCAATTTTCAAGTCATTGGTTTGACTCGACCAGGGTTCGAACCCACGATCTACCAGCACGGGAGACGGACGCTCTAGCTCATTCGGCCATCCCGTCTGGTCCAGGCCCTGTGGTAATTGTGTGAATGTAGACATGAGCATTGCTCCTGAAATGTGGCAGTGAAATGTACATACTCTTCATTCAGGCTCTGTGGTAATTGTGTGTGAATGTACACGTGAGCATTGATCCTGAAGTGTGGCAGTGAAATGTACACACTCTTCATTCAGGCTCCGCAGTAATTGTGTGTGAATGTTCACATGAGCATTGATCCTGAAGAGTGATACTGAAATGTACACACACCATCAGAGCATTAGTAAATTATGCATGCTCCCTTTTGAATTGCGAAAATTACCAATATTATAAATGACCTATATTACAACGTACTAATTGTGATGGGGGAGAGAAGGTCTGAGAATTTGTATTCTCTGTATGAATGGAAAAATGCGGACAACTATGAACTAACCCTTAAAACTGCATAATCCGAATAAACCATCATATGTTCAAAACCAAAGCTCTGACCTAGATTTGATCTTACATGTCCAGATTAGATACGAGAGCACTCGTCAAACATTTATTGCAGTTTCATATTCAATGTTCGATAATTGGCAAACAGCCTATGGTATGCACATCAAAATTAATTTAGCATGTTTTCACTTCAAATATCTCCAAAGTTAACCTTATATAATATAAGCTACTTCAGACTCAAGTAAAATAGATAATAATGATTAACCTAATATATTTATTCTAAAAATATGATAGAAACTCAAAGCCATTGGATTATGCAACTTTAACTGGAACAGACAATAACATGGCATCATTTATCCAGTAGATTGACTAAGCGGGCACAAATCTTTTATTCATCGCAGGAACGACATGGCTTCAGCAGATCGCATGGCTGATTGTGAACAACGCTGACGTTGAAGCCTCCAGAAAAGAGCCACTGCACAAGCGATCGCTCTTCCTAGAATATTTAGTTGACGGTGTCGTAAACATAGAGACCATCTCAACCATGAAGTCACCCAGGGTCATCAAGACGCACCTGCCATGCAGCTTTTTCAAGGCATCCATTGACCCCACCAAGGACATCGGCCTCAAGGTCATCGTCGGCCTCCGTGACCCGAAGGACGTCCTCGTCTCGTTGTATCACTTCTACCGGATGAACAAGATGCTGGGGAACTTCGAAGGAAGCTTTGATGATTTCTTCGGATTTTTCCGAGAGAGGCGTCTCATATACGGAGACTACTTCGATCATGTCCTTGGTTGGTGGGAGCAGAAGGATAATCCCAATGTCTACTTCGTCAAGTATGAGGACCTGCAGGCAGACGCGCAAGGAGAGATTGGCAAGCTGAGCACCTTCCTTGGAAGGTCGCTGAGTGAAGCGGAAGTGACAACGATTGTCAAAGAGTCTTCATTCAATGCGATGAAGCAGGACCCAATGGCAAATCACCATAGTGTTGCAGTGTATGACCACAGCATCTCGGAGTTCATACGGAAAGGGGAGGTTGGCGACTGGGTGAACTACTTCGATGAGAGTCAGAGGCAGTTTGTGGATGGTCGGTGCAGCAGTGAGTTGGAGCCCCATGGACTGATGGTGCGCCATGACGTGTCGTCTGCTACGTCATCAGGAGGGCCTCAGTGAGGTATAGCAACAGCATTACGTAGTTACATGGACTCTCATATTTGGAAATAGTTTTGTATTTTTCTATACATCTAAAAGAGTATCATATAATTTGTTTCATGGAATAAAAATATGCCTCATTGGTGACTTTGGAGCGTGTATATATGTGATGCAAAACGAATTATACGAGTATAAATTATAGGGGCACAATGTGTTATTATTGTTATTCCTCCTTATATTCATTGGGGGAGTGCCCCCCCCCCCTATCGAGGGGAGAGAATGTATGCGGGTGCCTGCCCCTTGTGCTTCACACATGAGAGGAATTCAGGCGACAGCAAACTAAAAAAAAAGTGCATTCTTTGTCACTTTGAAAATGATTTATAACAAAATAGTAATAAAGAGACCTCACAACTTCTTTAAAAAAACAAACGATAAATATATGCATAATTTTATACACTTATGTATCTATACATGTGTAGTGGTCTGCACTGACCTCTCAGGCAAGGAGCCGGATAGACAGGTAGGCGTGACATTAGGGAGCCTAGGTAGTGTAATGGTTAGCACTCTGACCTGGAATGCAAAGAGATGTGGGTCCGAGTCCAACTCTAGGCACAATATTTCCCATTTTCACCCCCCCCCCCATGACACATGTATATATCTGAGCCTTTCTCGAAAGGTGATAACTCTTCTTTTTTTTGTCCATTGTAACGATTTACACAAAACAGCACAGAAACGGTTACACTGAAAACGCAAGGACATTCGCTTCAAATCAGTATGTATTCTATTGGGATTTTGAAACACCATGTAAAAGACAAATCAGTTTATCCCGAGCAAACGCATAAGTATATAGTATGTTGATCGTTACAATGGACAAAGTTTTTTCCCATTTTGCTTAGCACCTTTTGAGACAGTCTCATCTATCGAACTATCTATCTATTTTTTGCGGGGGTACATTAGTTGTTTAAGCAGGGGAAATTTCAGTCGCAGTCGCATGCCTCCTCTGCGGGAGATCAGGAGTTCATTTCCCTGTCGAGTCAAACCAATGACTTATCAAATTGATACTTGTCGCTTCCTAGCCAGTTGGCTCAGTGTCAGGAAAATGTGACTGAGTGGGATATCAGGTCATGGTCCTGGCGGCCTGATTTCCTGGTGGAGCAGCACTATAAAGTCACCATGAGTGTGCACTGTCACAAGTCAGTACCTGGCCTGATATGACCTTAGATGTTGCCAGGACATAAAACTCCAACAATCAACCAATCGATTACTAATTTAATGTCCTGCTAATTCCAGCATCAGCATGGACACCTTTAAGATACCTGGTGAACATGTATACAAGGGTCTGACATTGGGCGGCCATATGACAGTTGCAGCGTTGGAAAAGATACCAGACTTCTCCTTCAGAAAGGACGATGTGCTCATCGCTACGTACCCAAAGGCAGGTAAGGACCTGGTAGGACATGCACAAAACTTATATTTCCAGCCATCTTGAACTTATCCTCATGCTAAAAATAGCCCTTAATACCAGATGGGATGGCCGAATGAGTTACATCATCCGTCTCCCGTGTTGATAGATCGTGGGATTGTGGGTTCGAACCCCGGTCGAGTCAAACCAATGACTTACAAATTTAGACTTGTCACTTCATAACCAGGTGCTCGGCATTATTAGGATGGCACAAGGAGCAGTAGAATGAGGAAGACCAATCGTCTGCGATTGAAATTTCCCCTGCTTAAACAACTAATGTATCAACACACACACACACACAAAATTGGTAGAAAAGTGATTCTCTTGAGGGAAGCCAATTTAATGCTTGAAACAACACTATGGTTATATAAAATTGTCCTTAAAGGGGCCCAATCCTGGCCTTGGTAATGGCGCTCATTTGTACACCAGGTGGTGCATGGCATGTGTGAGTGGTTTCCAATTCTCTAACAGGTGGTGGTGGGACCGGGATCGGTGCCGAATCAGTAGAACGTGGGCCTGGTGTGCAGAAGGTCGCGATTCAGCCACAGTGCCCGGTAAATTATTAATGAGTGCATCAGTATTTCCCCAGATCTACCAAAACGGGAGACGGACCCTCAACTCATTCGGCCATCCCGCCTGGTAGAGTGGCAGTGAAAGGTGCATGCTTTTCACTCAGGCTCTGCGGTAATTATGTGTAAATGTACACATGAGCATTGATCCTGAAGTGTGGCAGTGAAATGTACATACTCTTCATTCAGGCTCTGCGGTATTTATGTGTGAATGTACACATGAGCATTGATCCTGAAGTGTGGCAGTGAAATGTACATACTCTTCATTCAGGCTCTGTGGTAATTGTGTGTGAATGTACACATGCATTGATCCTGAAGTGTGGCAGTGAAATGTACATACTCTTCATTCAGGCTCTGTGGTAATTGTGTGTGAATGTACACATGCATTGATCCTGAAGTGTGGCAGTGAAATGTACCTACTCTTCATTCAGGCTCTGTGGTAATTGTGTGTGAATGTACACATGCATTGATCCTGAAGTGTGGCAGTGAAATGTACATACTCTTCATTCAGGCTCTGTGGTAATTGTGTGTGAATGTACACATGCATTGATCCTGAAGTATGGCAGTGAAATGTACCTACTCTTCATTCAGGCTATGCGGTAATGTGAATGTACACGTGAGCATTGATCCTGAAGTGTGGCAGTGAAATGTACATACTCTTCATTCAGGCTCTGTGGTAATTATGTGTGAATGTACACATGCATTGATCCTGAAGTGTGGCAGTGAAATGTACATACTCTTCATTCAGGCTCTGTGTTTTGTTTGTTGGTTTGTTGTTGTTGTTTTATGTCCTAGCAGCATCTGAGATCATATCATGACCGGTACCGACTTGTGACAGGGCGCACTCATGGCAACTTTATAGTGCTGTCCCACTGGGAAACCAGGCCGCCAGCACCATGACCTGGTATCCCACTCAGTCACATTATCCTGACACTGAGCACACCACTCCTTGCCCTATCCTAATAATGCAGAGCGCCTGGCTAGGAAGCGACAAGTATCAATTTTCAAGTCATTGGTTTGACTCGACCATGGTTCGAACCCACGACCCCACGATCTACCAGCACGGGAGACGGACGCTCTAGCTCATTCGGCCATCCCGTCTGGTCCAGGCTATGTGGTAATTGTGTGTGAATGTAGACGTGAGCATTGATCCTGAAGTGTGGCAGCGAAATGCACATACTCTTCATTCAGGCTCCGGAGTAATGGTTTGTGAATGTACACATGAGCATTGATCCTGAAGAGTGATACTGAAATGTACACATTGTACCCCCTACACACACCATCAGAGCATTAGTAAATTATGCATGCTCACTTTTGAATTGCGAAAATTACCAATATTATAAATGACCTATATTACAACATACTAATTGTGATGGGGGAGAGAAGGTCTGAGAATTTGTATTCTCTGTATGAATGGAAAAATGCGGACAACTATGAACTGACCCTCAACACTGCATAATCCGAATAAACCATCATATGTTCAAAACCAAAGCTCTGACCTAGATTTGATCTTACATGTCCAGATTATATACGAGTGCACTCATCAAACATTTATTGCAGTTTCATATTCAATGTTCGATAATTGGCAAACAGCCTATGGTATGCACATCAAAATTAATTTAGCATGTTTTCACTTCAAATATCTCCAAAGTTAACCTTATATAATATAAGCTACTTCAGACTCAAGTAAAATAGATAATAATGATTAACCTAATATATTTATTCTAAAAATATGATAGAAACTCAAAGCCATTGGATTATGCAACTTTAACTGGAACAGACAATAACAAGGCATCATTTATCCGGTAGATTGACTAAGCAGGCACAAATCTTTTATTCATCGCAGGAACGACATGGCTGCAGCAGATCACTTGGCTAATTGTGAACAACGCTGACATTGAAGCCTCCAGAAAAAAGCCGCTGCACAAGCGATCGCTCTTCCTAGAATATTTAGTTGACGATGTCGTGAACATAGAGACCATCTCAACCATGAAGTCGCCCAGGGTCATCAAGACGCACCTGCCATACAGCTTTTTCAAGGCATCCATTGACCCCACCAAGGGCATCGGCCTCAAGGTCATCGTCGGCCTCCGTGACCCGAAGGACGTCCTCGTCTCGTTTTATCATTTCTACCGCATGCACAAGATGCTGGGGAACTTCGAAGGAAGCTTTGATGATTTCTTCGGATTATTCCGAGAGAGGCGTCTCCTATACGGAGACTACTTTGATCATGTCCTTGGTTGGTGGGAGCAGAAGGATAATCCCAATGTCTACTTCGTCAAGTATGAGGACCTACAGGCAGACGCGCAAGGAGAGATTGGCAAGCTGAGCACCTTCCTTGGAAGGTCGCTGAGTGAAGCGGAAGTGACAACGATTGTCGAAGAGTCTTCATTCAATGCGATGAAGCAGGACCCAATGGCAAATCACCATGGTGATGCAGAGTATGACCACAGCATCTCGGAGTTCATACGGAAAGGGGAGGTTGGCGACTGGGTGAACTACTTCGATGAGAGTCAGAGGCAGTTTGTGGATGGTCGGTGCAGCAGTGAGTTGGAGCCCCATGGACTGATGGTGCGCCATGACGTACCGTCTGCTACGTCACCTCGAGGGCCTCAGTGATGCATAGCAACAGCATTACATAGTTACATGGACTCTAATATTTGGAAATAGTTTTGTATTTTTCTATACATCTAAAAGAGTATCATATAATTTGTTTCATGGAATAAAAATCTGCCTCATTGTCGATTTTGGAGCGTGTATATATGTGATACAAAACGAATTATACAAGTATAAATTTTAGGGGCACAATGTGTTATTATTATTATTCCTCCTCATATGCATTGGTGGAATCCCCCCACCCCCCTATCGAGGGGGGAGAATGTATGCGGGTGCCTGCCCCTTGCGCTTCACACATAGGAGGAATTCAGGCGACAGCAAACTAAAAGAAAAGTGCATTCTTTGTCACTTTGAAAATGATTTATAACAAAATAGTAATAAAGAGACCTCACAACTTCTTTAAAAAAACAAACGATAAATATATGCATAATTTTATACACGTATGTATCTATACATGTGTAGTGGTCTGCACTGACCTCTCAGGCAAGGAGCCGCATAGACAGGTAGGCATGACATTAGGGAGCCTAGGTAGTGTAATGGTTAGCACTCTGACCTGGAATGCAAAGAGATGTGGGTCCGAGTCCAACTCTAGGCACAATATTTCCCATTTTTACACCCCCCCCCATGACACATGTATATATCTGAGCCTGTCTCGAAAGGTGATAACTCTTCTTTTTTTTGTCCATTGTAACGATTGACACAAAACAGCACAGAAACGGTTACACTGAAAACGCAAGGACATTCGCTTCAAATCAGTATGTATTCTATTGGGATTTTGAAACACCATGTAAAAGACAAATCAGTTTATCCCGAGCAAACGCATAAGTATATAGTATGTTGATCGTTACAATGGACAAAGTTTTTTCCCATTTTGCTTAGCACCTTTTGAGAGTCTCATCTATCGAACTATCTATCTATTTTTTGGGGGGCTATGTTAGTCGTTTAAGCAGGGGAAATTTCAGACGCAGATGACTGGTCTTCCTCATTCCACTGCTCCTTGCCCTATCATAGTAATGCAGAGCATCTGGCTAGGAAGCAACAAGTATCAATTTTTAACTCACTGGTTTAACTCGACCAGGATTCGAACGCATGATCTACTAACATGGGAGACGGACGCTCTAACTCATTTGGCCATCCCGTCTGATATGTACATTATATATACACTGTCTTACCTCAATTAAATGCAGGCCCATTGATTCTTTCACCGCCAGTGAAATTGGCTTTTGAGCGAAAGAAATGTTTGTTTCAAGAAGTCTTTCATTTTTGTATTTTCCTATAGACAGAGTGAGGTACTACAGTAAAAACTCTCTAAATCGACTCGCCATGGGACCGACTTTAAAATGGTCGATTTAAGGAGGTGGTCGATATAGGGAGTTTTTTTTATTGTTACAATGTTATTGTATGGGCGATCGTTTGGGGCCCAAATAAAGCGATCGATATAGGGGAGTGGCCGGTCTGTGGAGGTGGCCAGTTAGAGAGGTTTTATTGTAATTTAGTAGTGGCGAGTATTTGATGTGAAAAATGAGGTGAGATAAAGGATAAACTCAGACATTAAGTGGCTTCATTTATTTTTATATCAATCCGCAATAGAGCAGCCTGCAAGCGGAAGGACCAGGTTAAATATATCTTTTATAAGAAGTAAGAAATGTATTATTTTCTCTTACAGAAAGAACTTGTCTTTCGGGTATTCATAGGATACGCTAATAGAGTGTCAAACGCTATCTTGTATAGAGAAAGACCCCTCCCGCTGCCCCACATCCATATTTTTTAATTGAATTTATTTTTAATTGAATTTTATATTATTTTTACTTGAATTTATTTTATTTTTTATTAAATTTATTTAATTGAATTGAATTGAATTTTTAATTAAATTTATTTTTAAATTTTATTTTATTTTTAATTGAATTTATTTGATTTAATTTAATTTAATTTTTAATTTAATTTATTTCGTTTTTATTTAATTTTATCTAATTTAATTTAATTTTAACGTTGAATATTGCAGGGTTCATTTCGATGGGAGCACCCCTGGGGGGGGGGGTAATCTTCCTGTCTGTACATCCAAATGTATCATCACAAACTCAATCAATCAATAGTTCCATCCTCTAGTCGAGGGTTGGATGCAATGGTTCTCCACTTGTCCCGATGTTGTGCTGTTCTGATAGACTGTGAATAATTCAAGCCTGTCCACTGTGAAATATTTGTAAACCATGATGTTCTTGGTCTCCCTCTCCCTCTGCTGCCATTCACCTTCCCTTCCAACAATGTACGGTATATTGAACTCTGACGAATGATGTGGCCAAAATAAATAAGTTTCTTTGTCTGTATAGTGGCAAACAAGCTTTTCTTATTTTTAATTTTTCTGAGAACTTCTTTGTTGGTGATCTTCTTTGTCCATGATATTTTCATCATCCTTCGATAAGTCCACATCTCAAATGCTGCTAAACGTTTGTACATTTTCTTAGAGATTGTCCATGTCTCTGCCCCATACATTAGAGTAGACCACACATAACACTGAAGAATACGCTTCCTTGTTTGTATTAATATCTTACTTGATGTTAACACTCTATACATTTTGGAGAATGTTGTTCGGGCTATTGTTATCCTTCTTTTAATTTCTTCCTCACATCTCCCATCATTTGTAATCTTTTGTCCGAGATATATGAATTCGGATACTTGTTCTATGTTTGTGCCATCTATGGTTATATTGACATTTGGCTTATCTGTCTTTTTACTTATAACCATTGTTTTGGTCTTCCTGGCATTCATCTTCATGTTGAATAGTATTCCCGCTTTATTGATTCTATTCACTATATCTTGTAGGTTTTTCTCACTGTCTGCTAGTATTACACTGTCATCGGCATATCTAAGATTGTTGACGTTCATGCCACCTATTGTCACTCCCTTGCAATCTTCAATGTGTCTGAAAATCATCTCTGTGTACAGGTTAAATAGACATGGTGACAATACACACCCCTGTCGAACTCCTCGTTTAATCATAACTTCATCCGATAGGCCCTGCTCCATTTTTATAAATGCACGTTGTGTCCAGTATAAGTTCACAATTAGTTTAATGTCTTTGCCATTGACACCAATATCTTGTAAACATTTGATTAACAGTTCATGATTGACTCGGTCGAAGGCCTTCTCATAGTCAATAAAGCAGGCATAAACATCCTGGTTCACTTCACAATAACGTTCACAAATCATTCTCATATTGAAAATCCCTTCACGTGTACCTCTTCCAGATATAAACCCACTTTGTACGTTACTGATTTGTTCTTCAATTTTCTGTCTGTTTCTCAGTAAAATTATTTTCAGGATCATCTTCAACATATGACTCATCAGGCTTAGTGTTCTGTACTCAGTACACAATGTTGGTTTTAGCTTCTTTGGGAGTCGTACAAATATGGATTCATTCATATTCAATGGTATAAATCCAGTCTCATAGATGTCAGTTACTAGCTTATGAATGATTTGAATCCCCACTTCATCTAGTCCTTTTATCATTTCTGATGTTATCTGGTCACTTCCAGGAGCCTTACCTGCCTTTAGATCATTGATAGCCTTCTCAACCTCTGATACTAATATAATATTCCCATCTTCTTTCTCAATTGTGGGTGGGTTCCCTCTGTCATCATTGTATAGTTCGTTTACATATTCTTCCCATCTGGACTTTATTTCATCTTCTTCAAAGAGCATTTTGCCGTCTTTGTTCTTGATACATTTACTGCTTCTCTGTCTGTATCCTTGACCTGTTATCTCTTTCACTTTCTTGTGCATCTCTCTTGAACGATGTTGAGACTCAAGTTGTTCCACTACTTCACACTTCTTATTCCACCATTCATCTTTAGCTTTTTTTGCATTCATCTTCTATTTCATTCTTCAGGTGTTTGTATTTAGGTGGATCAGTGGTTTTCACTTTCTTCCTTTCTGCCATCTTTTCTAGTATGGTTTGCGTCATCCATGATTGCTTTGTCTCTCGTTTTTTATTTGGTAACACCTCCTCTGCTGACTTGACCATGCTTTCTCTGAGAGCTTCCCATTCCATTTCAATGTTGTTATACTCTCTCTGAGGAGTTTCTTCATTCATCAGTACATCACAAACTAACAATAGATAATTAACATGTATCTAAACAATTTAACAGTTTAACAATTAATAGCAAGCCTATCTCGAAGTTAGTAAATTCCATGATATGATTACAGATATGTTATTGGATATAAATGTTTATAAAGATAACCAAGGTGGTGGATAATGCCGGGGTTCCATAGTGTATAACAACACAGAGATACATAAATATATAATACTTTAATAGCATGCTATGTATGATGATACACGTCACTACGGCTTCTTAGACCTAGTCTGGGAGACTAGAGCGGAGTTAATTTCGTTGGTCATTGGAGTTTTACATCCTGGCAACATCTAAGGTCATATCAGGAACGGTACCGACTTGTGACAGTGCACACTCATGGTGACTTTATAGTGCTGCCCCATCATCATCATCATCATCAATCATCATCATACTGTCGGTCGCGATGCGGCAAAGACTGCTTTCATTACTTGACTGCCGCTCTCCATTTAGTTCTCTGCTGTGAGAGTGATGTCCATGAGTCGGTCTTAATGTCTCTCAGCTTTAGGTTTCTCTTGATGGTATCTTTGAACCGGCAGACGGGGGCGCCCTCTCTTTCTGTAACCAGAAGACAGTTGAGAATAGAGGATCTGCTTTGGTAGCCTGTCTGATGACATCCTCATGAGGTGTCCAGTCCACCGGAGATTCTTTTTGATCAGAAGATCTTCCATAGAGGGCAGCCCCATCCGTTCGAGTATTTCCTTATTCGTCACTTTGTCCTTCCAGGTTAGCCTCATGATTGAACGCAGATGTCGCATCATGAAGGCATGCAGCTTTTTCACATGCTGTCTGTACACTGTCCAGGCCTCGGCTCCGTATAGTAGGGTGGATAGCACGATTGCGCGGTAGATCTTACCTTTGACCCGAATGGACACATGGTGGTTGTTCCAGAGTCTCTGGCGTAGTCGGCCCGAAAGATGCGCTAGCCTTGGCCATCCTCCTCTGTATCTCAGCATCAATGCGTCCATCACTTGATATAGTGCTTCCGAGATAGGTGAATTCCGGAACAGAGTTCAGCTTGTTTTCGTCAACCATGACATTATCCTCTCGGGTTCTTGTGGAGCTGGGTTGGTACAGCAGCTCCGTCTTCTTGATGTTAATATTCAGGCCAAACTTCTTTGATGCATCGGAGAAAGCATCCACTATTTTCTGGATCTCATCAGCAGAGTGGAAAACCAGTGCACCGTCATCTGCGAATAGCAGTTCTCTCACCAGTATACGAGTAGTCTTGGTCTTCGCTCTGAAGTGTGTGACATTGAATAGGTCAGCGCTCTGTCTGGACTGTATATAGATGCCATCCCCCATGCCTCGGAAAGCCTCGTCGAGCATTGCTGATAGGAAGATGGAGAAGAGCGTGGGGGCCAGTACACAACCTTGCTTGACCCCATTGGTAACCCCAAACGATTTTGAGACTTCCCCTTCCCCTCATTCGCCATCCCCTCATTCGCCATCATTCCCATATGTAGAGCCTCGATGATAGTTGTGAAATTCTCTGGGCATCCATACTTCCTCAGTAACTGCCATAGCCCAGTCCTCCCGACTGTATCGAACGCCTTAGTGAAATCGACAAATACCATGTACATTGGTCGGTCCAGCTCAATGCACTTTTCTTGTTGCTGTCGGAGACAAAATATCATATCCACGGTGCTCTGGTTACCTCTGAAGCCATACTGTGTCTCCGGAACTACATCAGGTGTTATGTGAATAGATAGTGCTGCCCCACTGGGAGAAAAGGCCACTAGCACCATGACCTGATATCCCACTCAGTCAAATTATCCAAGCCAACCAGTCCTTTCCCTATCCTAATAATGCCGAGCACCTGACTAGGAAGCGACAAGTATACATTTTGTACGCCATTGGTTTGACTCGACTGGGAATTGAACTCACTCCCGACCTTCCGCATGAGAGGCCTGCGCTCTACCGATTCGGGCCACAGCATCCAGTGAGTCATTAAGGCTTGCTAGAGAGTCAAAGTTGGGTATATGGGCTATGGTGGATGGTTTTAGGATCTACAGCTGGAGTTAATGGATCGTAACATGGTGTTTTAGGATCTACAGCTGGAGTTAATGGATCGTAACATGGTGTTTAAGGATTCTACAGCTGGAGTTAATGTGATCATAACATGGTGTTTAAGGATTCTACAGCTGGACTTAATGGGATCGTAACATGGTGTGTAAGGATTCTACAGCTGGAGTTAATGGGATCGTAACATGATGTTTAAGGATTCTACAGCTGGAGTTAATGGGATCGTAACATGGTGTTTAAGGATTCTACAGCTGGAGTTAATGGGATCGTAACATGGTGTTTAAGGATTCTACAGCTGGAGTTAATGGGATCATAACATGGTGTTTAAGGATTCTACAGCTGGAGTTAATGGGATCGTAACATGATGTTTAAGGATTCTACAGCTGGAGTTAATGGGATCGTAACATGATGTTTTAGGATTCTACAGCTGGAGTTAATGGGATCGTAACATGATGTTTAAGGATTCTACAGCTGGAGTTAATGGGATCGTAAGATGATGTTTTAGGATTCTACAGCTGGAGTTAATGGGATCGTAACATGATGTTTAAGGATTCTACAGCTGGAGTTAATGGGATCGTAACATGATGTTTTAGGATCTACAGCTGGAGTTAATGGGATCATAACATGGTGTTTAAGGATTCTACAGCTGGAGTTAATGGGATCATAACATGGTGTTTAAGGATTCTACAGCTGGAGTTAATGGGATCGTAACATGATGTTTAAGGATTCTACAGCTGGAGTTAATGGGATCGTAACATGATGTTTTAGGATTCTACAGATGGAGTTAATGGGATCGTAACATGGTGTTTAAGGATTCTACAGCTGGAGTTAATGGGATCGTAACATGGTGTTTAAGGATTCTACAGCTGGAGTTAATGGGATCGTAACATGGTGTTTAAGGATTCTACAGCTGGAGTTAATGGGATCATAACATGATGTTTAAGGATTCTACAGCTGGAGTTAATGGGATCGTAACATGGTGTTTAAGGATTCTACAGCTGGAGTTAATGGGATCGTAACATGGTGTTTAAGGATTCTACAGCTGGAGTTAACGGGATCATAACATGGTGTTTAAGGATTCTACAGCTGGAGTTAATGGGATCGTAACATGATGTTTTAGGATCTACAGCTGGAGTTAATGGGATCGTAACATGATGTTTTAGGATCTACAGCTGGAGTTAATGGGATCGTAACATGGTGTTTAAGGATTCTACAGCTGGAGTTAACGGGATCATAACATGGTGTTTAAGGATTCTACAGCTGGAGTTAATGGGATCATAACATGATGTTTAAGGATTCTACAGCTGGAGTTAATGGGATCGTAACATGATGTTTTAGGATCTACAGCTGGAGTTAATGGGATCGTAACATGATGTTTTAGGATTCTACAGCTGGAGTTAATGGGATCGTAACATGATGTTTTAGTATCTAGAGCTGGAGTTAATGGGATCGTAACATGATGTTTAAGGATTCTACAGCTGGAGTTAATGGGATCGTAACATGATGTTTTAGGATTCTACAGCTGGAGTTAATGGGATCGTAACATGGTGTGTAAGGATTCTACAGCTGGAGTTAATGGGATCATAACATGATGTTTAAGGATTCTACAGCTGGAGTTAATGGGATCGTAACATGATGTTTTAGGATTCTACAGCTGGAGTTAATGGGATCGTAACATGGTGTTTAAGGATTCTACGGAGGCTGCAGCCATAAAGTATAATGGTTATGTTAAGCACGAAGCTTATTCCATAGTTGCGTGATGGACCGTGTCCTACACCGCTTGTGGAATAACGAATAACACTGAGATTACTTCAAACCCCGGGACGCTCCCTGCTTTATTCCACCAAGGTCAGAATAGAAATGACCGGTCAATGCCCAGCCGAGTAGAGGACTAAAATGTAACCTCCTTCAAGCAGTGGCCACTAGCAATGGGTGGAATTGTCCATCGTAGGTACTGTTCGTACTAGCGTGCTGCCACCTGTTGCTACTTTTTAGCGTCAGGAGTCAGTGTAGTCACCACTGCCACCTTGTGGTAGTGGCACTCATTGCGGACTACTACACTTGTATTGCGTGGTAGAGGAAGCCACTTCTGCACATACAGTGCTTTGGCCTCGCAGAAGACTAGCTGAAAAGGCATTCTGTAGCAGGTGCGTGTTTGGGTGGGTGGCTGGGTTGGGTAAATAGCAAGCAAATCACGCTCACACGACCGGAACAAGGCTGTCAATGGGAAATCGTTTGTTGTTTGGTTGTTGTTGTTTTACGTCCTAGCAACATCTAAGGTCATATCAGGATGGGTACCGACTTGTGACAGTGCGCACTCATGGCGACCTTATGGTGCTGCCCCACCGGGATACCAGGCCACAATGCCCTGATATCCCACTCAGTCACATTATCCTGACACTGAGCCAACCAGTCCTTGCCCTATCCTAATAATCACGAGCACCTGGCTAGGAAGCAACAGGTATCAATTTTTAAGTCATTGGTTTGACTCGACCAGGGTTTGAACCCACGATCCCATGGTCTACCAACAAGGGAGACAAACACTCTAACTCATTCAGCCATCTTGTCTGGTTATGGGAAATCGTAGCTGGGAGTCTGGGAGTTATATAGATCAGTTCTTTGGGAGTCACTTATAGAAAATTGAGAGGGTATTTGACTTGACCTCTCGAGCCACCGAGATCCCTGACATCTCAGCTGACAGTTGGGTTCACTGTCGGGTACCAGCTCAGTTCACAGTGGCACCCTTCTACTAACAAATCAATAAGTGGCACCCTTCTACTAACAAATCAACAAGAGCCCACTTAGAAGGGGCATGCTCATCTGACAGTTGGTTCTCACTGTCAGGGTACAGCTCAGTTCACGTGCACACGCGTGTGCTCAGTGAAGGCAGTGGCACCCTTCTACTAACAAATCACAAGGCCCGACATCTATCGACAGTTGGGGACAGTCGGGTACCAGTCATTCACAGTGGCACCTTCTACTAACCCAACTTCTACTAACAAATCAACAAGAGCCCTGACATCTCAGCTGACAGTTGGGTTCACTGTCGGGTACCAGCTCAGTTCACAGTGGCACCCTTCTACTAACAAATCAATAAGTGGCACCCTTCTACTAACAAATCAACAAGAGCCCTGACATCTCATCTGACAGTTGGGTTCACTGTCGGGTACCAGCTCAGTTCACAGTGGCACCCTTCTACTAACAAATCAATAAGTGGCACCCTTCTACTAACAAATCAACAAGAGCCCTGACATCTCATCTGACAGTTGGGTTCACTGTCGGGTACCAGCTCAGTTCACAGTGGCACCCTTCTACTAACAAATCAATAAGTGGCACCCTTCTACTAACAAATCAACAAGAGCCCTGACATCTCATTCTGACAGTTTGGGTTCACTGTCGGGTACACGAGCTCAGTTCACACGTGGCACCCTTCTTACTAACAAATCAATAAGTGGTTCCCTCGCGACAAAGCAACTAAGCCTGACATCTAAGCATCTACAGATGGGTCACTGTCGGGTAGCCCTGCAGTTCACTGTGGCCCCCCTTCTACTAACAAATCATAAGGGTACCTTCTACTAACAAATCAACATGAGCCCTGTCATCTGCATCTGACAGTTGGGTCACTGTCGGGTACCAGCTCAGTTACGGCACCGTGGGCTCTTGACCCTTCTACTAACAAATCAATAAGTGGTACCCCTTCTACTAACAAATCGACAAGAGCCCTGACATCTCATCTGCACAGTGGGTTCACTGTCGGTACCAGACTCAGTGTCAAGTGGCACCTTCACTGACAATCATGAAGTGGTACCCTTCTACTAACCAATCACAAGAGCACTGACATCTCATCTGACAGTTGGGTCTACAGCGTCAGGGTACCAGCTCAGTTCAACAGTGGCAGCCCTTCTACTAACAAATCAATAAGTGGTACCCTTCTACTAACAAATCAACAAGAGCCCTGACAATCTCATCTGACCAGTGGAGGTTCACTGTCGGGTACCAGCTCAGTTCAACAGTGGCACCCTTCTACTAACAAATCCAATAAGTGGCCACCCTCTACTAACAAATCAACAAGAGCCCTGACATCTCATCTGACAGTTGGGTTCACTGTCGGGTACCAGCTTCAGTTACGCAGTGGTCACCCTTCTACTAACAAATCAATAAGTGGTTACCCTTCTACTAACAAATCAACAAGAGCCCTGACATCTCATCTGACAGTTGGGTGCACTGTCCGGTACCAGCTCAGTTACAGTGGCACCCTTCTACTAACAAATCAATAAGTGGCACCCCTTCTACTAACAAATCAACAAGAGGCCCTGACATCTCATCTGACAGTTGGGTTCACTGTCGGGTACCAGCTCAGTTAAGCTGGCACCCCTTCTACTAACAAATCAATAAGTGGTAACCCTTCTACTAACAAATCATCAAGAGACCCTGACATCTCAGCTGACAGTTGGGTTCACTGTCGGTACCAGCTCAGTTCACAGTGGTACACCCACTTACAACTTCCAACAAAGATACAATAAGTTGGCACACACCACTTTCTACTACCAAATCGGCAAGCAAGAGTCCACGTTGGCTTGTGACCATCTCGCAGCATAGAAAAGTATGGTGAGTGATTGAGTCTCAACACTGTCTCGGTCCTCTAGACACACACCCGCTATATAATTCATCTAACAGTTGTCTGGTCACATTAAAACGACGCACTATCTCGCAGAGCACGACAGAACGTGACATACGACGTATGTGATAATTTTTGCCATTGGGTCTGAGTAGCATGCTCCTTCCGGGGATATGTCAGTACAGAAGCATTATTGCGAGCGTTGAGGCCCCATATGGTATAAAAAAATCAGGTCAAAAGAAAAAGACGTCAATAGACATTCTACATTCGGGCGACATAACGGTGGTCGTGGCATGCGAGGGGGTCGTTGTTGCAAGAGTTTTGTGCATATGGGTAGCACGAAAACTTTTCGACAGCTAGCGACATTGTTGCGACGACCAACGCTGGTGGATTTTACCTCCCGCCATATTGCATTATGTAAAGCATGTAGGTGCATGTCGATAGTAGTGTTAGACCATTCGTTTGTTCAAAAATCGTTGGTTCACGTACATTGCACTATGTTGACCCTTCTTTAAGGCAGATGGAGGAACGTACAGGTCCCACTACACTGAACAGAACATATGGATACCAATATGGCCTAAGCGTACGTCCTAACATATGATTACGTTTAAGGTGAGGCGTTTCTTTCTTTGCTTCCAGCATGTCTTGAAGCTCTATGTAACATGTACGCGCACTTGCACGAGGAAACATGCGCTTCTGGTGATCGCAATAATGTATTGATTAATGATTTCAATGCCCACGGGGATGCATGATGGGGGCCTGAGTTGGGTTCCGGACGTTGCTGATAATGTACCGTGAGCGTAATTCGAGCCTTTTTCGCCGGGCAGGGTACTGTGTTAGTGATGAACCCTACGTTGAATTATTACGTTGTGCCATATTGCTTGCGTCTATATGGTATGTATATGTCCAACTTTGGCCGCTCACGTGACCGGTGGGCGAACGAGCGGGGATTGCGAAAAGTTTTAGAGTGCTTCTCGGACATTAATAAAAGTGTGATTTAACCGGCAGATTGGGGGCGGGGCGCACCGTTGGCGAGGATTACTTCTTCATATCATGTGGACAGGGCCATAACTAGAGAAAGGGCCATATGAGAGTGAAAAAACGTCGGTACAGATCCTGTGGCGGGCTACGCAGGGGTTTTGCTCGGTCCCAAGAGAAATATATCTGAATGAACCATATGGCTTGCCAGTATCTAGTTGGCCAGAGATCGCCTTAATAATCCATGTGCTTTAGGAGGCCGTCCTTAAACTAAAACATGAGCTTTATTAACCCTTAGGCTCACAGAGCGCAACATTTTCCGTTTTGCCTCACACACAGTAAGACAGCTTGAACGACATCATGTCTGATTGATCAATAAAACACCGAAATAATTTTGGCGTCGAAAAATTGGACCATTCAAGGACCATTCCTGTTCTTGTTTGTTTGGGTTTTAATACGTCCGGGCAATAGATCTCAGGGTCATGGTCAGATGGACCGGTGCGAGCGCTTGAGTGAGGACTAGTTGCTTCCACTCATGGGCTGCGACATGTTTTAGTGCTGTCCTAGGTGGGTAAACCCGGAGCTGCCAGCACCATGACCCAATATCCTAACTATCCAGTCCTATTATCCTGTACACTGAGCTAACAATAATGCACTATATAAGCTTAGCCATGAGTGCAAATTGTCAACGAGTCGGTAATCGTCATGGCATGACCATTAGTTCGATGGCCAGGATGTAAAACCCGAACCAACAAACAGGAGTGCATTTTGGGGTGAGGATTTGGCGGTTGAATATATTAAGTTAGTCACCAGGGGGGGGGGGGGGTGGCAGGTGGCCAGTCAGGAAAGGGTAACAATGGCGGGAAAGGGGTGAAAGGGTTTGAAGTGCCTGAGCGCATGCTCTTATGGTAGTCAAAGCGCGGAATACATTCACCGATATCCGGACGGAAGTTGTTGAGATAATCAAATTACTGGGGTTCGTATTCATAATAGGGATTGATTTAATTGATGGGTTTGTTTCGATTGGATTTGAGAATATACATCATGGAAACATTGGGCTAGTCCACATATGTGGACGGGTTACTTACCTACCTTTGATGACTGCGCGCACTGCTCTGCGGCGGGTTTGTAATAGTGTTGCAGCAAAAAAACACCTAATGGGATGCATCTCACTCCACCATAGGCGACTGGATAAGTTTGCGGAAATGGTAAGGGCCGCTGGCCTGGGGTAGCGCTCTGTTGAAGCGGTCGTGGGTTCAAAGGACGCGCCGGACTGATTCAAAAACTATATGACTGTTTTAAATTTTCATAGTCGGCGGCTATCTCTAGCCTATGATTAAGGAACAGGGCAAAAGCAACTCGGTGTTCCTGAGGACGCTGGAATAATGTGACTGAGTGTGGGATTAGAAGGTCATGCCTATACCAGCGTCGTTTGAGGTTCCTAGGAGGGGCAGCTCTTTTATAGACCACCTTGAGATACGTATTAGTCCGCAAGTTGGTAGTCGTGCCTGTTGGTTGTGACTTTCCCTTAGATGTTTGCTTTGCTGGGACTAAAATCCCAACACATGATCAACGTGACACGATATTAATGCTCAGGAACCATATCATGACATGTACCTGGTGTTGATCTGAGCTTATCTTATGGATGGATAGGGACGAAGACGACAGACAGCTCCCTTACCAACAACAGCTGGGGGTTGAGAGTGTACCTAGTGCGCCAATGTATATTGTGGCCTAGCTCCCAGAACGGCGCCCGTCCATCCCGCTGAATTAGTGCCTTGGAAAAATTGTCTTATCTCCTGGATGACAATGGCTAGTCTTGACTACGGTCATGCAGGACGTAGGTCTCTGAGTGAAATGGCAACAAGCCTTTGTATTGCCTCGGTCACAAATACATGTAGCCAAATTACAAGCCGTACGGCGTACCGAGACGGTGGGTTGAGGTCGTCTCGCGGACGGTGGATCATGCGTTTTTTTTGCTCTGCCGCAAATGGTTGCGGTGTCTTATATTAGGTTGAAGTTAGCTCATACACTTCGCAAAAATCGCAACGCCGCTGGCCTGAAGGACCACCACCATACTGGTCACCTTTGTTGGACATCAATGATATATCAATATAGTACCAATAGTCATGTTCGTGTGTTCAATATTAAAAACAATGGTAACATTTTTTATATATTACAATAACTTGAATGAAGTTTTAAGACAAACCTCAAGGTTGCCTTGCGGTGACCGTTACGGATTTGTGATTAGATAAAACCGCAGACCGCAATGGGCCGTAACATTTACATAAACTACAAAGCACACTCGCAGACTGCAGAACCGTAACATTTTACATAAACTACAATGCCATCCACCGCCACACCCGCAACGACCATAACACTTACATAAACTACAATGCACACCTCAGTCCGCACAGAACCATAACATTTACATAAACTACTATGCACACCAACACACCGCCAATGGGACGTTAACCTTTTTCATAAACTACAATGCACACCACAGACGTGCATAACCAATAATCATTGTACTTACACTACTCAATGAGCACGCCCACAGACTGCAAACGCCCATAGGACATTTACATAAACTACAAGGCACCACTGCACACCGCCCAGAACCGTAACATTTACAGAAACTAGCGAATGCTCAGATTGCAGAGACCGCAACGCCGCAAGCTTTTACATGAACTTACAAAAGCACACCGCAGACCCCACAAACCGTAACATTTTACATAAAACTACAAAGCAACACCGCACACCACACAAGCCGTATCATTTACATAAACGTACAAAGCACACCCCTGACCACTGAACCGTAACATTTACATAAACTACAAAAATTACGCCACTAGACCGCAGCAGAACCGTAACATTTACATAAACTACAAAATTTACAACCGCCAGACCACAGAACCGTAACTTTTTACATAAACTGCAAAGCACACCACAGACCACAGAAAACCGTAACATTTACATAAACTACAAAGTCACATCCCACATGACCACAGAAACCGTAACGATTGACAGTAAACTACAAAGCACACCGCAGACCCATGCAACAAACGCCGTAAACATTTACATAAACTACAAAGCACACCGCAGACCGCAACGCCGAAACATTTTTACAAACTACAAAGCACACGCAGACCTCAACGCCGAACATTACATAACTACAAAGACCCCCGCCAACGCACCGCCGTAACTTTACATAAACTACAAAGCACACGCAGACCGCAAGCCGTACATTTCCATAACTACAAGCACACCGCAGACCACACACCGTAACATTTACATAAACTACAAGCACACCCGCAGACCGCAACACCGTAACATGTACATAAACTACAAATGCCACCTCAGGACCGCATAAATTTGTGACCAAGGCTTTAGAAAAGTTACATCTATACCCGCTCTCTCTTCCTGCATGTCTCAGTTCTTCCCGGAATCCTTCCCCCCGAGGTGGACTGCTTCGTGCCTCACTCATTACATGACCTTCGTACCCTTTGTGTGACGGGCGTGGACCTCATTAGTCACCCCCCCCCCATACACCCACCACATCTGATATTTGCTGCATCTATCTGTTGGGCATAATGTATTGTGTTCCTTAATCATTCGACAATAGGGATGGCCAAATGAGTTAAGCGTCCTTCTCTTGCTTTGGTAGATCGTGGGATTGGAACCCTGGTTGAGTACAAACTAATGACTTAAAGATTGATACTTGTCGCTTCCTAGCCAGGCACTCGGCATTATTAGGATAGGGCAAGGACTGGTTGGCTCAGTTCAGGATAATGTGACTGAGTCGGGTATCAGGTCATTGTGCTGAGTGGCCTGGTCTCCCAGTGGGGCAGCACTTTAGAATTTACCATGAGTGTGTACTGTCACAAGTCGGAGCCTTTCTGATATGACCTCAGATGTTGCAGGACGTAAAGGTTCCAAAAACCAATCAACGCTAATATTCAGCATATTACTAACATTCAGAATAGTTTCGGAATCCAGAAATCCTTAACAATTTGCCTCGTTATGAAGGACGTCACTAACAAATTCACAGGTCCTATATCTAAACATTCAGTAGCGAATGTTGACCACCGTGACACAGTTCTGTCATTTCTTATACATGTTTTCTTGGTTCCCATAGGCGAAGGAACCAGGGCAGACAGGCTCCATGGCAACAACACCTTTCTCATCAGAGTGTGTGACCATTGCATTTTGTACATGTGGACTTATGGGACTTATTCAAAATATAATGTGTGTAGTGAAACCAGATATGGCTAACCATTGCACCAGATATGCCATGAGGTCTACGCTATGTTTGTCTGACCACCTGCACTAAATATGGCTGAACACTGCACCTGATATTCATGAACATTGCAACAGGTATGGCTGAACACTGCACCAGATGTGGCTGAACAATGCACCAGATGTGGCTGAACCATTGAAACAGATGTGGCTGAACAATTGAACACCTGCTATACATGAACATTGCAACAGGTATGTCTGAACACTGCACCAGATGTGGCTGAACATTGAACCAGATATCTGAACAATGCACAAGATGTGGCTGAGGCAATTGAACCAGATGTGGCTGAACAATGCACCTGATATACATGAACATTGCAACAGATATTTATGAACACAGCACCATATATGTCTGAACACTGCACCAGATATGTGTGAACACTGCACCAGATATGTGTGAACACTACACCAGATATGTGTGAACACTGCACCAGATATGTGTGAACACTGCACCAGATATACCTGAACATTGCACCAGATATGGCTGAACACTACCCAATATGTGGCTGAGAACAGTGTGCACTAGATGTGTGCTGAACACTGCACCAGATTTGGCTGAATACTGCACAATATGTGGCTGAAACACTGGCACCAGATATGTGTGAAACACTGCATCATATGTGACTGATCACTGCACCAGATATGTGTGAGCACTGCACCATATGTGGCTAAACACTGCACCAGATATGAGTGAACACTGCATCATATGTGGCTGAACACTGCACCCGATGTGGCTGAACACTGTACTAGATACACATTAACACTGCACTAGATAGTCTGTCCTGAACACTGCACCAGATATATCTGAACACCGCACTGCTCTCTCACCGCACTATCCCGGCCATGTCGATGAATTGTTAGTATTGGGGGTCAGTGACATATTTTCGGCAGGCCACAGATGCAACACTTGTGTTCACCTGACCAACTAGATAAAGTATTCACCCCATACTTGCATTACACGGGTGAATAACAACCCTATATTAAAGCTGTCGAAAATGTGGGAGAAATGAAATGAGAGCCTAAATTCACAATCTAAGAAGCACCACACTATATTCTTTATATATGTCTTCATATTTCCCCACTACCTTTGAGTTGAAAAATATAATAAAACATCTCTGTTTAATTGAATTTAGAAGTGAAATCGACGGCATTCTATCACCTCCATATTGCCTTTTTGCATTCTCTCCCATTTTCACCAACTCTGTGCCGATATAAGTAGCCATTTGATATTGGAGGCAGGCATTCTACTTCCTGTTCCATACTAAAGCTATTTTCGGACAGTATTTAGACTACGTTGTCGTTCACCCATGTACTACAAGTACGGGATGAATCATTTATCTACTGACCAACCTTCCCAGTGAGGGTGGGGTATATAGGCAAGCAGCCCATGACACATGCCTTGGGGTCCACACTCTGACCTCCCAGGTGTATATCACTGGTTCCTTCAGTTCCTACTTTGAAAGGCAGACTAACTTCATCACATTCGTCCCATGACGAGGATCACTGTGAAGATCTTGGTTCTCACTACTCAAATCTCAAAACAGAACGTAATATGTCAACAGCAGCATGTGGAACAGACTTTTATTCCTCCGACAGTTTGAGCATATTGTCGTTAAAGAGTCCGCGACACACGGCTTGGGGTTAGTTCATGACAAACGTGTGACTTCTCAAACTAACATTGCTCACATTGTGAGCTATCTGATAACCATTACCCCACCTAAGATCCTTGATGTGATCACCCTATCCACGCCCAACTGTCTATGTGGTTCCTTGCCTAAGAGGGCAAAGCAGCCTACTACACTTGTGCCCCTTGAATTATAAGTCTTTTAAATGGTGTATATCCATGAGGTGTTTAATGCATACAGACAACAAGGTTACACGTACGTACACAATGTAGCTTCAACAACCATACAGCGCATAGCTTTACAGGATCCTGGTCATGGGACCAGTCTCATACAGGTAATGAAAATGGGAAATATTGTGCCCAGATCAGGATTAGAACCCATATCTCTTATATTCCAGGGTAGTATGAAAACCATTACACCACCTAGGCTGCCTGATGTAATCACCCTATCAACACCAACCTGAGTATGTAGCTCCTTACCTGAGAGGTCAATGAGGATTAAAATTAAATAACAAAATTCTACCACTAATAATTTAGACAATGTCAACACATTGCTTAATTAAAATTAACTAACCAAAGTCTATGCATATATTCCACCACAAGTAGTTCCAATGCTCACTTTCGGAGTCCGCCCCCCCCCCCCACATGCCTTCACTAATATACCAAATATTCTGAACCATTTCAAGATGTTGTTGAATTAAAATTAACTGACCAAATGTCAAGTATATATTTTGTTTTATCCAACCGGAAGTAGTTTCAGTAGTCACTTCCGGGGAGCCCCACACACTTCCCAAGGAGGTCCTTGGGGACTCCCTAATGGCCAGCTGGGGAGTCCCGGGGGAGAATGGTGAGTGTAAGCATAATAGGCCCCTTTTAAAAATTACTGTAATAAACAACTGGGGAGAGGTTTTGTTTCAATAACAGCCCAGGACTGCTGAAATATTAAGTCAGTTTATGTTCGATATTGTTGCTATTTTGTCAATGTTTATTCAATTCTGTATTTCAGACTGCATTCCTAGGACAGAGAGAATATCCACATGAATATTGAATATGAAAATAGATGGGGAACACGGCAATGTGAAGGGCGATTCAAATAAGGGCGTAACGGTAAATATGTCCAATACATCTTAGGGGGGCAGGGGGCGGTATTTATATATTTATCTATTTAACATGGTATTTCTACCGCTAGGGATACAGGACACACCTGTTGCAGGGTAGCATCAATCTGGACTAAGCCTCTTATACCCCTGTCACACTACGACGTAATGAGCCAACGTGAGCCTAACGTGGTGATATTTCGTCATTACGTTGATGTACGTTGGATTACGTTATGATGACGTCATAATGACTTTAGAGTGACGTCGAGCTACGTCATATTACGTCGTGTTACGTCAAGTTACGTCGAGGTTTTGGACATGTTCAAAAGTTTCGACGTAGGTCGAACGTAAGGGTTTACGTTCGCCGTACGTTCTGTTCACGTTCAGCGAACGTCAATGACGTTAAACGGACGTTATTCCAACGCTCCTCACTACGTTCAACTACGTTCCACTACTTGACCCCCATTAAACCAAGTGCAAATGCCCACGGGGCGTAATGGGAACGTCAGGACAACATCAGGAGAATGTCAGGAGAACATGCATTCAACGTACGTTCAACGTCTCATGACTTAGGTAACGTCACGTAACGTTCTTCTGACGATGGAATAACGTTCATAACGTTCCATCAGCATCATTACGTTGACCTCTCTCGTCGAACGACGGTATCACTACGCTTTACCGACGTTACTCTCTCGTCCACTACGTTGCATCCACGTTCACCTTGTGCCCAAATTTGCATACTACGCCGAGAAGTTCAACGTTCTTCACGTTCTCCCTACGTTGACGTCGTTACGTCGTAGTGTGACAGCCCCATAAGTGACTGACTGTAGTTTGATATCAAACTCACACAGGTAATACCTGCAACCTTCAGATGGATTATATTATTAAAGTTGCATGGTCCGATGGCGTTTGAATTCTTGTCTTATTTTTTACATAAATATATCCAATTGATCAGTATGATCTACTAATCATTAGTCCGGAGTCATTTTGATGAAAAATGACTAGTTTTGAAGCAATTTGAGCTGAAAGAACCCAAAATAATGTTGACAAGCTTGTCAAAACTCCTGTGGCTATGACCTAGATGGTCATCTCGCGGCCACCACGTGATGTGAGATGACCTACTAATCCTGGAACCTGACAGGGCTGTAGGTAGATATTTCTGTTTGTGTGTGAACATTCTGGGAACGGATTGGAACGGATTGGTGCCATAGGCCCATAGCACTAGGGTCTTTAACAAAATATTACTTTCTAGAAAGGTTAATTTGATTTATATCTATCGAATTGACCAAGTAGCATCCAAGTAGCATTGAATATCCAACATCACATATACATCGGTATATGATTGAGATTGAATATCCAACATGGAGCAGAGGGGCAACATCCACCTCATTTCCCCTTCCCCTCTATGGCCCTACACCATAGGCCTACTTGGTCGGGGGAGGCTAATGAGGTCACGATATTGGCCTAATTGGTTAATGGCCTCCCTGCATAATGGATGTTTCAAAGTGAGTGTACAAAGGGGTGAGGTTATATATTCACTGGTTATTCTGTATATGCTGTCCCAAATCATTAGCTAATACACAGGTATCCACGTTGGATATATAGGATCAAATGTAAGTAGTTGTTTTAATTTTGTCAAAATTATATTTCATTGCACCATGCAACTTTAAAAATTAACGGTGATTCTCTCGTTTGCCATTTCCAAAATGAAATCATGATAGAGAAAGCTCAATTAGCAAGTACCCTTTACAGATTAATTTGATAATAAAGTCAAGAAATGGCATTTATTATTTACTTACACTTACGTGTCCTTATTCTCTTCTGTTTATATATTTAGACGTAATAGCCTGTTAACAGATTCGGCCTGTCTATACATGACCTGTCATAATTGTAGTGGTCATACTCGAGGACTGACTATACTGATACTGACTCCAAAATTAATCAAATCTGTTTTTCTTTAGCGTTCTACTAATACTCACTTCTGTCTGTGATGTGCTTTTTGTAGTTTGTGCAACTACAATGTAACATTACATCCACATATTGTGATTGTTTCTTGTCCCAACTCTATAGGCGACTCATTTATTTGTACTTGCCCTATCCTATTACAGTATTGAGGGTAATGTTGATATGCTTTTAACTTTTATTTTTATATTTATTATTTCTATGGTATAAGCAATGTATCTGTGTTATTTTTAAATGGGGAAAGCACCTCATAAGTATTGTACTTCTGCTTTCTCCTTTTTCATGTGAAAAAGTTAATGATATAAATATCAACTTGCATGTACATTGATCATGTGAAAATATATATTCTATTATTATTATGCCCGGTCCCAGGCTAGGTAGCGACAAGTATCAAATTTGAAAGTCATTGGTTTGACTGGACTGGGAATCAAACTCGTGACCTTCCGCATATGAAGCCTGCGCTCTTACGAATTCAGCCACCGCGTCCAGTAAACCAACCCATGACATCCTGGCTAGGCCATCCCCCCATCCCCCCATCCCCCCATCCTGCCATCCCGCCATCCCCCCCATCCCCCATCCCCCATCCCCCCATCACACCATCCCGCCATCCCCCCATCCCCCCATCCCCCCATCCCCCCATCCCGCCATCCCCCATCCCGCCATCCCCCCATCCCCCCATCCCCCCATACCCCCATCCCACCAATCCGCCATTCCCCCATTCCCCCATCCTGCCATCATGCCATCCCGCCATCCCGCCATCCCGCCATCCCACCATCCCGCCATCCTGCCATCCCGCCAAACCGCCATCCCACCATCCTGCCATTGCCCCATCCCCCCATCCCGCCATACCCCATCCCCCCATCCCCCCATCTACCCCCATCCCCCCATCCCCCCATCCCGCCACACTGCCATCCCGCCATCCCGCCATCCCGCCATCCCGCCATCCCGCCATCCCGCCATCCCGCCATCCCGCCATCCCGCCATCCCGCCATCCCGCCATCCCGCCATGACACCATCCCGCCCTCCTGCCATCCTGCCATCCCACCATCCCGCCATCCCACCATTCCGCCATCCCGCCATCCTGCCATCCCGCCATCCCGCCAATCCGCCATCCCACCATTCCGCCATCCCGCCATTCTGCCATCCCGCCATCCCGCCATCCCGCCATCCCGCCATCCCGCCATCCCGCCATCCCGCCATCCTGCCATCCTGCCATCCCCGCCATCCTGCCATCCTCCGCCATCCCACCATCCCGCCATCCGCCATCCCGCCATCCCATGATCCCACCATCCCACCATCCCACCATCCCTCCACCCTACCATCCCACCATCCCACCATCCCACCCCATCCCACCATCCTGCTATCCCGCCATCCCACCATCCCACCATCCTGCCGTCCCGCTATACCGCCATACCGCCATACCGCCATACCGCCATACCGCCATACCGCCATCCCGCCATACCGCCATACCGCCATACCGCCATCCCGCCATCCCGCCATCCCGCCATCCACCATCCCACTACCCCACCATCCCGCCATCCCATCATCCCACTATCCCGCCATCCCACCATCCCTCCATCCCACCATCCCACCATCCCACCATCCCAACATCCCACCATCCCACCATCCCAACATCCCACCATCCGGCCATCCGGCCATCCGCCATCCCGCCATCCCGCCATCCCGCCATCCTGCCATCCCGCCATCCCGCCATCCTGCCATCCCGCCATCCCCGCCATCCCACCATCCCGCCATCTCGCCATCCCACCATCCCGCCATCCCGCCACCCTGCCATCCCGCCATCCCGCCATCCCACCATCCCGCCATCCCACCATCCCAACATCCTGCCATCCCGCCATCCCGCCATCCACCATCCCACCATCCCGCCATCCCCCCATCCCGCCATCCTGTCATCCCGCCATCCCCCATCCCGCCATCCCGCCATCCCGCCATCCCGCCATCCCGCCATCCCGCCATCCCACCATTCGGCCATCCCGCTATCCCACCATCCCGCCATCCCACCATCCCGCCATCCCGCCATCCCGCCATCCCGCCATCCTGCCATCCCGCCATCCCGCCATCCCGCCATCCCGCCATCCCGCCATCCTGCCATCCCGCCATCCCGCCATCCCGCCATCCCACCATCCCACCATCCCGCCATCCGCCATCCGCCATCCCGCCATCCCGCCATCCCGCCATCCCGCCATCCCGCCATCCCACCATCCCGCCATCCCGCCATCCCACCACCCGCCATCCCGCCATCCCACCATCCCGCCATCCCCCGCCATCCCGCCATCCCGCCATCCCGCCATCCCGCCATCCCGCCATCCCGCCATCCCGCCATTCCGCCATCCCGCCATCCCGCCATCCCGCCATCCCGCCATACCACCACCAAAGTAGCCCCACCCTCATTAAGGGCACGGAAATAACAAGAAAGATATTATCAAATGGCGAGAGCTCTTAAATGGGGCAGCGTCCGATATTCACTCGTTGCCATGGTGATTTTATGACATAGCCTTCTGATTGGTTGGCGTCTCACGAAGCAGTAGTGTCTGAGCATGGAGGTGGCCGATAACTGAGGAACGCTGCTAGGAACCCACTCCCAAGGAATGTTATTCTTCACTGACTAACCGACTGGTGTTGTTGTTTATCGTCCGACCCACATCTGGGGGTCATTTCAGGACGGGCACAGGTTTGCGACTACTGCGCGTGCTGATAGCGGATTTAGAGTGCTGCCAAATAGGATACACCTTTCACAAGCACCATGCCGGAATAACCCACCCTGTTAGATTATCCTGGCAGTGGACCAACCAGTCCTGGTGTCTATCCCAGTAAACCAGAGTGTCCGCTAAGATACTGAATGACAGGTATGCGGTTCGTCTTGACTCAGTCATGGATCGAACCCACAACGGCTATTGGTTAGCTGCTTGGGGAGCAGATACGTACCCCTGGATTAATCTAGTGGTGTATCTTGCTGTAATGAGAGGGTGATCGGGTATTACTTTAGTTAGCGGGATTTTACAGACCGACAGAACTTTCAGAGCTAGCATTATTATTTTCTTAGTACATTAGGTATTGTAATACCTCAGGGAGTTTGACGCCCCTGCCCTGCAGAGTTTAAATCACTGCCTTGTGGTACAGGTTCTTGACAGAACCGAAGGCTAAAGGAGCAACTCTGAACAGAAAACCATGTCACTGTGGCAGCATCAAGGGCGGTTGATCTATGGAACTCCCAACATCTCCCAACCAGCCACTGCACGGACAAATAGTTTTGCGCCTGTCTGGACATGTTCTTGCCAGTGTGAGACCTCTATTTGCTCCCCGAGAGAGTGCCACTGGTAACTTGCAAAAGCCAGCATCACCTCAACACTTTTGCAGGCAGCTTTCATGAAATATAAAACCACACAAAACATCACTCTCACAGCAGAGAGCTAAATGGAGAGCGGCAGTCAAGTAAAGAAAGCAGTCTTTGTTGCATCGCGACCAACAGCATGATGATGATGACATTAGTTGATTAAGCAGAGGACATTTCAACTGCAGACAATTGGTCTTCCTCATTCCACTGCTCCTCACCCTATCCTAGTAATGTCGAGCACCCGACTAGGTAGCGACAAGCGATAATTGGCTTAACTCAACAGCAATTTGAATTCCACAACCTATCGAAACAGAACGCGGATGCTCAACTCATTCAGCCATCACATCTGGTTAATAGTCGATGATAGTTTACGGCATAAAAAGAAAGTCAACCCCAGTTCATCTGTTCAGTCCAACAATAGAGCTTAAACATTGATGGACACTTGATTACCTTCACCGCAACAATCTGGCAGGTATACTGACCGGCTGAGGCTGGAAGGGAGGGAGAGTGGCGCCCCCTAGTGTACTGAGGCAGGGACACCAGGTCCGACTAGTGGCGACTCGTGGAACTAACAAGGCAGCACTGTTCCATTGGCAATTATATTGGGATATTACAATATGCACCACAATATTACAACTGAAAAGACGTTTTGAATGGGTGATGGTTCATATGATGCCTAACGGTGTAGTGTGGTATGGTGTGGTGTGTTGCCAACATTACTATCAGATAGGATGGCTGAATGAGTTGAGCGTCCGTCTCCTGCTTGTTAGATCGAGGGATTCGAACTGACGGGTTCAAACTCTGGTCGAGACAAACCAATAACTTAAAAATGTATACTTGTTGCTGCCTAGACAGGCGCTCGTCATTATTAGGATAAGGCAAGGACTGGTTAGCTCAGTGTCAGGATAATGTGCCTGAGTGGGATATCAGGTCATGGTGCTGGTGGCCTAGTCTCCCAGTGGGACAGCACTATAAAGTCACCATGAGTGCACACTGTCACAAGTCAGTACCCGTTTTTTTGGGGTAAATATGTTTATTCTGCTGAATAAGTCTTTTGTCAGTGCCGAAGCACTGGTCTGCCAGCCATTTTTCAATTCAGGGTTATTTACACAAAAGGTATATAGAATAAGGTGTACAATACTTGTTGAATAGACAATTTGCACCATGTAACACAATGAAATGCTGAAACCCAAAAGTTCCATAACAATATGGTACAGTAGTGTCATATAACCAGATCAATATTAGTCAGATCAATGTGAGTATTTACATAGTATTTAGAATGTAAGCAAATAATTCAATAATTAAAACGGCTAACTCATTTAAAATAATCAGACGACGGGTACATGAGGAAAATAAAAAATTACTATATTATGCATACGTTTACTCCAAAATCCAGTATGGTATAGAGGTGTATGGGAGAGCCAAATCATCAACCCTAAAAAAGATACAGACACAACAAAACAGAGCCTTGAAAATACTGTATAGCAAAGACTATCTCACCCCAACTAAATCACTTCATAAAGACCTGGACTTACTTATGGTAACTGACATTTATAAAATATACATTGCAAAATTTGTTTACAAGCAAAAGAATGGCCTCCTCCCTGAAATATTTGATAATCTCTTCAAAGAAAACAATCAGGTCCATTCCCATAACACACGACAGATAAATAACATACATCACAAACACACTAGAAACAAATATGGCAAAATAACAACTGAAAACCAAGGAACCAATATCTGGAACTCAATACCAGTAGAGATTAGAAACCTTCAAACTTTGAAAAACTTCTGTAAAAAACTAAAGATAAGCTATCTCAATGCATACTAAATCGATTACCAGTAAAGAATATATATAATACCCCTATTAACACACATGCAAAATAACTACTGATACTGCATGTAAGTACATGAATCCATGACACAATATCCATATAATATTCCTATCATTACTTTGTTTCTTACTAACTGTGAAGAGACGCATCAGTAGCTCATCATAATCATTAGTTAAAAATGTAGCTTAGGTTTAATAATTTGTTATTGTCATCACTTATTCATTCACATCATGGAGACCAGCTAGATAAGCATCGCTTTTCTGGGATCCTTTCTGTCTGTAAGGAATTTGTATGCATTTATTGTATCACCTCAATTTATTGTAAACATACCTTGCAGAGAGTTAAAATAAAAGAATTGATTGGAATTGATATCTTCTGTATTCAGTTGGTAAATTTGTACTAAGTTTGAATGTTCAGTTGCAGTTAGGCAAGCGGTATATAAATGTTGGTTTGTTAGGAAAATTCTGGTGTAACTCTAATGTAGCTAGTTATGTGAGTTTATGAATTATGTTGTTGGGGTGGGGTTGTTAATAATACACTGGACCATCTGTGACCAGTGAAGCAGTGGGACCAATCCCAGTGCATTTAGGTCTTAAATTTTACATTTTTACCTGGGCTGTCTCTGTCATCGTATATGGTTCACTGGAGATAACAGAGGAACAGCAACAAATTAAAAAAGTGGGGGCTTGGGGGGGGGGGGGGGAGAAACTGAGGCTGAGGGTTTGGTGGTCTGCCACTAACGGTATGGTGACGCCATGGAACATACTTTACTGCAACTGCATAAGGGCCTGCCCAATCCGATGTACTCTTAGTGAGTTTTTAAATTCTAGGTAAGAGGATGCTGCCCTGGTTCTGGTTGGTAGGTTGTTCCACATCATGCTGCCTTTGTAAATTGGTGCTTTAATTAGTTTGTTTGTGGAAGGCTTGGGACTTTGAGTAGAGTGGAATCAGCCCGTCTAGTATTCCTTTTTGTGTTTTCTATATATTGGGTATCTCTGGCTCTTCTGTACATAAGTGATTGGAGATGTGAATCTCTTCTAACCATTAGGTAATCTAGGTTTGCTTTGTCATGTATTTCCTGTACACTTAGTGTTTTGCCCCAATAAATTGTTCTTAACGCCCGGTTTTGGATCCTTTGTAGCTTAGTCAGTTGCTGCTTTGTGAGCAATCCATAAATTATATCATTATAGTCTATTATTGGTAGAACTGTTGATTTATACAGCAGTAGGGCAGTGTTTTCGCTTATGAAGCTCCGCATCTTCCTGATTGTAGTCATTTTTAGTGCCAATGATTGAGTTAGTCTAGCCAGCTGTTGATTCCCATTTAAGGTAGAATCAATCACTGTTCCTAAGTACCTGTATGCACTTGCCTCCTTAATTTGATTTCCGCCAATTTGCAGTGTTATGGGTTGTGCCCTTGCCTTCCTTGCTTTGGTGCCATAAATGACAAACTCGGTTTTATTGGTGTTAAGGGATAGTTTGTTTTTCACTACACCACAGGTTAACCCTGGTCAGCACTGTCCGAACCTGATCGGTTGCTATTTGGAAATCTTTATTGTGTACTGTGAGTGCTGCATCGTCTGCAAATAATGTGAATGTTGCATCCTCTGATACTTGGGGTAAATCATTTATAAAGATTAAAAACAGAAGGGGGCCCAGGGTTGAACCCTGCGGAACTCCAGTTTTAATAGTCCTGATGGTTGACTCAGTGTCATTAAGTTTTGTGTATTGTTTCCTATTAGTTAAGTAGTTGGCCATCAATGTACAGGTTTTCTTCCCCAATCCTGCTTTCTGGATTTTCTGCAATAGTATTCTATGGTCAATTGTATCGAAAGCTTTTTTGAAGTCGAGGTATACTGCAATTGTAAGTTCACCTTTGTCCATGTTGGTCAATAACTCATCCATAAGAGAGGCCAATGCCCTAGTTGTTGATCTGTCTTTTCTAAATCCATTTTGTTGGGTGGTTAGGTATTTTGAAGACTCTAAAAATGTTTTTATCTCATCATGTATTATTTGTTCTATGATTTTGCCAGGAAGAGGGAGAATAGATATTGGGCGCAGCTCACTACAGTATATTGGGTTATTGGTCTTTGGGATGGGTGAAACTGTAGCTAGTTTCCCGCTTTCCGGAAAAATACCAGTGTTGACCACTAGGTTATACAGGTGAGTAAATTCATTTATAAGTGCAGTAATTGAAACCTTCATTAGGGCTCAGCTGATGTCTTTAATGCCAGATGACTTATATGCTGATGCAGCATTGACCTTTCTGAGGATTTGCTCCTGTGTTATCTCAGTCAAATCATACGTCTGATCATTGGTGGTGACCGGGTAGGTGTCCTGACTATCTACAGCCTGGTCAAACTTTCTGGCAAGATTCTCACCTACATCAATAAAGTAGTTGTTAATCTCTTCTGCCAGGAGGCTATCTAGTATTCTCTCCCCGTTGTCCTCAATACTAAGATTGCTGATAATAGATTTTGCTTCCGGGTTAATTTGTTGCAGTTCATGCCAGAGTCTCTTAGGATTTTGCTTATACTTATTTATCTGGTCTAAACAGTGCCTAGACTTGGCTTTTCGCACCTCATTTCTGGCCTTCCTGACCATACATTCAGCTATAAATTGATCCCCAGGGTCTCTTGTTATATCTGATTTCCGAATGAAATAATCTCTGTCCTGTTGTAATTCTAGGAGTTCATTGTTCAAATAACCAGCTGTTTTGTTTCTTATGTCAAGTCTAACCAGGGGACAGTGTTTGTTTGCAGCATTGACAATCATTTCTTGTATCATGTCCCAGCATTTGTTTGGATCTTCCTCTGATAGTAGTTCTGCTGTATTGTTTTCCCTCAAAGTGGCTGCTAGATCATTGAAGTTACAATTCCTGTAGGTGCGGCCCCAGTAGATGGTGGTTCTTTTGTCATTTCTGGGCTTTTTCTTTATTATATATATTGGTTTATGGTCGCTTATATTGTAGTTCAATACACCCGATTTTGTACAGTACTTGATATTAGTGAAAGCAAGGTCTATTGTTTTTTGTGTGGTCCTTGTTACTCTAGTCGGTTGTTTAATTACTTGCTGGAGTTCATATTCTGCCGCAAATTGTTTCATATAGCCTGCAGGTGGGTGCCTCTTAGCCCTGTAGTCAATGTTAAAATCACCAATTAGGAGCACTTCATACTTATTAATGTCTGGGATCTGATTCATTGACATGCTTATTTGCTCTATTGCTTCATTTATGTTTCCATTTGGTGGTCTGTAGATGTTACCTAATAATATTCTTTTTGTGTAGGGTCTAGTTATGACAGCCCATTGGAGTTCAATGTTTGGATTAGAGCAGCTTCGTTCCAAATACTTGTCTGCATCCACGTGCAGGTCAGTCCTGCAATAGATCCCTAAACCTCCACCATTCTTGACCTGACCACTCTGTAGTTTTGTCTTCCTATCAGCTCTAAGAAACCGGTAATTAGGGATTGATGTTAACTTTGTCTCCATAGATTTATTGAGCCATGTCTCAGATATTGTGAATATATCAAACCCTGATCTTGGTAGGTCTAGTCTTAGTTGTTCTATCTTATGGGTTAAGCTGCGTACATTCAGGTGGCCAATCTTAAATCCAGGGAGGCCCTCTAAATCGCTTAGAGGAAGCTTGCCTTCCTGACATCACCTGTTTTGTTTATCCTCCAATTTCCCTCAGCACAGTTCTCAACCCCCACGTCCCAGCGCCCCAATGCCCCAACAAATATAAGTTTACATGAATTAATTAGGTTTCCAGTCAACCAGTGTTTTAAAGTAGGTCCAGTTTCCCTAGACCACAGCCAGCCAGTCTCACATAGGAGTGTGGAAAATACCAATGTAGTAACTCCATTGGCCATCCTATTGTTGTATTAGTATTAATTAGTGCTTTAAGGTTAACACTAATCAGACAATTCCAAGCTGGAGAATCCGTGTGAGTTTTGCATGTCTCTCTTCAATTATAGTGTAAACTGTTAATATGTCATTGTTTGAGCATGTCTATAAGTTTAGTGCTAGCATACAGAATGGTGGGGGCCTGATATCCTCTTTGACACTGATTCTAACAGGCATGCATTGGATTGGTTAGTGGGTAGTGGGTCAGTAGAAAATGGATGGACCAGACTACATGTATCTCTGAAGTCTGGAGATAATAGCCAATCAATGAACAGTTTTCAGGAGCGGCACAATGTAGTCTAAGTAATCCTTGTCTTAGGTAGTGAGCACATAGTCTGCCAGCCAACCAGCTGACACACTAGTGGTGTGCACTATGGCCACCACATGTTCCAAGACAATACTTTGAATAATGTGCACATAATCTGACATCGATACACAAACTTTTCAAACTGTGCACATAATCTGACATCGATACACAAACTTTTCAGACTGATATACTATTATTTTCTTGGATGCTGTTTGAGTAATAGGTCCATAGCATGACAGTAATAGGTACAGAGCATTGCAGCTCCATATTCTAGTGCATATAGTGCATAACCACCAACCACTTGACTCACAACTGGCATGTAGCGCGGCAGTTATAAATTCCAAGGTTGTGTTTGACTAACAGATACAGAGTATGACAGTCAACCAGCCGACCTGGCAGCATACACATCATGGCAGCTAAATATTCTAAGAAGTAAGATACAGTTTGAGTAACGAACAGAAAAAACAAGGTTATTTGGGTTATGCTCAGTGAGGTTCCTGCTGTACAACAGGTAGACAGCACCCAATGTGTGGCACCCAGTCTGCTCAGTGCAATATTGGAAACACTGCGGGCTGACAATCAATCACAGCCAGATCACAGGTGCCAGTTCACCCTCACAGGCCCACTAAACTTTAAGATCATTTGAATCATATCCAGTCTGGCATCCATATAATGTAACAGTTACATATTTTGGGATACTGTTTAAATAATGGGCACATAACATGACATCCACCCAAGTGATACACCCGTGGTATGTAGAATGAAAAATGCATGTTCCAGAATATGTTTTGATATGACCTTAGATGTTGCCAGGACGTAAAACTTCAACAACCAACCAACCTGTTAGCAATTTTTATCTGCGACGATATTCGTTGCAATAACGAGTCACCTCGCTGAACACCAAGTGACCACTTTATAGTGCTGCCTTACTGGGAGACCAGAACGCCAGCACCATTACCAGATTTCCCACTCAGTCACATTATCCTGCTATGAGCTAACCAGTTCTTGCCCGATCCTATTAATGCCGAGCACCTGGCTAGATAACGACAAGTATCAATTTTGTACGTCATTGGTTTGACTAGGCCGGGAATCTAACTCCCGACCATCCACACGGGACTCCTGCGTTCTACCAAATTGACCACCGCATCTGGTCGTATCAGAGCTTAATACTATGTCATAAAAAGTTCAATGAATTCCTGCAGAACTCCTACGTTGTCATTCCCTAAGACGTTATTTATTTTAATAGCGCTACCAGGCCATCTACGACAGTTGTCCACTTGCAAAAGGAGCCACACTCAAACAAGATTCTAAAACACAAATCGATTGCGTGCATTATTTAATAGGCCGCCATCGTATGACTTGGCCCTTTAATTAGTTCAGTCTCAATACCCTATCTTGAAATTCTATTACGGGATCGAGACAGGAGAATGGATGCCAGAGTTCCTGAAAGGAGCGGTCTCAAAGCAGGCGAGCAGTTTGTCTTCACCGCACCAGATTTACTCAGATGTTCTTCGGTTAAAACTTGTCCTGGAGACAGGATTCGATAGGCCATCCCCTACCCGTGTGAGGAATCGCGGGTATATATCTGCCTTTAAATATTCAGCGGTAAGTAAATGAGGTTAATGAGCAGAAGCGAGCGGTGGGAGGTGGCGCCACCGTCGGAGCTGAGGTTGAGTAGGTTGGAGCAGTAGAATGATGACTAGCCCCAGGCTTCATCATCTGGTGGGTGGAACTGAGGAGCGAGTATGGAATTCCGGGTTATTGTACTCGTATAATCCTCATATAGCATATAAAAAGGGGAAATGTCTTAAGAAAATTCCAGAACCACGCAATACAATAAAACGCAGATTCACCACATGTTTAATACTTTTATTATCAAACTGGAATTATATGCAGTTACTATTACAACTGATAGTTTCTTTTATGACATGTATAGTACTTTTATTATGGAACATGATTTGCTTGCAGTGTACTATTGTGAAATATAACATGGAGTTTTATAGGAATATTATATTAATGGAACTGTAGTAGTTTATCTGTATGAAGGCCTGTAGAAAGTTCTAGAACAAGTAGCTTGAGCTGTATGGTTAGCACCTGTGTGTGCATACAAGTAGGGCTAGTGGGTGCTGTGTAGGGGTTTATAAGCAGGCCTCAGTCAGCATCAAGACGCCTGCTGCCACTGAATTTTGTTTTAGATAAAGGGGTTGATTTTAGCCAGCCAGAGATTGTACAACAATATTGGTATTGTTTTGCTTGGATAATAGATAATACAACTGATAGTTGCCTTCATGTATCAAGCAGTTCTATTGTACGGCTGGTAAACCAGTCCTATGGTGCTGACAAAAGACATTTTTCAATGAATATGCTACATTTAGTCAAAACAAATAAATATATGACCTTCGCGACCTTACTATGAAAAGGTTCTATCTGACAAAATGGTCCTTTCGAGATAATGAGGACTGAAGCTGTGTAATTGCATGATAGCAAAGCAGATAGACCAATATTATTTTTAATAAATCTCACTGAAAAATACCAGTTGAGAAACAGTTGTGTAACTGCATGATAGCCTTTTGTAGATAGAACATTTTTATATCCATAACACCAATTCGGTCACTTTGTCAGATAGCACCTTTTTATAGTAAGGTCATGTAGTGTGTAAGTTGAATAATTAGCTTCTAATGTAGGTAGCTATTTTGGTTTTGAGAATATAATGATTCATTAGACTATGCAAGCAGTAAAGTGTTGACTGACGACTATCTCCAATTAGTATTTAAAGTAATCCAAGCTTTTCTTTTCCTTCTTCCAGGTTCGGGGCCATCAATAATCAATAATACCTGGAGGTGATAACCATCGACCAAGACCTGCTCACCCTATGAGTCAGTTCCACCAACCAAGGGCTTCCTACAAGATTCACGTCAACCTGAGTAGTTATCCACTTTGTCCCAAAGCACTACTTCCTGACGTCACTGGGCAGTAACTGAACTCGTTCCTATGAAGTGCTCATCGAGAGGTAGATCCAGAGAGGTTCAAAGCCCCGCCACCAGAGTGCTCTGAGCAATTGAAAACTGACAACTGAGCCTATTGTGAGCTGCTCATGGCCCAGCATAGTCACTGTCAGAACGCAGCCAATGGACGGTTTGGGAGCTACCCAACTCTACTCTCCAGAACAGATTATGTCATGCTCATAGTATATCATAATAGATAGGCGAGGGTCTCATCAGTTCGCTCTACTACTGAGCACACTGGGCCCTACCACGAGCTGCTCATGGTACATCACTGTCCCTGTCATAACGCACCCAATACAGGGTTTGAGCAGCACCGCAACTCTACTCTACAAAGTGGATTGTGCTATGATAATAGTCAGTGTGATAAGATAGCAGATAGATTTCCTCAATTCACTCGCCTACCGGGCCTACTGGGCCTACCGGGCCTACCGGGCCTACTGTGAGCTGCTCATAGTACAGCCTAGTCCTGTAATATTGCAACCAACAGAAAGTTGAGCAGATACACAACTCTACTCTTCCCAGCGGGATATGTCATGCTCATACTGGTCAGCATTATACAATAGCAGATCGACGACGAGTTCATCAGTTCAGTCTACTACTGGGATTACTGTGAGCTGCTCATAGTGCGTCGGAATTACTATCATAACGTAGCCAATATATCCCTTAAGCAGCTACCCAACTCTGCTCTACAAAGCGGATTGAGCTGTGCTCAGAGTCAGCATCATGACATAGCAGATAGACGAAGATTTCATCAATTCATTATAGGGCATACTACTGGGATTACTGTGATCTGCTCATGGTACAGCATAGTTCTGTCAGATCGCAGTCAACAGCCGGTTTGATCAGCTCCTCACTCTACTAATGCACGTGCGGCGCGCTGGGCAGAGAGACTCCCGGAAATGGCCCCTCGCCAACTGATCTGGCCCGCCAACCCCGCCTCTCTCCCCGCCACCCCCGCCTCTCTACCCGCCAACCCCGCCACTCCCCCCGCCACCCCCGCCTCTCTCCCCGCCACTCCCGCCTCTCTACCCGCTTCTCAAGCCCCTCACACTCCGCATACACCACCCCGCCACCTGGCGTGCATGTAGGGTAGTACAAGGGCGGAACAACCAGCGCGAGCTGCTCACTGAGTGTGCAGCGGAGGTGAGGTGAGTAGTCACTCATCCATATATACAGTCCTTGTAACACACACCAAAACTATCACCCACGTACACACTCACACACTCACACACTCACACCGACAATCTCACCCACGTACACACTCATACACTCACACCGACACACACCTACATACACACTCACGCCAACACACACCTACATACACACTCACACACTCACACCGACAATCTCACCCACGTACACACTCACACACTCACACCGACAATTTCACCCACGTACACACTCACACACTCACACCGACAATTTCACCCACGTACACACTCACACCGACATACACCTACATACACACTCCCACACTCACACCGACAATATCACCCATGTACACACTCACACACTCACACCAACACACACCCACGTACACACTCACACACTCACACCAACACACACCTACATACACACTCACACACTCACACCGACAATCTCACCCACATACACACTCACACACTCACACCAACACACACCCACATACATACTCCACACACTCACACCAACACACACCCACATACATACTCCACACACTCACACCGACACACACCTACATACACACTCACACACTCACACCCACGTACACACTCACACATCCACACCGACACACACCTACATACACACTCACACCAACACACACACATACACACTCACACCGACACACACCTACATACACACTCATTCCAACACGCACCCATGTACACACTCACACCAACACACACCGACACTCACCCACGTACACAGTCATTGTAACGCACACCAACATACACTGACGTACACACTCACACCAACACACACCACGTACTCATCCACACACCCATGTGAATACCCACAAGGACGGGCATACACACATTCATACAAGCATGCAAACAAACACATCCATTCTAACCCACATTTGCAGGCCAACCATCCACACACTCACACACTCACATATTTATATCGACAACTATTAGCGCATTCACTCACTATACCAGCCGCCCACAACACACACTCACACGCTCACTCACGCACTCAACCATACACTCACGCACTCACGCACTCAGTCACGCACTAACGACAACAGTGACACATTTAAAGCAGCTTCCCACACCGCACTCGCCCGGCCCGCCCGGCCCGCCCGGCCCGCCCGGCCCGCCCGCCGCCCGCCCGGCCCGCCGGCCCGCCCGCCCGCCCGCCCGCCCGCCCGGCCCGCCCGGCCCGCCCGGCCGCCGGCCCGCCCGGCCCGCCCGGCCCGCCGGCCCGCCCGGCCCGCCCGGCCCGCCCGGCCCGCCGGCCCGCCCGGCCCCCGGCCCGCCCGGCCCGCCCGGCCCGCCCGGCCCGCCCGGCCCGCCCGGCCGCCGGCCCGCCCGGCCCGCCCGGCCCACCAGGCCCGGAGCAGACGGACCTGCCGACGCTGTGCCTCCAATCCCGGTGACTGCCCTGGAGGAGCTGGGCAGCAGGACGGATTGCATCCCTCCGAGCTACTGGAGGAGGAGCGGGAGCCTTGATTTCACCGCACCATTAGGGACAGTAGCCTCGCTCTGAGAAGACCTCTAAGTGAGCAGCCTCGCTTTCACCACACTGCTAAGCGGTGCAGCCTCGCTTTCACCACACCATTAGGGGCAGCACCCTCGCTTTGAAAGCGCTACTAAACGGTGCAGCCTCGCTTTGACAAGACCATTAAGGGCAGTAGCCTCACTTTGACAACACTACTAAGCGGTGGAGCCTCGCTTTGACAACACTACTAAGCGATGCAGCCTCACTTTGACAACACTACTGAGCGGTGCAGCCTCGCTTTGAAAACACTACTAAGCGGTGCAGTCTCGCTTTGACAACACTACTGAGCGGTGCAGCCTCACTTTGACAACACTACTGAGCGGTGCAGCCTCGCTTTGACAACACTACTAAGCAGTGCAGCCTCGCTTTGACAACACTACTGAGCGGTGCAGCCTCGCTTTGACAACACTACTAAGCGGTGCAGCCTCGCTTTGACAACACTACTGAGCGGTGCAGCCTCGCTTTGACAACACTACTGAGCGGTGCAGCCTCGCTTTGACAACACTACTAAGCGGTGCAGCCTCGCTTTGACAACACTACCTACCAGTGCAGCCTCCCTTGGACAGGACCATTGAGGGCAGCAGCCTCGCTTTGACAACACTACTAAGGGGTGCAGCCTCGCTTTGACAACACTACTAAGCGATGCAGCCTCACTTTGACAACACTACTGAGCGGTGCAGCCTCGCTTTGATAGGACCATTGAGGGCAGCAGCCTTGCTTTGTCAACACTACTAAGCGGTGCAGCCTCACTTTGACAACACTACTAAGGGGTGCAGCCTCACTTTGACAACACTACTGAGCGGTGCAGCCTTGCTTTGACAACACTACTAAGCAGTGCAGCCTCGCTTTGACAACACTACTGAGCGGTGCAGCCTCGCTTTGACAACACTACTAAGGAGTGCAGCCTCGCTTTGACAACACTACTGAGTGGCGCAGCCTCGCTTTGACAACACTACTGAGCGGTGCAGCCTCGCTTTGACAACACTACTAAGCGGTGCAGTCTCGCTTTGACAACACTACTGAGCGGTGCAGCCTCGCTTTGACAACACTACTGAGCGGTGCAGCCTCGCTTTGACAACACTACTAAGCAGTGCAGCCTCGCTTTGACAACACTACTAAGCGGTGCAGCCTCGCTTTGACAACACTACTAAGCAGTGCAGCCTCGCTTTGACAACACTACTGAGTGGTGCAGCCTCGCTTTGACAACACTACTGAGCGGTGCAGCCTCACTTTGACACTACTAAGCGGTGCAGCCTCGCTTTGAAAACACTACCTAGCAGTGCAGCCTCCCTTGGACAGGACCATTGAGGGCAGCAGCCTCGCTTTGACAACACAACTAAGGGGTGCAGCCTCACTTTGACAACACTACTGAGCGGTGCAGCCTCGCTTTGATAGGACCATTGAGGGCAGCAGCCTCGCTTTGTCAACACTACTAAGCAGTGCAGCCTCGCTTTGACAACACTACTAAGGGGTGCAGCCTCGCTTTGACAACACTACTAAGGGGTGCAGCCTCGCTTTGACAACACTACTAAGGGGTGCAGCCTCGCTTTGACAACACTACTGAGCGGTGCAGCCTTGCTTTGGCAACACTACTAAGCAGTGCAGCCTCGCTTTGACAACACTACTGAGTGGTGCAGCCTCGCTTTGACAACACTACTAAGCAGTGCAGCCTCGCTTTGACAACACTACTGAGCGGTGCAGCCTCGCTTTGACAACACTACTGAGCGGTGCAGCCTCGCTTTGACAACACTACTAAGCAGTGCAGCCTTGCTTTGACAACACTACTGAGTGCTGCCGTCTCGCTTTGACAGGACCATTGAGGGCAGCAGCCTCGCTTTGTCAACACTACTAAGCGGCGCAGCCTCGCTTTGCCAACACTACTGAGCGTGCAGCCTCGCTTTGATAATACTACTAAGCGGTGCAGCCTCGCTTTCACCACACCATGTAGGGCAGCAGCCTCGGTTTGATAGTCCAACTAAGGAGCGTAGCCTCACTTTGAGAGCAACACTAATAGGAGCAGCCTCGCATTGACTACAGCACTGAGGACAACAGCCGGCCGTGAACGGAGACTCCCCCTCCTCCCCCTCCTTCCCTTCGTCCCCCGCCTTCCAGTCCTCCCCCTCCTCCTCCCTTTCCTCCCCCCTCCCCCTCCTTCCCCATGTCCCCTTCCCGACCTCCCCTTCCTCATCCTCAGCTCCCCCTTCCTCCCTTCCTCCCTTCCTTCCCCTCCTTCCTCCTCAATCTCCTTCTTCTTCCCACCTCTGCTAACATCAAGGGAGTACCTTACCTCTGAACTGACCCGGAAGTATCAACCAAACATCCTGAGGATTTGGCAAGTCCGTGGTGGCACCACGTGTGCAAACGTCACACGCCATACGCCGACACACACACCCGACACACATACAACCCTCCCCCCACACACACACCCTACACGCGCGCACGTTCAGTTGAGATCTGAATCAGTTCGCGCAGATGTTCTTCTATTAACGCCTCCTCACCCCACCATCCCTCCTCCCCTCCACACCTCCACACCCCCACACGCTCACATATCCCAAGGCCACCCTCCCCTGCAGGTGAGCAGGTGGTCCCCGCTGCACTGATGGAGAAGTGGCGGAGTGGGTGAAGTGTCGGGGCAGGTGTTCGCTGTCAGAATGTCGCGTGTTTGTTGTCGCAGGTGAAACTGCAGAGTATTCTCGGGTTTTTTTACTCTTTTTTCTTCTTCTTTTCATGTCAACTTGTCAGGGCCGCTTAAGCTACACAGGCAAGATACGCGGAACTACTCGGAACTACTCAGAACTACCCGGAACCATTTGGAACCGCGCGGAAGTACTCGGAACTACTCGTAACTACCCGGAACTAATCGGAACTAATCGGAACTAATCGGAACTAATCGGAACTAATCGGAACTAATCGGAACTAATCGGAACTAATCGGAACTAATCGGAACTAATCGGAACTAATCGGAACTAATCGGAACTAATCGGAACTAATCGGAACTAATCGGAACTAATCGGAACTAATCGGAACTAATCGGAACTAATCGGAACTAATCGGAACTGTTCGGGATTACACGGAACTGCTCGGAACTACCCGGGAGTACTTGAAACTGCTCGGAACTGCTCGGTACTACCCGGAACTACTCGGAACTACTCGGAACTACTCGGGACTGTTCGGGACTACTCGGAACTACTCGGAACTACTCGGAACTGCTAGAAACTACCGGGAACTACTCGGAACTGTGCGGATCTGCTCGGAACTGTTCCGAACTACACGGAATTAGTTGGGACGCTCGTGACTGGTCGGAACTACTTGGAAGAGCTTGGAAATACTCGGAGCTGTTCGGGACGGCGTCGGGAGTTCTGCTCGCAACTTGGTCGAAGTCTGCGGAACTACTCGGACCGGCTCGGAACTGCTCGGACCAGCTCGGAACTGCTCGGACCGGCTCGGAACTGCTCGGAACTGCTCGGAACTGCTCGGAACTGCTCGGCAGAGGTTCACCGTCGGTTTCCGCCAACTGCTCCGCTGGTTCGGCTTTGTCGGCTGCTGCATGTCTATATATATATATATATATGTTTAAAATCTGACCATACGAGCAGGTCTGGAGGGGTTGAGACCAGACGCAGCTGGTCTCGCGGTGACCAGGAGCCACTCACAGGTGGCGCCATAGTGGCAGAAGCAAGCACTAACTCCTGCGACAGTAGGACAGTAGGTAATAACTAACATATAGAAGAGAGCTGATAAGTGGTAGTGTCCTTGTTTATATTCCCATAATAGATTATAGAGCACATATATATCCGCCAGAGATGTGACTAGGGCGACCTACACGTGACTATGGTGATCTGGGTCCTTCTTTCCTGGCGGTTATTGAGCTCATCGCGCATGCGCTCCAACTGACACCGCAGCCTCATTTCCCGGCTGAATTACCTCAGCGAACGAAGTACAAAGCAAAGACATCCTCGTGATGTATGAGAATTATACGAGTATAAATTCGTACAAGTATCAATGTATTGTTTGTAACCGGTGCGTATCGTCGGAGTGTTGCGAGCAAAGGAAACATGGTATCTAGAGCGGAATTCGAACCCCCACTTCTTGCTATTACGGTGCCACCAATATTCGGATCTGCTTGGATCTACTCGGCAGGTCATGAGTTCCATCCCCGTTGAACAAAAGTCAAACGAAAGTCTTACAGAATAAATACCTGTCGCCACCATTCCAAATGCTCCGCATTACTAGGATAGATCAGGCACTGCTTTGGCTCAGTGTTAGGATAATGTGACTGAGTCAGATATCGCGTCAGGGTGCCAGTGGAATGTTCTTCTTTGCGGTGGTGGTGCAAGAAGCACCACAAAGGCGCTATCATTGCGTTCTGTTCACAAGTCGCTACCCATCCTGATATTACCTTACATACACATCGGATGAAAAGTCCCACCCATAGGGAGGCAATGACCAAATCGGTAGAGCGTAGGCTTCCCGTGCGGGCGGTCGGGAGTGCGAAACCCAGCCAAGTCAAACCACTGACTTAGAAAATTGATACATGCCGCTTCCTAGCCAGGCACTCGGCATTAATACGACAGGGCAAGGACTGGTTGTCTCTGAATAAGGATAATGCAACTGTGAGGTATATCGGGTCATGGAGCTGGCGACCTGGTCTCCCAGTAGGGCAGCAGTATAAAGTCACCATGAGTACGCACTGTCACAAGTCAGTACCTGTCCTGATATAACCCTAGATGTTGCCAGGATATAAAACAAAACTAAATAAACAAACAAACCCACCCACATCAATCAAGCGGTACCTGTGGATTCCGTGGTGGGTTGTGAATGCCCCCTGGTGAGCTGCCCTGTAAGCAGGGCCTGCGATGGCTGGGTCGGCGTCTATCTGTGGGTCTGCGAGCCGCTCAAGGCCAGGATTAACGCGCGTAGATTACACGTGACTCCGCAATGGAGGAGTGGTGGTGTCCGGCGTCGTGGGAGGCAATGGGAAGCCCCCGCGTGCACCGGACGCTGGCCCTGTACGCCTTCCTAGGATGCTGTGTCCTGCTCAACAGCAACAGTAAGTACCAAAGATATCCTGATGGTCTGTTTGTTTTATCCATGCTTCCAGGAAGTGACAAGGACCTTCGGGTGGTATATTTGTTTCAGCCATGCTTACATAAAGTGACAAGGACCTTCTGGTGGTATCTTTGTTTTAGCCATGCTTACATAAAGTGACAAGGACCTTCTAGTGGTATATTTGTTTTAGCCATGCTTACATAAAGTGACAAGGACCTTCTGGTGGTATATTTGTTTTAGCCATGCTTACATAAAGTGACAAGGACCTTCTAGTGGCATATTTGTTTTAGCCATGCTTACATAAAGTGACAAGGACCTTCTGGTGGTATCTTTGTTTTAGCCATGCTTACATAAAGTGATAAGGGCCTTCTGGTGGTATCTTTGTTTTAGCCATGCTTACATAAAGTGGCTAGGGCCTTCTGGTGGTATCTTTGTTTTAGCCATGCTTACATAAAGTGACAAGGGCCTTCTGGTGGTATCTTTCTTTTAGTCATGCTTACATAAAGTGACAAGGACCTTCTGGTGGTATCTTTGTTTTAGCCATGCTTACATAAAGTGACAAGGACCTTCTGGTGGTATCTTTGTTTTAGCCATGCTTACATAAAGTGACAAGGGCCTTCTGGTGGTATCTTTGTTTTAGCCATGCTTACATAAATTGACATGGGCATTCTGGTGGTATCTTTGTTTTAGCCATACTTACATAAAGTGACAAGGATCTTCTGGTGGCATCTTTGTTTTAGTCATGCCTACATAAAGTGACAAGGGCCTTCTGGTGGTATATTTGTATTAGCCATGCTTACATAAAGTGACAAGGACCTTCTGGTGGTATATTTGTTTTAGGCATGCTTACATAAAGTGACAAGGGCCTTCTGGTGGTATCTTTGTTTTAGCCATGCTTACATAAAGTGACAAGGGCCTTCTGGTGGTATCTTTGTTTAGCCATGCTTACATAAAGTGACAAGGGCATTCTGGTGGTATCTTTGTTTTAGCCATGCTTACATAAAGTGACAAGGGCCTTCTGGTGGTATATTTGTTTTAGCCATGCTTACATAAAGTGACAAGGACCTTCTAGTGGTATATTTGTTTTAGCCATGCTTACATAAAGTGACAAGGACCTTCTGGTGGTATATTTGTTTTAGCCATGCTTACATAAAGTGACAAGGGCCTTCTGGTGGTATCTTTGTTTTAGCCATGCTTACATAAAGTGACAAGGGCCTTCTGGTGGTATATTTGTTTTAGCCATGCTTACATAAAGTGACAAGGACCTTCTGGTGGTATCTTTGTTTTAGCCATGCTTACATAAAGTGACAAGGGCCTTCTGGTGGTATCTTTGTTTTAGCCATGCTTACATAAAGTGACAAGGGCCTTCTGGTGGTATTGTAGTGGTCTGCACTGACCTCTCAGGCAAGGAGCCGCATAGACAGGTAGGCGTGGGTAGTGTGTTGATATCAGGGAGCCTAGGTGCTGTAATGGTTAGCACACTGGCCCAGAATGCAAAGAGATGTGGGTTCGAGTCCCGCTCTAGGCACATTCATTCCCATTTTCATCACCCCCATGACACTCGTTGCCGTGACCATGATGATATACAAGCTACGCGCTGTATAGTTGTTGAACCTACCCTGTGTATGTAAGTGCGTTGGATTGCCTGTATGTATATAATTGTAAGCATTATAAGACTTACAATTCCAAGGGGACGAGTGTAGTGGTCTGCACTGACCTCTCAGGCAAGGAGCCGCATAGACAGGTAGGCGTGGGTAGTGTGTTGATATCAGGGAGCATAGGTGCTGTAATGTTTAGCACACTGGCCCGGAATGCAAAGAGATGTGGGTTCGAGTCCCGCTCTAGGCACATTAATTCCCATTTTCATCACCCCCACAACAGTATCTTTGTTTTAGCCATGCTTACATAAAGTGACAAGGACCTTCTGGTGGTATCTTTGTTTTAGCCATGCTTACATAAAGTGACAAGGGCCTTCTGGTGGTATATTTGTTTTAGCCATGCTTACATAAAGTGACAAGGACCTTCTGGTGGTATCTTTGTTTTAGCCATGCTTACCGGAAGTAACAAGGACCTTCTGGTGGTATCTTTGTTTTAGACATGTTTAGAGGAAGTAACAAGGACTTTCTGGTGGTATATTTGTTGTATCCATGCTTACAGGAAGTACCACTTGCATACCTTACACTGATAATCTATTTGTTTTATCCGGGTTTACAGGAAGCACCAAGGACCTTCTGGTGGATATTTTGTTTCAGCCATGCTTAGAAGAAGTGCCAAGGATCTTCTGATAGTTATTTTGTTTTAGCCATGCTTATATGAAGTACCAATGCCCTTATGGTGGTTTATTTACTATAGCCATCATTACAAGAAGTACAGAGTCCCTTTTTGTGGTTATTTTCTTTTAGCCATCCTCACAGAAAATACCAAAGCCCTTCTGATGGTCTATTTATTTTAGCCATGCTTACAGGAAGTAGCAAAGAACTTCTTGTGGTCTATTTGTTTTAACCATGCTTACAGGAAGTAGAAAAGACCCTCTGGCGGTCTATTTGTTTTAGCCATGAACTACCAAGGACCTTCTGACAGTTCCTTAGTTTTATCCATTTTAACAGTAATTACAAAAGTCCTTCTCATGGTCTTATCCATTTATACATTAACTACCAAAGACCTTTTGATGGTCATTTTGTGTTCTCTCTTTTTCATTAACCAAGTAATATGTGTCATTAGCCACCATCAGTAAGTGGAATGAATACGGTAACTACCGGACATCATCTATTAAACCAAGTACTCTGTGTCATTAGCCACCATCAGTAAGTGGAATGAATACGGTAACTACCGGACATTCATTGAGGGTAGTGCATGATTAATGCGTGTATGGTCCAGTGGTTTTGAGTTTCTGTCGTTTTCAGAGGTTAATATTTTAGGTTGATCGTTATAATCTAATTACTGGGAAATAACTTTGAATTAAAATTACTAGCTTATGAGTTATTTGAAGTGTGAACATACCCAATTAAGTTCAGCAAGCGCATCGAAATTCTAACTCCATAGGATCAGCAGTAGTAGGCCTTACGCGTTGACTTAGTATGCTCTTCTGTACAGCAACAACTGTTTTTAAGCTGCATAGTCCGATGAAAACAACAATTTTCAAAACCAAAGCAATTTTCTCAATTTTATTCTACATATCTAACTTAGCCATCGGTGCACTTATTAAGCATTTGTCACCATATAGAAGGGATTACTGAGGCAATTTAATAGAACATGTTACTGCTGAAGCCTATGGTGTCAGAGTTTTGGCGTGCTTGCCAAAACTAATTTGACTTGTTTTCACTTCAAATATATCAAAAGTTAGCCATTTAAAATAAATGTTACTTCAAACTAAAGTAAGATAGATTATGATGATCAATCTTATATATTTATCTCAGAAAATGATAAAAATTCAAAACCATCGGACTAGACAACTTTAATAAAGGCACCATTATCTAAGACAGATATCTCCCAAATCAAATATACATGAGTATCTCAGTTTTCTATTTTTTTAAAGTTGATGCTATTGTAGTGGTCTGCACTGACCTCTCAGGCAAGTAACCACATAGACAGGTAGGTGTGGGTAGTATGGTGATATCAGGGAGCCTAGGTGGTGTAATGGTTAGCACACTGGCCCAGAATGCAAAGAGATGTGGGTTCGAGTCCCGCTCTAGGCGTAATATTTCCCATTTTCATCACCCCCATGACACTATCATCAGATTATGCAATTTTTAAAATGTCCTCTTTTCAAAATAGTAAAAGAGTTGGTAGGTGAATAGAACTAGCCTCAGACAGGCAGAGACTGAGGGCACATCAGGGTGTACCCACGTGTCATAATCGCAAAAGTAGGGTTATATCTACGGAGAATGGTGCCTATGGCAAACACAGAAATTGTGGCCCTGTCCAAACATCTTGTTAAATGGCTAATGTTCGAAGCTGTGGCTGTGTAGGCAGGCTAGAGTGAAATCAATACAGACAAAGAGAAAGTAAGAGTGTAAAGTGTAAAGGAAGAGAGAGAGTCCAGCCCTTTGGTTTATTATGTATATGGTTACATGGGTTCATTGTAGAGTATCAACCCACCCCTTTCCCCCAATGGAAAACAAGCATTCTTGATCCTACCAATAGGATCCAGCATTCCTGGTTCCCATGGCTACCAGGGGTCTTCCCACCACCACTAAGTTGTATGGCCCCATGGCCATCACCAACCTTGACCTTTGAGTGTGGTGATCACTATCCCAGCAGAGGGGGTAGGCCCTGAGTGCACCTGCACCCAGACCTGCCAGCAACACTATGTCTATTTACATCCCACTCAGACACCACCAGCCCTTACATATATATATATATATATATATATACATACATGAACCTGGTCACGTACACCGATCAGTAATAGAACATTTGAATTCCCCCCTATGCTGTATATCAGAATATTTTACAATCTGACATCCGTCCTTTAGCTAAAGTTACCGCAATATCGGTCCAAGTGGCACCCACCCTTCAAGTGGCGTCCAGGGCGTGTGGCATAAATGCCATACCCTAGGTATGCCACTGGGCATAAGCACCCAATATCCCACTCAGTCACACTATCTTGCCACTAAGCGAACGTGCTTTTTCTTGATTCATGTCATGTTCCGGTCCAGGCTCGGCAGTGACAAGCATCAATTTTCTAAGCCATTGCTTTGACAGGGGAAGCCAAGCAGCGCTCTGACGGGTTGCAAAGCTTGTTTTACTTAACGACACCTCTAGAACATATTGATTTTTGTATCATCGGCTATTGGACGTCAAACATATGGTCATTCTGACAGATTTCTTTGGAGGAAACCTTCTGCCGACACATAGGCTGCTCTTTCCGATAAGCAGCAAGGGGTCTTTTATATGCACTTTCCCACTGACAGGACAGCACATACCACCAGCCTTTGATGAACCAGTTGTGGACCACCGGTTGGAACGGAAAATAGCCCCAAACTGCAAATGGGTCGACTGCTTATGGGTTCTGCCCTATATCCGGGTCACACAGGTACTGGCTGGTCGCACTGTCCGCCCCGTGTCGCGGTTTCTCAGGTGACCAATCACGTGATCAATATTGCAGTGCAGCTACTGTCAGACAAGAGCGCCACTAAGCACGTCCAGTGGCGGTCTCTGGCGGCGGAGTCAACATTCAGACTGACGTAGCTCTACACTAATTTGACAGCGCGCCTGGTCAGCGCATTTATAGAAAGGGAGCCGATATTGCCCTGGTGTTTGTTTACTGGGGGTTTGACATCCCATCAACGTGACCAGACGGGACAGTCGGATGAGTTGAGCATCCGTCTCCCGCTTTGGTAGATCGTGGGAGTCAAAGCAATGACTTAAAAATTTATACTTGTTGCTTCCTAGCCTGGCGCTCGGCATTATTAGGATAGGGCAATAACCGGTTGGCTCAGTGTCAGGATAATGTGACTGGGATATCAGGTCATGCTGACAGTGGCCTGATTTCCCAGTGGAGCAGCAGTATTAAGTCGGGTTTAGGCGCAATATTTCCCATCGTCATCACCCCCATGACACCCGTTGCCATGGCCTGGATCGTGCACGAGCTACAAGTTGTACGGATATTGAACCTACACTCTACAGGGAAGTGCATTTCCTCTATGTATATAGCTGTCAGCATTAAATGGTTGATGGATATAAACAATTTAAAACACTTACAATTCCAGGGGGATGAGTTTAGTAGTACACACTGACCTCTCAGGCAAGGAGCCGCATAGACAGGTGGGTATGGATAGAGTGATGACATCGAGGGGGGTACTCGATTAATCAACTCGGGTCACCTGAGCCACTTTTTGGCGCATGCGCACATCCTTCAGACTCGGGTTGAATAAACGAATACGCTCGGGGTGGAAAAAATGGTGGCTTAATCTAAAACTTAATATTGTTTTTCAATAACCGATATACGTACAGCAAAATAGGATTTAAAGTATTTTATGATTGTAGAAACTGACAATCTGGGTTATTTTTAAAAAAGCATTAAAACAATACGTAGGACTTGTACTGGTAGCTGTTATCCTACAGGTACTAGCACAGATGTGACCTCATCGCTCCTAGCAAACCCCAGCCAAGAGGTTGGTTACTGGGGGTCAGGTCGTTTTACACATGGCCCGTGTATTTGTCGACTCCACTCGTGGTGTTCGATTTGAAATTCTGACGACTCGGGTGACCCGAGTCGCCCGGGTCGTGTTAATCGATTACGGCCAGGGAGTCTATGTGGTTTAACGGTCAGCACACTGGGCTGGAATGTAAGCGGTGTTGGTTTGAATCATGTTCTAGGCTCAATAATCCTCATTTTCATCACCCCTGCCTCTGACAGTATGCACGATTTCCAACACAGCCCTGCCCTCTAGTAGCAGTCGCAAGAACCATTGTGTTCAGTAAGCTACACACTGCGGATGATGGTCCATGCAAAACACCTTATACAAGTAATAGGCCATTTCCAACACAGCCCTGCCCTCTAGTAGCAGTCGCAAGAACCATTGTGTTCAGTAAGCTACACACTGCGGATGATGGTCCATGCAAAACACCTTATACAAGTAATAGACCATTTCCAACACAGCCCTGCCCTCTAGTAGCAGTCGCAAGAACCATTGTGTTTGGTAAGCTACACACTGCGGATGATGGTCCATGCAAAACACCTTATACAAGTCATAGACCATTTCCAACACCACCTCGTCCCCTCACTGCTTGTTTATTGGGGTTTATATCCTAGAAATATCTACGGTCATATCAGGATGGGCACTGACTTGTGACAGTGCACACTCACAGTGCTAACCCACTGGGAGACCAGGCTGTCAACACCATGATCCAATTTCCCACTCAGTCACATTATCCTGACACTTACCTAACCAGTCATTGTCCTATCAGGGTAATGTCGAGCACTAGGCTAGCTTGTAACAACTGTCAATTTTGTGAGTCATTCGTTTGACTCGGCCGGGTTTTCAAACTCCCGACCTTCCACATGGGAAATCTGCGCTCTATCGATTTGGGTATGGCGTCCGACTTTCTTTGTGAAAGAAAGGTGTTAGGCTTGGAATCTGTTTGACAGTGAAGAATTGAACACATGCACACAAAGTTGAAAATTAATCTTTATTCGAAATTAAAACATCTAATTAATCTAAATTACCCGGATTTTGGGGGTTCATTTTGTTTGTTGGGTTCGTTGGGATGTTTTTTAGGGGAGGCAATTGGCATCAGCATTTCTGAAATGATCCAAGTCCATATGAACATTAATGATCTCTAATTAAAACATCAATATTTTTTTTTGTAATCAACCTATTGTATTGCAATTGTAATAAACCTTTTTGAATCGACATGATTATTTTACATTTATTTAAAGCTGCATAGTCGGATAAAAATATCCAATTTTCAACACCAAAAGCCGTTATCTAGATTTGATGTTACACATAACTTAGATACTGGTGCACTTACCAAAGGTTTGTCGCCATGTACAAGGGAATACTGAGTCAACTTAATAGAACTTGTTACTGTAGAAGCCTATTTTTTTTTTTTTTTTTTTTTTTTGTGTCCATTCGTTGTTTAACCAGGGGAAATTTCAGTCATAGACGACTGGTCTTCCTCATTCCACTGCTCATCGATAGAAAGCCTGAGCCTACACTTTTACCGACCCAAGGGATTTTTAACCTCCCACACCACATAGACATGGTATGAGAGCAACCGGCCTTTGATGACACTGTAAGTTATACACAGCAGTGGAAATCCAAATTGGCAGAGCTGGGGGCATGGTGAATCGAACCGCTGACCCTCAGATTAGGAGTCTGACCTAGAAAAAAGTCAGACACTCTAACCACTCCGCCACAGAGAACGCCACAATGATGTCAGCGGTGTGGCCTGTTTGTATGGTTGCACTTCAAATATCTCAAAAGTTAGCCATTACTGCTGCGAGAGTAACTAGGTCAGACCTTGACGAGCGTCTAAGCTCGTGTGGGTATAACATTCTGCATTGTTTGGGTCATTGATTGGGTTCCTCGGGTTGAGTAGGAAGGAGCAACGTTGTCGCTAGATAAAAGATTCACCCCTTCCCATTGTAGAGGTGAATGACAACCTAGTCTAAATCCGAGCAAAAACTGATTTCGTATGAATCAAGTTGTGGAGTCAGTGGTTCCAGCATGCAATGCTATTAATAGAGTTGGGAAATTGGAAGAGAATGCAAATAGTCATAACCAAAAAAAACCAAGATGGTGACCACAGAAAGCTCTCGAATGGACTTTTGAAGTGTGTTGCAGTGGTCTGCACTGACCTCTCAGGCAAGTAACCTCATAGACAGGTAGGCGTGGGCAGTGTTGTGATATCATGGAGCCTAGGTGGTGTAATGGTTAGCACACTGGCCCGGAATGCAAAGAGATGTGGGTTCAAGTCCTGCTCTAGGCACAATATTTCCCATTTTCATCACCCCCACAACACTGGTGCTGTGACCAGGATCCTGTACAAGCTATGTGCTGTATGGTTGTTGAACCTGTGTATGTATGTGTTAGTGCATTGCCTGTATGTATGTAATTGTAAGCATTAAATGACTTACAATTCCAGGTGGACGAGTGTAGTGGTCTGCACTGACCTCTCAGGCAAGTAACCACATAGACAGGTAGGCGTGGGCAGTGTGGTGATATCAGGGAGCCTAGGTGGTGTAATGGTTAGCACACTGGCCTGGAATGCAAAGAGATGTGGGTTCGAGTCCTGCTCTAGGCGCAATATTTCCCATTTTCATCGCCCCCACAACAGTATTAATCTACGTCATTGAATAAATTCTTCACCCAATACGTAGCTGGCTATGATAGATAGGCATTTGAACTATATAGTTAGTAAGTTAGGTTGTAAAATCATGCGGTTATTTCCATATCCCAGCCATCCGACCCTTTGACTGATGGGTTGCTTAGAGCGCTGTCTCAGGATCAGGACTGTGGGAGTAACAACCAGACTTGATGCGGTGTCCAAATGGGTAGAGCGCAGGCTTCTTGTGGGGAAGGTCGGGAGTTCGAATCCCAGCCGAATCAAGCCAATCACTTATAAAATTGATACTTGTTGCTAGCTATCCTGGCACTCGGCATTAATAGGATAGGATAGAACAAGGACTGGTTCACTCAGTATCAGGATAATGTGATTGCGTGGGATATCGGATCATGGTGCTGGTGGCCTGGGTTCCCACTAGGGCAACACTATCACGTCACCATGGGCGTTCACTATCACAAGTGAGTACCTATCCTGATATGACCTTAGATGTTGCCAGGACGTAAAACTAAAACAAACAAACAAGACCTCTGCAGAGACTTCAGGGGCCATATGCAGGAGTCAGTGTTAGCGGGGTTTGGTGTTAGAGCCTGTTACCGTTTAGCTATCACCGACGTCGGGAAGTGTGTCAAGTCATATGCAGGAGCGCGTAACACGTACATTGTAGCTAAACCTGAATTTATTTATAGATTTGGGAAATCCCTATGCATCTGTACCCATATATTAGGCTTAAATATATTAAATGCTGTCATATTTAACAGAATTACATATGCAATAAATGAAATTTGCTCAATTTAACCCTAAATTCAAAGCAATATTAATGCTGTAAACAAATCGCCGCAGCCGCCGCATCGACGTCGCTTTCCATACTGGCAGCGGCGACCATTTGTTTACTTTACGTTCGTCGATTCGAAAATATAAGTATTAATATCGCCGCCGTTACGGCGGCAGCGTTAATATTGCTTCGAATTTAGGGTTAATTTCATGAAATTTCAATTATTGCGTATTTAATTATGTTAAATATGATAGCATTGAATAGATTTGGACACAACCTTACGCTAACACCACCCTTAAACGTCATATGAAATGGGGTTAGTGTCGCGGACCTTAAACGCGCGATGTTAGGCCTATCACTGACTCGCGCATACCGACTTTTCGGCGCTAAACCAGAAATCCGCTCAAAACGCATTTTGGCTCGCTAACACTGACTCCTGCATATGGCCCCAGGGAAGCTCATATTTACTTAACGCGACACTTACCTAACGCGACACTTACGTAACGCGACACTTCCGTAACGCGACACGTACGTAACTTAATATGACCTCTAGTGGTCATATTTGTGCGAGTAAGTGAAGGAGACAGGGTGGACGCAGTAACAGTCTGATAGGTCACAATTTGATTGGTTGCCCGTGTGTGGCAGTGCTTCCGGTACATGTCGTTCGATCTGCGCCACTTCCGGTTTCGGGGCTGACTTCCGGTGTCTGGCTGTGCAAGCTGGTGTATCGGGAACAAGCAGGAAATGTGAGAGTCAGTCAGACAGCACGGGAAGTTTGCGACTTGTTGACTGTCATCACAATGACAGCTTGCGGATTTTGAACATTTCATTTCGGTTCAAATTCATTTTCCCATGTGGCTCGTGCCAGCATTGAACTACTGACCTTCCAGCCATTGCATTGATTTCATAGAATGGTTCTACCAATCTGTATGAGTGAGTCCGTGCGCTGTCCTAGCATCATATGAGGTCATAGCAGTGTCCGCATACTGATATTTAACCAGTTAACAAAGAGTGTGCACTTATGGTGGATTTATAGTGATGCAACACTGGGAGACGGTGATGCTACTTGTTCTCCATGAGTGCGTCCATGATATAGCATAGAAAACATTCTCCTTCAATGTTATTTATTGCAGTCTAATGCGCATGTAGAGCGTATGCATGGCGTGAATACTAGTTGCATTATGTATTCGCTTTTTGGAGTTTGCAAACATTTAGTAAATCGCTGTCAATTTAGTAAACCGTTGCCATTATCAAAATGAGCTTCTTTTTTTTTTTGGTCCATTAGTTGTTTAAGCAGGGGAAATTTCAGTCATAGACGACTGGTCTTCCTCATTCCACTGCTGGTCAATAGAAAGCCCGAGCCTACACTTTTACCGACCCAAGGGATTTTTAACCTCCCACACCACATAGCCATGGTATGAGAGCAACTGGCCTTTGATGATGCTGTAAGTTATACACAGCGGTGGAAATCTAAATTGGCAGAGCTGGGGGCATGGTGAATCGAACCGCCGACCCTCAGATTAGGAGTCTGACCTAGAAAAAAGTCAGACACTCTAACCACTCTGCCACAGAGAACGCCACTAGCTTGAAAGATTTAATATCGATCCGGCTATGGATCGTGCCTGAAGCCGACTTGTTGGGGCTTTACCTGGGTACCGACTTGTGACAGTGCATACTCATTGTGGCTTTATAGTGCTGCCCCAATGGGAGACCAGGCCACCAGCACCATGACCTGATTTACCGTTCAATCACATTATCCTGATACTGAGCTAACCAGTCATTGCTCTATCCTATTAATGCTGAGTTCCCGGCTGGGTAGTGGCAAGTATAAAGTTGGTAAGTCATTGATTTGACTCTGTCCTATTAATGCTGAATTCCAGGCTGGGTAGTGGTAAGTATCAATTTGGTAAGTCATTGATTTGACTCTGCAAGGCCTCAAACTCCCGACCTTCCACACAGCTCTACTTATGTAGTCACTGTGTCCATACCTTATTCATCGCTAGCATCATTTAAAATCTGACCATCCGTGCAGGTCTGTAGGCGGTAGTGATCAGACACACCTGGTATCATTATCAGGGTCACTTGCTATCCGGACCGCACTCTGTCCACACCTCTCTCTATCACCTCTGCGCCGTCCTTGCTCCTCCTTGATATGTCTGAAAAGAGTTCCAGGAGGGGGAGCCTGCTGGCATTTCACTTTCTACTCTTACTCTGTCCGTGTCTATGGCTCGCTGGTTGGTCACCATAGAGCAAATAGACATGGTCCTTTGACTCAACTCTCCTCATTTCTCTTTCCTAGACTCTGCCCTTTCGATTTCTCTCAGGCATACTTCTTCCCCTGACCCTGTTCTTGGGTGGGGCCCTTCACCTTTACGATTTCTCTGTCTTGTTCTCATTGCTGGAACCACCACTGCACCCATCTTTACCCGCCTTCCTCGAATCCCTTGCTGCTGACTGGATACAAGTGCTCAACTACATCTACAGCTCAACTACTGCCGGACCGAAGAGATTCGCTGCTGCCCCAACACCTTGCCGTTACAACCTTGTAAAGATGTCCCCAGCTTCTACAACACTCCCTACTGAAGTTACGTCTTCAACCAAAGATCAGGCCGATTTATCAGAGCCTCTCTATTAATGTTGCAGTTCTGCAACCAGTAACCATCGTAAGGTTACAAACAACCCCAGAATCGAACTATCAGGGTGGTCAGGAGCCACTCACAGGTGCTGCCATAGTGGCAGGAGCAGGAACTAACTCCTGTGTCAGTAAGATAATAGATAATAACTAATATGAAGAGTTCAGGCGCAAATCCCCGTAAACGCCAATCCAAAAATGTAGTTTTTGTACCAAAAAATAATTTGAATTCTCGCCAATTCCAATGTTTTCATCATCATGTCACTATGGAGCAATGAACAAAAATGGAGGAATGTAAAAAAAAAATACTTTGATTTTTTAGAGGTTTTGCTCCTGAACTCTTCATATTCAGGATTTGCGCCAAACGATTAGCACCACGTGATCAGTACCTTGTCGGCCATCATGGTTGGATAGAAAGTACAGCATAACACTGCCGATACGGCGGTGGTGTTAATATCGCCAGGGTTTTGGGTTTAATTTGACCAAATTTCAATTTTTGAGTAAGCTATTCTCATAAATAACATTATTTCAACTACGATTGAATATTCATGGTTCTAAATAGCAGAATTAGATCGTAGCAGTGAATAGACTTGTGCTTTTTGTTTTCTTTACATTCGACAATATCGCCGCCGATGCGGCAGCGGCGTTAATATCGCTTCGATTTTGTAATTAATTTGACCAAATTTCACTTTTTGAGTAAGCTATTCTCATAAATAACATTATTTCAACCCCCGCTTGAATATTCATGGTTCTAAATAACAGAATTAGATCGTAGCAGTGAATAGACTTGTCCTTTTTGCTTTATTTACATACAATTGAAAGTAGAACGAACTGCTTCTAATGAACCACAATGCAGGAGTAGTGTGATCCCTATGTAACACGCAAATCCTCAATAGAGAAGAGAAATAATAAGTTGTAGCATCCTTGTTTATATTCTCATAATAGATTGTAGAGCACATATATATGTGCGTGTGTGTTCTTGTAGTGATTCCAAATATGGCTGACCCCTGCACCGCTCTCCTACTGCACTCACCTGGTACACCTCAGAGGAGCCTCGGAGAAATTATTGGTGTCATGCTAGTCTGAACGACTTTAGCTGTTGGGAGCCTCGAAAATGGCGGTCTCCATAGGGGGGCAGCCATTTACAATTGAAAAGAACAGCTCTGATTGGGTGAAACATCTGAATCCAGCAGCCATTTTCAAGGCGCTTTTTGCCTCTTACCTGAAAAGCGATATGACTCCGAGATGACTCCAAGGTGCACCCTGAATGCATATAGGCCAAAAAGACGTCGCGGAGTCGACTCGGAGGTGCACCCTGAACACGGCCCTGGTCATGGCAGCGGAGTGTTAGCAGTGCGTAGTGGGCACCTATCTAGATCAACCCACAGCCCGACCAGCAGTGGTCACGTGACCACAGCCTGACCAGCAGTGGTCACGTGACAAACACTCCCAGCTCGGGGGAGGTTATTAACAGTTTGCGACGCTTGTCTCCGGGTCAGTCCACGACAGTGTCCAAGCTCTCAGCGAATTAAAAAGTCTGCACCGACAACCCAGTGTCTGTGTGCTTCTTTCGTAGGTTTTCAGGTTCAAGTCTGGAGAACTAACCTCATCGTAGATATATAATACTCACACACATATATATATCACATGTATCACAAAATTCAGCGGTACAGTGAGTGTATGTAAGGGGGGGGAGTGGTGCGTGCGCAGATGTGGCGTCCCCCAACGCATATGAGTGAGAGGAGGATGGTAGTTTGTAGGTTAAGAAGGCCCAACCAGTAGATGACTGGGGGGGGGGGGGGGCAGTAGATAGGCTAGGGAGAGGATGGAAGCTTCCGGCCTTATTATACTCGTATAATGGCTTATACAGCATATACATATAAATGCAAGGGTAACATGTACATCCTATATTTGCTCTGGGCGCATTGGTGGAGTGCCCCCCCCCCCTTACCCCAGCTGTCGGGTAAATTGTCGGGCGGACGCGTCACACACTGGAGGAAATGTATTCCCATATATATATATATATATAGTAAAACCTCTCTAAATCGACCGACCAAGGAACCGACTTTAACAGTTTGGGGAAACACCTGGAATGAGGGTTTGTGGGTACAATTAGTTCCCTCGATGTATTTCAGTATGGGTAAATGTCCAAGCTGTTTAAATGGTCCATTTAGGGAGGTGGTCGGTTTAGGGAGTTCAATGATATTGTATTGGCGATCGTTTGGACACAAATAAAGCGATCGATTTAGGGGAGTGGTCGATCCATGGAGGTGGTCGCTTAGAGATGTTTTACTATGTATAAATAATATGTGATTTTTAAGCATTATGCGAGTATAAAGGTGTGGAAGGGAGTTAATATTATTATTCTATTTGTTACTGCTATTTGTTGTATCATTTTGTAAAAAATATACGGATTTTCAGTTCCAGTTTATATATTGGCAAAGAACATTATTATTCTCAAGCGACGGAGTTGGGTACCACTGTTATGTAATAGATAAGTAATGGGTGCCCACTTGCTTTGTGACATAAGCGACTATGTGGAAATGTCATAGCACATAGCGACCGAGATTGTGATGTGATGTTCATACTTAAGAGACAGTTAATAATTATTTAAATGTTCCCTTCATGCACCAAAAAGAGTGCAATTGAAGGAGAGAAGCATTGATATATGTTTGTTGTAACTGTTGACGACTACTTGTTACCAGGGGACCGCTGGACAAGGACACCCAGCCCTTCTACATATATTCGGGACACCACCTGCAGTTGAGGTTGAATGACAGCTGCCCCCTATTAGGGCGTCGCCCACCCAGGCTGTAGAGGGTGTCTGATTGGCTTGCTATGTCAGTCCAGTCAACTGCATTCCTTATACCTGACACACAGACCTCCACATGAAGCACTCTTGAAGAGTACTCCACTTTCTACACTCAAACTAGGAACATCTATCCCAAAGACACTGAGATGTGTGGAACAACCATTGGACTCAGGTTCAATGGGCTGTAGGCACTGATTCTGAAATACACCAGCAAGTGTCATGAGGAACTGTGTGGGCAGTTGGTAAGGAGTGAGGGTAATAGGTCGCCAGTAGGTGAACAGGAGTTGATGCCAATACTTCACGGTCAATCTTGCACAACTTGTCTTCCTTTCTTCCTTATGAGTTGTGAGAGTAATCACAGGTGGGGACTGACAGACAGTTGTCAGAACACGCCTGTGGAGCATAGTAATGTTTGAGGTTCAGACGGCCTAGCCCCGACATATTACAATTTGGTGCAGAGTACCCGCTCCTACGTGCCCACAGGCGCCGCCACCACCAGCTTTTGTAACTACGGACGCTCAACACTGTCATTCGCACCCGAGAATTTTGGTCAGTTCTCCTTACTTGACGATAGTCGAAAATATATATACAAATATATACCAGTTATATATAAACAGTTATATATAAACAGTTGGCCCCTGGTAAACAGAATAAGAAAAGACTGGCGTGATTGAGAAAACGTGTATATTCTCTGCTGGGAAGATATTAATTGCCCACCGAAAGTTCAAAATCTGACTGTCAGCAGTGGTCTGGAGGGGGGTAGTGACCAGACGCAGCTGGTATCAGGGTGGTCAGGGCCCACTCGCAGGAGGCGCCGGTGTGGCCGCAGGTGTAACTAAGCCTTGTAGACGTAGATAGTAGGTAATAAAGTGATGGTCAGTATATAGAGGAGAGGGAACTGAGATGTGGTAGTATCCTTGTTTATATTCCCATAGTAGATTTATAGAGCACATACATATTGGCTACGTCACAAACAAACAACTATGACAATTAAGATTTAGTTGGACAACTTTAATGTGTCTTGGCGAAGTATTATATGCTCTACCGGTAAAGTTTGAAATATGGCTGGCAAGTGCCGGTAGGCCACACATCAGGCTGAAACATCCGCAGGTGGCGCTCCAATAGGCGAAGGAATGGGTGTGGTTGGTTGTTGGAATTTTACGTCCTCGGAACATCTAAGGTTATATGGGGACGGGTACCGACTTTTGGCAGTGCACACTCATGGTGACTTTATAGTGCTGCCCCACTGGGCAATCAGGCAACTGACACCATGACCCAATATCCCACTTGGTCACATTATCCTGACATTGAGCCAACCAGTCCTTGCGATTCTCCTATTAATGCCGAGCACCAGGATAGCGAGTGACAAGTATAAATTGTTAAGTGATTGGTTTGACTCGACCAGTGTACAAAACCATGGGTTCGAATCCCATGATACACCGTAAAGGAATGGAACAAAAGCAGGAAGGGTGGCGAAATTAAACATGATATCATTATAAATAATAAGTAAAATAGCAATATGCAATTTCCCTCCAAACATGTATATGTCGTGGGGGTGATGAAAATGGGAAATATTGCGCCCAGAGCGGGACTCGAACCCATATCTCTTTGCATTTCGGGCCAGTGTGCTAAACAATATACCACCTAGGCTCCCTGATATCAACACACTACCCACATGTCTATGCGGCTCCTTGCCAGACCACTAAATATATATGCATAATACGTTATATGTCCTATAAATATATGTGTCCATAAGTATATACTGTATAAGCCATTATACGAGTATAATAGGGCCGGAAGCTTCCATCTTCTCCCCAGCCCTATCTCCTCCACCCGGTCATCTACTGGTGGAGCCTTCTTAACCTACAAAACTTCCATCCTACATTCACTCATATCCGTTGGGGGGCGCCACACGTCTGTGCACACACCACTGCCCCCCCAGTACATACACTCACTGTACCACCGGATTTTTCTTTTCGGTAAAGGGCGTAGTTCCTCTTGCCAGAGATTACAACTCTTACCCACTATCATGTCTTGTGGCTTTCTTATTATGTAGGACAACTTTTATATATATATATATGTATCTATAAGTATAGATATATGTATCTATAAGTTTATATATATATATGCACAGTTCGCATTGCAAAGTGAAGGCTAGCGAATTGTTTGTTTAACAACCCCCCAGCACAAAAAGTAGACATCGGCCCCCAGGGGTGAAGTTTCGCGAAGTGCGCGTTCAGCCCCTCCCCTCTCACACACACACAGTCACGTGTCATCGCTGCTCCTTTCACCTCTCATTCTAAAAGTGTCACGCGGGTAATTCCTCTCTAATAATCGCTAAAAGATGAGGCGCCGCCCCACTTCCGGTGTTTTGCCGCCACCAATCGCTGCAACAACTTCCTCCAGTCGCCACCAGGTGGCGCACCCTGCTCCTCCATCTTAATGAAATCGCGCGCCGTGCAGACCGGGAAAATCGGAAGTGGCCTGATTGTAGTGAAAGACCCGGATTAAGTGGGCGATATTAAGATGAATTAGGGGGGAGGGGTGGGTGGCGTAGTTCCGTGGCCTGCCTCCAGGTGGTTGGGTGTTATTATCGCATCCCTGCACATCTGAAGTGAAAGAAAAACTGTGAAAGCCAATGTTGTGTACGCACTACTAACAGTTATGTCTATTAGACAGTTATATGTGACCAGACGGGCTGACTGAAGGAGTTGAGCATTCAGCTCCTGTGTTCGGAGATCGGGGTATCCGAACCCATTGGTTTGTTGATTCATTCGAACCATAGTCGAGTCAAACCAAAGACAAACATTTGTACTTGTCGCTTCCTAGCCAGGCGCTCGGCATTATTGGAATAGGGCAATGACTGGTTGGCTCAATGTCAGGATAATCTGACTGAGTGGGATATCAGGTCATGGTGCTGGCAGCCTGTTCTCCCAGTGGGGCAGAACTATAAAATTGTTGTGAGTGCGCATTGTCACAAGTCGGTACCCATCCTGATAGCACCTTAGATTTTGCTGGGATGTAAAACAACAATAAACAAACAAAATGGTAGGAGCGGTAGTGGTGGTAGTGGCGGTAGTGGGGGGGGGGGGTCGGTGAGGGTTATCTCTATATATAGTTAACAGGAAGGTTTGTATAATGGGTGACTTTATTAACTTCACAAAATGACATTGTAAATTACCGCCAGAGAACTGTGATTACAGAGACGCTTTGCCAACAAGTGTGGGGGGGGGGGGGGGGGGGGGAGGTGGTTAATGCAATCACGTTATAATGGCTTTGAAGAGTCAGCCGGGTGCATTGTTTTCACACAAGTCATTTCCGGTTTGAGGTAAAGATTAAAACGTCCTTTTTCACCGTTTGCGGATTTGGGGAGCGGTAAATGATTGAGATTGATTTTAGTACACTCCCATCGACCATTTCACTCACCGTGTAAATATAGCACGTTATATAAAAGTCTGGATTACACATCAGTCATATATATATATATATATATATATATATAGGTTGGTTAGTTGTTGGGGTTTTACTTTCTGCAAGATCTAAGGTTGAACTGATACTGCTTTATGTGTGACAATTCCATGTACTACTAAGAACGTGTTCCTGAGTACAAGAAACATTTCCATATACTACTCTCAAGCGGGTCCCCCATGTAGTTTATAGATATGACAGGACCGATCAGTGCGAATACGTTTGTTTGTTTGTTTTCTTTGTTGTTTTATGTCCTACCAACATCTAAGGTCATGTCAGAATGTGTACCGACTTGTGACAGTGTACACTAATGGTGACTTTATAGGGATGCCCCACTGGGAGACCAGGCCACCAGCACTCTGACCTGATACCTCACTTAGTCACATTATCCTGACACCTAGCCAACCAGTCCTTGCCCTATCCTAATAATGCAGAGCACTGGCTAGGAAGTGACAACTATCAATTTTGTAAGTCATTGGTTTGTCTCGAGTAGGAATTGAACTCCCTACCTTCCGCCTTCACTCTACTGATTCAGCCAAATATATTTACAATTACTCAAGTAAACGGACATGGTGGCCGAAACAGTAGAGGATGGGCTTCACATGCGGAAGGCTGGGAATTCGAATCCCAGCTGAGTCAAACCAATGACTTGGCAAATTTATACTTTTCGCTACGTAGCCTGATGCTCGGCATTATTAGGATAGGGCAAGGAGTGGTTAGCTCAGTATCAGGATAATATGACTGTGTGGGGTATTGGGTCATGGTGCCAGCAGCCTGATCTCCCAGTGGGGCAGAACTATTAGGTTGCAAAGAGTGTACACTGTCATATTGTAAAAGTATACAGATTTTCGATAAAGAATTATATATTGGCAGAGAGCATTATTATTCTTGGGGCGACGGAGTGGGGAGAAGGTTATGTAATCTAAAAGCAATGGTGTCCCACTCACATTATGACATGATATAAGCTATGTTCATACATGATGCCTAAAGTTAATGAAGAGATGTTCTTATATAAGAAGCAGTTCAAGGTTCATGAAATGTTCCTCTATGTATTCATAAAGAATGCAATTGGAGAAAAAGGATTCGGTGGGAGTTTCCGATGGTGAGTGGGCCTGGGACACAGGAGAGTGGGAGTTTCGGATGGTCAGTGGTCCCGGGAACCAGGAGAGTGGGAGTTACCGATAGTAAGTGGGCATGGGCCCCAGGTGAGTGTGGTTTCGGATGGTGAGTGGGCCAAGGACCCAGGACAGTGGGAATTTCGGACAGTGAGAGGGCATGGGACCTAAGAGAGTGGAAGTTTTGGAAGGTGAGTGGGCCCGGGACCCAGGAGAGTGGGAGTTTCTGATGGTGGGTGGGCCCGAGACCCAGGAGACAAAGAGGCAGGTTTGTGGTGTAATGAAGTGTGTGATGAAATACCAGGCGGACCTAACCTCAGGGATGGAACTGGACCCTTCGTATATATATACAACATGCCCCGAAGGTCCCCCACCCTCCCTACCTTATCTCCGGTGCTGCCCTCTGTGGGGAAAACACTCAAAATGGTCGCCGGAAGTAGCTGAAATAGGAAATGATGGGATGGCTGAATATGGTGAGCAGTCATTTTCTATGTGGCGGGTTCTGGGATTTGAAACCCAGCTGAATCAAACGAACAACTTAAAGTTGCGTAGTTTGATGGTTTTGAGTTTCTATCATTTCCTTAGATAAATATATTTGGTTGATCGTTATAATCTACCTTACTTTATTATGAGGTAACTTTTATTTTATTGGGCTAGCTTTTGAGATATTTGAAGTGAAAACGTCCAAGATGAATTTGGCAAGCATGCCAAAACTCTGACACCATAGGCTGCTGCAAAAAGAGATTCTGTTAAATTGAGTCAGTATTCCCTTCTATGTGGTGACAAATGTTTAATAAGTGCACTAGTATCTAAGTTAGATACGTAGAACCAAATCTAGATAATAATTTTGGTTTTGAAAAGTTGATGTTTTCATTGGACTTTGCAGCTTTAATAATCAAAACTTGTCACTAACTAGTCTGTCATTCGACATTACTAGGATAGTGCAAGAAGCCGTGGAATTGGTGGACAAATTGCTGCTGACTGAAATTAGCACTTCTTTCTCAGCAAAATGTAACCAAAAAAACAAAGCAGAAATTTGTGATCATCGCAAAACGTTGGTGTACTGATGTGGGTGAGCAAAGTGATTCCAATTGGGCGGAAGCCGAAGGGTGAGTGAGGACGGACTAGGATGATTGGTTGGTTGTTGGAGTTTTGTATCCTGGCAACATCTAAGGTCATATTAGTACGGGTGCCGACTTGTGACAGTATACACCCATGGTGACTTTATAGGGCTGCCCCACTGGGAGACCATGCCACCAGCACCATGACCTGATATCCCACTCAGTCACATTACCTTGACACTGAGCCAAACCCATTCTTGCCCTATCCTAATAATCCCAAGCGACAGGCTAAGAAGTGACAAGTATCAATTGTTATGTCATCGGTATGACTCGTGCAGGATCCCACCATCTACCAAAACGGGAGACGGACGCTCAGCCCATTCGGTGTCTGGTTCCCCAATTTCACATGGTACTAGAATCATTCGGCCAAGCAGACAGCAAGCACACCTTGCGTCAAGTTGTGCAATAAGAGAGAGAGAGGAGGGTGTGGTTGTGAGTGTGGGTGTGGATGAGGGTGTGGGTGTGTGTGTGGGTGTGGGTGTGGTGTGGTGGGTGGGGTGTGGGTGGGTGGGTTGTGGGGGGTGGGTGTGGTGGGGGTGGTGGGGTGGGTGGGGTGGTGGTGGTGGGGTGGTGGTGGTGGGGTGGTGGTGGTGGTGTGGGGTGGTGGTGGGGGTGGTGTGGTGGTGTGGGTGGTGGTGGTGGTGGTGGTGGGGGTGGTGTGGGGGGGTGGGGTGGGGGGTGGGTGGGTGGTGGTGCTGGTGTTGGTGGTGGAGGTGGGGGGGTGGTGGGGGGGTGGTGGTGGTGGTGGTGGTGGTGGTGGTAGTGTTGGTGGTGGGGTGGTGGTGGTGGTGGTGGTCAATACGACACGGCCCGCCTCGCCATGAGTTATGCATGACGCTGATCCTGGTCACTTGGGTGCAGATTACCTGTGTTAGCCTGAATATTGACCCCCGTTAAAGTTGCATAGTCCGATGGTTTTGAAGTTCTAACACTTTTCTGAGATCAATATATTGAACTGATTCTCATAATCTACTGTACTTTTGTTTGAAGTAACTTTATTGTAAATGGCTGACTTTTGAGATATTTGAAGAATAAACAACAAATTAGCACGCCAAAACTCTCACACCATCAGGCTTCTACAGAAACAGGTTCTATTAGTATTAGTTGGTTTCATGTTGGAGTTGTATGTCCTGGCATGCAGTAGGTATACAGGTAGGTATGCAGGTATTTCAGGTATTGCAATACCTCAGGGAGTTTGACGCCCCTGCCCTGCAGAGTTGTAAACCACTTCCTTATGGTACAGGTTCTTGACAGAACCGAAGGCTAAGGGAGCAAACCCTAAGCAGAAAACCATGTCACTGTGGCAGCATTAAGGGCAGTTGATGTATGGAACTCCCATCTCCCGACCAGCCACTGCAGGGACAAATAGGTTTGCACCTGTCTGGACATGTTCTTGCCAGTGTGAAACCTCTATTTGCTCCCCAAGAGAGTGCCGCTGGTAACTTGCAAAAGCCAGCAGCACTTCAACTCTTTTGCAGGCAGCTTTCATGAAAACTGGACATCACTCTCACAGCAGAGAGCTGAATGGAGAGCGGGAGTCAAGTAATGAAAGCAGTCTTTGTCCCATCGCGACTGACAGCATGAAGATGTCCTGGCAACATCAGGTTCTATTAAATTGACTCAGTGTCCCCTGGTACGGGGCAATACATGCTCACTAAGTGCATTAGTATCTAAGTTAAATATGTTGAATCAAATCTAAATACAGTAAAACCTCTCTATACCGACCCCTCCACATATGGACCACTCCCATATATCGATCGCTTTATTTGGGTCCTAGCAATACCAGTGAAAGGATATTCTAACTCTCTAAACCGGCGAGCTCCCTAAATGGACCACTTAAAGTCAGTCCCATGGCTGGTGGATTTAGAGAGGTTCTACTGTAATTGTTTTTGTTTTGAAACCTTGATGCTTCATCCGACTATGCAGCTTTAGGGCGACACTGTGACAGGTGGCGCCGACTGGCGGCGATTGCTGGAAAAAGCATACAGGTGGCCCCGACTGGTGGCGATAGGTGAAAGCAACATACAGGTGGCGACAATTGGTGTTGATTGGTGGAAGCAGCATACAGGGAGCGCCAACTGGTGGCGATTGGTGGAAGCGGCGTACAGGTGACGCCAACTGGTGGCAATTGGTGGAAGCAGCATACAGGTGATGCCGACTGGTGGCGATTGTTGGAAGCAGCATACAGGGAGCGCTGGCTGGTTGCGATTGGTGGAAGCAGCGTACAGGTGGTGCCAACTGGTGATGATTGGTGGAAGCAGCGTACAGGTGGTGCCAACTGGTGATGATTGGTGGAAGCAGCGTACAGGTGGCGCCAACTGGTGTTGATTGGTGGAAGCAGCATACAGGTGGCGCCAACTGGTGATGATTGGTGGAAGCAGCGTACAGGTGGTGCCAACTGGTGATGATTGGTGGAAGCAGCGTACAGGTGGCGCCAACTGGTGGTGATTGGTGGAAGCAGCGTACAGGTGGCGCCAACTGGTGGTGATTGGTGGAAGCAGCGTACAGGTGGTGCCAACTGGTGGTGATTGGTGAAAGCAATGTACAGGTGGCGCCAACTGGTGGTGATTGGTGGAAGCAACATACAGGTGGTGCCAACTGGTGGTGATTGGTGAAAGCAACATACAGGTGGCGCCAACTGGTGGTGATTGGTGAAAGCAACGTACAGGTGGTGCCAACTGGTGGTGATTGGTGGAAGCAGCCTACAAGTGGCGCCAACTGGTGGTGATTGGTGAAAGCAACATACAGGTGGCGCCAACTGGTGGTGATTGGTGAAAGCAACATACAGGTGGCGCCAATTGGTGGTGATTGGTGAAAGCAACATACAGGTGGCGCCAACTGGTGTTGATTGGTGGAAGCAGCGTACAGGTGGCACCAACTGGTGGTGATTGGTGAAAGCAACGTACAGGTGGCGCTAACTGGTGATGATTGGTGGAAGCAGCGTACAGGTGGCGCCAACTGGTGGTGATTGGTGAAAGCAACGTACAGGTGGCGCCAACCGGTGGTGATTGGTGGAAGCAGCGTACAGGTGGTGCTATGGGGGTTGGTTGGTCGGTTGTTGTAATGATACGTCCTGGCAACACCTAAGGTCATATCAGGAGGAGTACCACCAACTTGCGACAGTGTGCACTCATGGTAACTTTATAGTGCTGCCCCACTGGGAGTGGCAGACCAAGCACCATGACTGATAAACTTGTGTAAGTCATTGGTTTGACTCCTCAACCCGAAATCGAATTCCGGTCACCCGCACGGGAGGTCTGCACTCTACCGATTCGGCACCGCGTCAGGTGTTGCTATTGGGGTGGGTGGCTTTGTGGTTGTGTGGCTTTGTGGCTTGGTTGATTGGTGGCTTGGTTGCTTGGTGGCTTGGTGGCTTGGTTGCTTGGTTGCTTGGTGGCTTGGTTGCTTGGTTGCTTGGTTGCTTGGTGGCTTGGCAGCTTGGTGGCTTGGTGGCTTGGTGGCGTGGTTGATTGCTTGGTTGCTTGGTTGCTTGGTCGCTTTGTTGTTTGGTGGCTTGGTGGCTTGGTTGCTTGGTCGCTTTGTGGCTTGGTGGATTGGTTCCTTTGTGGCTTGGTCGCTTTGTTGCCGTGTGGCTTGGTGGGTGGGTGGGAGTTTCAATTTCAAACATTTCCAAAGTTAGCTCTTTAAAATCAAATGTAATTGAAGTTAAGGCAGTGTAGATTATAACAATTAATCAAATCTCAGAAAATGACGGACTATCAATACCATCTGGCTTTGCAACGTTATGCTCTCTGAAACTGGGTACCACATATTTGGTTTCCATGATACAATGATCATTTGGTAGCAAATGAGATAGTTGCTATTGCCTCTGTGTGATATGTATGTTAGCAATGCTCCACATGTATTTAATCTATCCCACAAAATGTATTAAAAATACACTTGATAATTTCACACGAAAGTAAAAATGTGAAAATGTACATATCGAAACGATGCAGTCACCCTAATCTTTTTCAACCTTTTTTCATTTTTTTTCTTGTAGGACATAATATAGTGTTCTTAACTGTAATCAATCAAATCTTGTTTAAATTTGTTGTGTATGTTAAAATAATCTTCTGGGTGTGTTTTTGATCTCCGTATCACAGGAGTGATTTTAACATATCACTCAATTTGCATAAGATCAAAATAAAAAAGTGAAATAACGGGGTTTTTTTCAACTCTGTGACAGCATGTAAACCTTCATAGGAAGTTTGATTCTGCTTATTATTTGGAATGTTTTCCGCTATTATTTGGAATGCTTTCACTTTTGGTCTCGATGTCACACGCTGGTGCCCAGTTTCAGAGAACGGCCCACTTATCAGTAAACTGTTCTGTGATGTACTCACTGGCTGCCTTTGACTTTGTGCTTTCTTATGAATCAACACAGCTGACACCCTTAATGCGACCAGATAATATCAGCTGTTGAAACTGCTGCTTGTACTGTCCACTGTATGGAGATATATATATATATACTATGATCGGCCTAATGTAACTTACTTTACTTTGCTTTAGAATGAAGACTTAGGACATATTTGAAGTGTAAGCATGCACAATTGACAGCAAGCCCACAGATTTTCTTTCTTGAAGATTTATACTGCCTATTATGGATAAGTCTGAATAGACTTGTTTTCACCATTAGACAGCTTGTCGATAGAAAGCCCGAGCCTACACTTTTACCGACCCAGGGATTTTTAACCTCCCATACCACATAGACATGGTATGAGAGCAACCGGCCTTTGATGATGCTGTAAGCTATACACAGCGGTGGAAATCCAAATTGGCAGAGGTAGAGGTATGGGGAATTGAACCACTGACCTTCAGATTAGGAGTCCGACCTAGAAAAAAGTCAGACACTCTAACCACTCCGCCACAGAGAACAGATTTGGATTATTTTATTTGTGTGGCAGTCAAAGACCTACTGTCAAGGCTTACCCAACTTGACGTGATTCCACTGTACAGATATTGACACTGTTGACTAAGCGGATCTGTTCATTCCCTTTCAACTGTTGTTCCTAATGCGCTTTGTTACATTTACACTAGCTTTAACCCGTGCTACTGTGCACGCGTTAAAGTTAGGCTCCGCATCAATCTCTGGACCAATATTGTGTTGAACTGTCATTATATATATATGCTCTCTTACTATATTCAGAGATCATGTATATATCTACATTCTCTGCTGTATTCCAGATTGGTGCACGGTCCCGTTTCAATATAGTACTGCCATCTGGTGGAATCCATCTGTACCATTATGTTGTAAACCATATCGGGATATATCATATAGCAAATATTCCATAGCGAGCGCCTGACGACAAATAACTTCATTCAGAGCAGACAACAATACAAGTCACGTAGCACACTTTTGGTGACTGTGTAGATTGTTGATGTTCTATAGTAAATGTTCCATAGCGAGAGCATGGCGGCAGTGAATTTCATTCAGAGCAAAAAACTAAATGACAGTCGCATAGTACACCCTTAGTGACTGTGTAATTGTTCTATTGTAAATGTTCCATAGAGAGAGCCTGACGACCATCTATTTCAATATAACGGTCGTCTAGTACACCTGTATTGACTACATAGATATCTTAAGGTTAGTGAATGTCAATCAGGGCAGACAACAATGTAACATTAACAGTCATGTAGGACACTTTTATTCACCGCACAGATGTTCTGTAGTTAAATGTGTTATTCTGAGCGCCAGATGACAATGAATTCCATTTGCAGCAGATGACAATGAATTCCATTTGCAGCAGACAACAATGAATTCCATTTGCAGCAGATGACAATGAATTCCATTTACAGCAGACGACAATGAATTCCATTTGCAGCAGATGACAATGAATTCCATTTACAGCAGACGACAATGAATTCCATTTGCAGCAGATGACAATGAATTCCATTTGCAGCAGACCACAATGAATTCCATTTGCAGCAGATGACAATGAATTCCATTTACAGCAGACGACAATGAATTCCATTCGCAGCAGATGACAATGAATTCCATTTGCAGCAGACGACAATGAATTCCATTTGCAGCAGAAGACAATGAATTCCATTCGCAGCAGATGACAATGAATTCCATTTGCAGCAGACAACAATGAATTCCATTTGCAGCAGACGACAATGAATTCCATTTGCAGCAGAAGACAATGAATTCCATTCGCAGCAGATGACAATGAATTCCATTTGCAGCAGACGACAATGAATTCCATTTGCAGCAGACGACAATGAATTCCATTTGCAGCAGATGACAATGAATTCCATTCGCAGCAGACGACAATGAATTCCATTTGCAGCAGACGACAATGAATTCCATTCACAGCAGATGACAATGAATTCCATTCGCAGCAAACAATAATATTACAGTAGCATAGTACACTTTTAGACACTTAATATATATTCTATAACAAATATGAGGTTAGTGAATGTCATTCGGAGCAGACGATCATATAACAATCACACAGTACAATTTTAGTGACTACATATATGTTCTATAGTAACATGTTCCATGGCGCAATCCTGACGGCAGTGAATTTCATTCGAAGGAGATGACCATATAACATTCATATAGTACACTTTTAGGTGTTATATAGTAAAAATGTTCCATCGTGAAAACCTGAAGACTGTGAATTTCATTCGGAGGAGATGACCATATAATATTTGTGTAATACACTTTTAGGTGTTCTATAGTCAAATGTTCCATAGTGAAACCCTGACGACAGTGAATTTCATTCAGAGCAGACGACATTCCCCGATAAGCACCATCCATCTGAATGCCAAGCATTCCCTTTCCCGTGCTTTTCAATAGGTACATAAGTCCACCCTGCGAGCGCCGCCCCACGATGGGGTGCCTCAGTCGCAATGCATCATGGGTCCCTCGCCCCGATTGTCAGTCTGGCCACACACGTGCTAGGTCTCCCATGACGTGTACGCCTAGCCTCAGAACGAGGCTCGAGAGGAATGGAGGGAGACGCACGCCGCTAAGTCCAGCTGATGGAGTGAGAGGGGATTTCCAGAAATGGTCGCCTGTAACCTTTAATACAATGACCACTGCGTCCATGGGGCACCGGTGAGTAGATCATGTCCACCCGCCACCTGGTGGCAGTCGGAGAACTACTGCGCTGTAGGACCGTATTAGGTTAAGTTGGTTGGTTGTTGAAGTTTTAGATCCTGGCAACATCTAAGGTCATATCAGAATAGGTACCTACAGACTTGTGACAGGGCGCTCTCATGGCAACTTAATAGTGCTGCCCCACTGGTAGATCAGGCAGCCAGCAGCATGACCCCCATATCCCACTCAGTCATATTATTGTGATACTGAACTAACGGGCCCTTGTCCTATCCTTTTAATGCCAAGCGCCAGGCTAGGTAGCACAAATATCAATTTTGTAAGTCATTGGTTCGACTCAGCTGGGATTTGAATTCCTGTCCTTCCGCAGGGAAAGCCTGCACTCTACCGATTCGGCCACCGCGTCCAGTTGGGAGGAATGGAGGGAGACACAGGCCACTAAGTCCAGCTGATGGACTGAGAGAGCACTTCCAGAAATGGTCGCCTGTAACCTTTAATACAATGACTGCTGATTACTAGGATAGGGCAAGGAGCGGTGAACTGAAAAAAACAACAATTGTCTGCAATTGAAAGTTACCCTGCTTGATCATCGAATGTGATCAGAATAATTATTTGTTAATGGATTTGCTTAAAAGGAATAGAGGTGGGTGAAATTGAAAAGTAAAATCTACCATATAAAATATATAACACAGTACAGTGAGTTGCGGTTACAGTGTGAAGCGGGTGGTGGCGCCACCATCGGAGCTGAGGTTGACTAGGCTGGAGCCACTGATGACTAGTCCAGACTCCAGCATTCGATGGCTGGGGGAGTGCCGGGGGGCAGGAGGGATATTCCGGGGTATTATACTCATATAATTCTTATTCAGCATATAAGTTGCGGAGAAATATTTTCCCGAGGTAGAGTGCGTTGATTTGACCAAATCAGATGTTTGGCTATATTTGCTGCTGGGCTAGAAGTACCAGTGGCGCCACCACTCGCTGTTTGTACCCAACCCTCTTGCAGCCTGCATCACTTTTGTTGGTGTTATATATGTTTATTCTGCTGAATAAGTTATTTTTGTCAGGACCAAAATACTGGTCTTGAAGCCATTTTTCAATTGGGGATTATTTACATAAAAATGGTATATAGAGTAAGATATATAAGGAGAGCTAACAATAGCTGTTTGCAGCGTATAGCACAATGGAATTCTGACAGTTACCCACAAATTCCACTGCAATAAGGCAACAGTAGGGTTATATGACTACATCAATATTACTCGGATCGATGAGAGTATCTTCATGATATTTTGAATGTAAGCAGAAGTTGTAATTAGTTGTTTTGTAGGACGTGGTCATTTGGAGATAGACAAGGAGTATATAAATGTCAGTTTGATAGGAATATCTTAGTGTCACCCTATCATGGTTAGATATTTGAGTTTGTTATTTTAGTGTTGATAGTCATCTGACACAATACGAGTCCTGCTGTTGGGGTGGGGTTGTTTTAGCACATTAGACCAGCTGTGGCCAGTGAAGCAGTGGGACCAACCCCAGTGCATTTGGTTTGAAATATTACATTATGTTTGTATTTGGACGGTCGCTGTCATTGTAGGTGGTTGGTTGACTTTGTACGATAGGCAAGGCGGTATCTTGCCAGAGATCTATATAATTGTTGGTAGATTAGTTGATTAAGCAGGGGAAATTTCAATCATGAACGATTGGTCTTCCTCGTTCCAGTGCTCCTTGCCCTATCCTAATAATGCCGAGTGCCAGGCTAGGAAGCGACAAGTATAAATGTTTAAGTCACTGGTTTGACTCGACCAGTGTTCGAACCCACGATCCCATGATCTACCAGAACAGGAGACGGACGCTCAACTCATTCGGCCATCCTGTCAGGTTCCAGGTGCATAATATATATTGTAATGAATTATAATAATTTAAATTAACGCAGCACAATCAACGGTTCATATATATACTTAGAGAGAGAGATACTGGGTTGTTTGTAACTTTACGATGGTTACTGGTTGCAGAACTGCAACATTATAGAGAGGCTCCGATAAATTGGCCCAATCTTTGGTTGAAGTATAGTCTTCTGGTGGGACGGTTGTAGAAGCTTGGGGATGTCTTTACAATGATTAAACGACGAGTCATTGGGGCGGTCCAGAATCTCCGGTCCGGTGGTAGCACAGCACTTGTATCCAGCAGACAGCAGCAAGGGTTTCCGAGGAAGGGCGAGTAAAGATGGGTCCAGCGGTTCCAGCAACAAGAACAAAGCGAGAGAAACATAAAGGTAAAGGGCCCCACCCAAGCACACAACTCCCTTGGTCAGGGGGAGAAGTATGCCTGGGAGAAAAAAAGGGGTAGAGTCTAGGAAAGAGAAATGAGGAGAGTTGAGTCAAAGGACCATGTCTATTTGTTCTATGGCGACCATCCAGCGAGCCAAAGACACGGACAGAGTAAGAGTGGAAAGTGAAATGCTGGAACTCTTTACAGACATATCAAGGAGGAGCAAGGCCATGGAGAGGAGGTAGAGAGAGGTGTGGATGAAGTGCGGTCCGGATAGCGAGTGTATATATACTTATTGTACGGGTTAATATTTAAAGGTATCCGGAGTCCCACGGCCATCCCAGGTGCGGAACAGAAGACTGGAGCGCCACCTGCGGTGTGTAAAATGAACCAAAACCTGACTGTTTCTCACACTTCATTTGTATTTTTCGTTTTATAGGTGGAGTGTATAGTTCCCCTGCCAGAACTAAATAAACTCAGCCCAACTCTGCGTTCACTTATCCTTATTTGCCAGAGTGGCCTTTATATATATATATAAATTATACGCAAACCAATTAATTTCTTTTGGGGGCAAGTGTTTTTATTCCTCTGAACGACATGTTGTCAGTGCTAATACACTGGTCTTCCAGCCACTAATGACAATGGCCACTACACACTAAACAAAGCTACAACAATATAGATAGACAATTACAAGACACTAAGCAAAACATCGATATGACTGACAGGTAAAGAACAAGATAAGAGAAAAACGAAACATATGGGGAGGTAGCTATTTTAGACTAATATGGTCAATGTTAGTAGGGGAGGGGGCAAAACTGATTACCTTTCTAGAGGTGACATACTCGTTGAAAGGGTGTAAAGTTGACGGCTGGCAGCTGTAGTTGTGTACGCAGGCTAAATAGGAAATCACTACAGGCAAGAAGAAAGGTAGAATATAAAGTGCACAGAAAGACAGAGAGCTTACACCCTCAGGTTTATTATTATATAGGTTGATAAATCCAAGATGGCTGTCACACCTGACCAGCTCCTCCAATCAACAGTAAGCATTCTCCAATCTACCAATGAGCAGTCAGCATGCTTGTATCCATGCCTTGGTTGTTTATGGCTACAGTGCCCTGTTGTGTCTGGGTGTGCCGTGATCCGTAAATACCAGTTGGGGGGAGGGGGTATGTGAGCAGAGCTGCTAAGGCTCTATCACACTAAGAGTAGTGCCCCTCTCACACTATTTATTATAATACACAATGTCTATTTAATCTAAAGCCGTGTTTACACGGGCGATTTAAAACGTTTCATATGAAACGACTTGCCTAGATCGACTCACATTTCCCGTGTAAACGCGACGCTGTGGCGTTTTAGGGCTGAATCGCTTCATATGAAACGCTTCATCTATACCACCTCCGGAGGTGGTCTAGATGGAGCGATTCAGCTTGTTCCCGGGCGGCGATAGTATAAAATAGTGGTGCGTGCCGGGAACAGGGGGAGCAGTAACTAATCGCTGGTGCCCGGCAGTGTTAGGGCCCGATTACGCCGAAATCTAGTGAATGCGATCATATTTAACAGAATTACATCCTCAAATAATTAAATTTAATTAAATTAACCTTAAATTCCAAGCGATATTAACGTAGCAGCTACATCGGCGTCGAATCGACGAGGGTAAAGTAAACAAATAGCAGTGCTCGCCGGCTACAGGCAGAACTAAGGCTGCTTGTTCCCGGCGACAAAACACTTTCAAAACTCTGTCCATGTAAACGGGTCTCTAAAACGCTTCATATAAATCGCCTTGTCTAGAACGTTTCACAATTCCCCATGAAAACACAGCTTAAGTAAAGGATCACCAACACTAGACAATACCATATGCATTTGGTCACATTACATCATTTACCTTTATAGACCATTTGTAATCTCGTATAGACCAGTTCACACCACCCACCAATGTCTAATTATCGGAAGATTTTAGAGTGGGATGTAGGTTGGGCCCTTTGTGTTTGAACTGATCTTCATGGTAATCTCAGATGGGGCCTATTGCGTGAGTAACTATGTTAATATTGTTTAATTATGTACCTCAGTAGGATCCAACTAGGATTTAGAAACATTTCCAGGCTCATTCAGTCAGTAGGTGGGTTTTGCTCTAGTTGGCCGCTACTAGTTGAGTGTCTGAATTTACAGTAGGTGGTTAGGGGAGAGAGAGGGACAAGGAAAGGAGTTACAACGCTGACGCCAGGGTGGCGTAATTCTGACTTGACCTAGAATCGTTGGTTCAAGTGTGCAGAATATTGTTGTTCAGTATTCGTGGCCATGCCTTATTATATTACACACATATACTCTCGACCCCAAGCACTGATAGAAAAATAGCCTCGAAGCAATGCTGCCCTGGCCGCATCCATCACTGTACCCCTAAATCCAGCCGGCAGGGTGGGTATCGATTGCGCTGTCATCCGGAAGCCGAAACAACATGGCCCTGAGGGTTGTGTGCACCTGGAACTTGCTGCGTTCCACTCATCTGTTCGCGCAAGTAGGCAGACAGCAGACTGTGGGGGGGTCAGGAAGCATCCTCGACTCAGTTCGTCGATGATTAGCAGTCATCATTTTAACTCCAAGGGGCGGGGTGGGGGATGGGGGATGGGAGGGGGAGGGGAGGAGGGAGGGGGGGACTGAGGGGGGGGGGGAGTTAATATTCATATGAACAAGGATGTATGTGAATTTCTGGTTAAGCCGACCAAAACGCCACCTGTCGGTTAACGTCTGCAGTAGTTGCTTGGGTTTGTTGTTTTTTTTCTGTTGGGGGAGGGGGTTTATTGTTCTTTTTATTGTTTTTTTGTTCTTTTTCTCTTTTATTTGTTTCCGGATACACTACTTTTGAGAATCGAACCGGACGCTGTGGCCGAATCAGTAGAGCGCAGGCTTCCCGTGCAGATGGTCGGGAGTTTGGTTCCTGGTCGAGTCAAACCAACGACTTACAAAATTGATACTTGTTGCTTACTAGCCTGACACTTGGAATTATTAGGATAGGGCAAGGACTGGTGAGCTCAGTATCAGGATAATGTGCCTCAGTGGGAGATCAGGTCAGTGACAGTGCACACCCATGGTGACTTTATAGTGCTGCCCCACTGGGAGACCAGCACACAGGCACCATGACCTGATATCCCACTCAGTCATATTTTCCTGATACTGAGGTAACTAGTCTGTATAAGGTGTATACATTATGGATAAATAAGCTTGATTTGTGTCTAATTAGTCTTGTTTTACTGTAGTCGATGTATTTGTGTAAGTAAGTGTAGCTAGCCGTAGTCGTCATCTGCGGCAGGCTGTGTTTGATCGTGCAAAACAGCCTAGAAGATGTTCACAATACCAGTGCAGACTTCCCGTGCGGAAGATCGGGAGTTCGAATCCCAGCCGAGGTTTTATCTCGTTGGCTTTATAGTGATGACCCACTGGGGGTACCTATCCACCGGAACCATGGCGTAATATTGCACTCAGCCACATTTATCCTGACACTAAAGCAACAACTCATCCGTTTGTCTGCCGGACGCGGTGGCTGAATCGATAAGAGCCAACAGGCTTCCAGTGCAGAAGGTGAGGAGTTCAAATCCCAGCCGAGTCAAGCTAATGACTTTCAAAATTTATACTTGTCGCTACGTAGCCTGGCACTCGGCCAGACCAAGTGGTTGAAGCACCAACGATAGAAGCATTTGAGAGAAGGCTGGACGGACATTGGAGAGGACACCCACAATTATATGACTTCAGGGCTCCGTCAACCTCCATATGTGTGCAAAAGAATAGTTATTTTTTGCCATAACGAGCTGGCATTAGATGCCCAATAGGGCCTAGATCAGCCAGAAGAGGATCTGTAAGTTAATTTGTGAGTTAATTAATATGATTTGACAAGGAATGGTTAGCACAGTGTCAGGATAATATGACTGAGTGGGATATTGGTTCGTGAAGCCAGTGACCTGGTCTCGCAAGTCTAAGTGTGCCAGCACTATAAAAAAAACACCATGAGTGTGCACTGTCATCAGTCGGTACCCGTCCTCACATGACCATTGATGTTGCTAGAACGTCAAACCCCGTCAAACATCAGCCTTCATGAATGGTACGAAATCGGCTCGTTCCGATCCGGTACAAACGCGTTATTTCGTCATGTTTTTTTTGGGTTTTTTAATATATGGACGATTGCGTTTTCACATCAATCTGAAAGAGTATTGGGGGTTGCGGGTGTGGGTGGGGGTGGGGGTGGGGGTGGGGGTGGGGGTCGTGTTATTTTCTTCTCTTTGTGTCGTTGTGATTACCTACTGGAAATATTGATTGTAGGAGCATGTTGAATCCGAGTAAAGCATCGTGTTTCCCGCTCCAGATGAACAAAACTACCTTATTATCGCCCACCAGTTCTATCTAGGCTACCCACTCCTCATCTAGCTTGGGCTAGCTGCTGATGACAATATCAGACTACATATGCATATATTGTAAATAACTGTATTGTCACATGGCTGTAAGACCAGTGCCATGGCGCTGACAAAAGACTTTATTCAATGAATAAACTATATTTACAACAACAAAAAATAAAAAATCTGTGCTTTCATTCAGCTGATGAGCTAGTTCGTTGGTCTGGCAGCAGTGGGTGTTTTCTACTTACTTTCACGAGGTAATAACAATAATATAGGAAGTATAATTTGTTTGTTTTTGTGTTTTTTTTCTTGAAGATTTATAATGCCTATTAAGGATAATTCTGAATAGACTTGTTTTCACCATTAGACAGTTAGTCGATAGAAAGCCCAAGCCTACACTTTTACCGACCCAAGGGATTTTTAACCTCCCACACCACATAGACATGGTACGAGAGCAACTGGCCTTTGATGATGCTGTACGTTATCCACAGCGGTTGAAATCCAAATTGGCAGAGGTGGGGGCACGGGGAATCGAACTACCACCCTTCACATTAGCAGTCTGACCTACAAAAAAGTCAGACACTCTAATCACTCTGCCACAGAGGATTTATTATCGTCATATCAACTAACGGAGGAACTAATTACTAATATGAATAAGCAATGCTTAGGACCGATCCCCGCTAAATGCTTGAAGAATTATTTGTTTATTTATCAACACGAGTATATTATTAACCAATAGCTGTCGTCCACCCTGTGTGCTGCGTATTGAAGTTCGACGAGCTATTTCCATTTACGTTTGCTGGATTTTGATTATTCAACATGAGTATACAAATGGCGGCCCCAATATAGGGCTATTTCCGTTTGCTGGATTTTGGTGATTTCAGGTTCCACCTCTATGAGACTGGGTATTGTTTATGTATATATGTACACGTGTTATTCCTTAGCCTTCCCCTTGGGGGGGTCGGTATTATTTATTAGTAGTATTCTTCCAAGGTATCCAGAGTCACGACCCCCCCCCCCTTGATATCAGGTTATTTAATTATTTGCTTGTATATTATATTGTTATCCCATGATACTTGGAGTCGCGCGTCAACCCTTTGCTTCAATGGCCAGTGTGGATCGGCGTGACTGGGGCGCCACCTGCGAGTGCTCAGGACACTACAACTCACCTGCGTTTCCCGCACTGCTGCTGTATTTTTCCTTTTGTAGGTAAAAGTGTGCAAGTTCATTTTGTCAAGAGAACTAATAAACAGGACTTAGCCCAACCTGTGTGACTCTCCTTTATTGTTGACAGTAGTGCACTTTATAATAATATAATCCAATACGGCACCAGCGCCGTAGCTAATGGAAGGTGGCAAGGGGAAAAGTCCCCCACCCCTCCCCACATCACTGCCACTCACATTTGTTGTGAACTCCTTGATGACCGATGAGTAGAATTTGTGCTGGAAATCAAAGACCCTATGATACTAAGACGGCTCACTCAGCCTGTACTGTGTAATCAAAATGATCAACCCCACCACATGGTGCGCTGGCTGTTCTCTTGGTTAAACAGGTGCTATATTATATGTATGAATGTATATATGACTGTGAAAGATGTGTGATGATGGCGATGCTGATGATGATGCTGATGATGATGGGTATTTGTTCAGAGCAATTTCATATTGATGTGTATTCATACTTACCTATCTCATGTATAATATAATTGTATGTGTTTACATGTGAAACACCAACCAGCAGCCGGGCTGATCAAACCCACCACAAGGTGGCACTGCGAAATTTAGATTACCATTGGAGAGATAGGGAGTGAGCCGTCTTAGTATTATAGAGTCTTTGTCGGAATTGCAGTCAGAGAGTCTGGTAGTTGAAGAAGACAATCTTTTCTCTGCTGACGCTTTTGATTAGCTTGAGATATATACGATCAGTTTCAAACTGTCTGATACAACCATGTTGGAATATACTCTTCTTAATGTTGGTTGACTTAGTTACCGGGTCACTGCCCCGCCCCCTAGACGAGATGCTCGGCTACCACCAGGTCCTATGACCTCTTGTCCCATCCTGGGTGAGTCGAAACCTCTTCTCCAGTTAATCAACATCTGCCACGCTTTACGACATCTATGTATGCTCCTTTTATGGCTCCACCCTGCAGGACTCGGCTCAGGGATCAGTGCAATCCCTTGGAGGAGTGTCGGGTTTTCTGGGTATCGGCCTCTCTTGAAATTGACCAGCTCATTGAAGACATCATCACATGAACCTGATGATGATTGAATGATGCACCCTTCCCAAATCATCAATGCTGGTGTTGCAGTTTCCGCGGTACACCAGTTTGCGAAGGACACATCGCTTCTGCGCATGCATCAAAATCGAACAGCATCATCATTAACCTTATAAATTTAATATAATGTTTTTGGTAAAGATGTTTTCTATATGTGTACCAAGCGGTGGTGTGGTTTTAGAGATATTTAACTTTTTCTCTATTTTCTGTATGAAGATTGCTCACAACCATTGACAATGCCTTGAGTTTGACGGTACGTGCACTGCAAAACATTAGTTTTATTCAAAATTAATAGAAATCAAGAACCCTAACCTTATAAATTGAATATAATCTGTTTGTTGAATATGTTTTCTGTATGTGTGCCAACTGTAAAGAACAAGACATCTTAACACTGCGAGAACTGATTCACAACTGTCTTATTAATAGAACCGGGCTCTGCCACCTTGACTACCCTGCCGCCACTCGGGCCGGCTAGCCGCGTACCGTGATACTAACTAACCCACCGACGATATCAATGGACATATATTACACCAACCGGTTTGTTTCTAGGTGGTGTAATTTGAGAGATATTTGACTTTTTCTGTATGAAGATTTGCTCATGGCCAGTGACAATGCATTTGAATGTATGTATCCCTCGCAAACTGGCAGTTCAAATATACCCATAGTTAGCCATTTAAGATGAAAGTTACTTGGAACTAAATATGGAATTGTGTGATATTCCACTTTGAGTTTGAATCAGTGGTGCTGCTTGTTGACGCATGTGGTGGCAGTAAGGAGCGACACGGTCACAATAACCATCACATACACCGTACCCATAATAGCGACACAGTTTTTGCAGCGACCCACCATCTTACCCGATAATACTGAACTAACCCACTAACACGCTAATGTCCTTCATAATCTACTAATATGCCCTACATAAATACCTGCTGATCTACCTATTTACAATGTAACATAAACAGCTGGAAGACCAGTGCCTCGGCGTTGCAAAAATGTATGTTCTGATTAATAAACTGTTTTACTAAAAACATTGTTGAGTGAAGACAGTCAATGGTTGTGTGAAGTCTTTATTAAGCAAGTTACATATATACCCTCTCCCGAATGCAGTAGTCTTCCCTGAATCTCCCTGTGCCCTTCCCATCTTCCCCGATTGAGGATTTGGGTCAAACGATTAACACCACGTGACCAGTGCTTTGTTTGTTTGTGTATTGTTTTATGTCCTAGCAACATCTAAGGTCATATCAGGACGGGTACCGACTTGTGATACTGCGCACTCCTGGCGACTCTTTAGTGCTGCCCCACTGTGAGACCAAACCAGCAGCACCATGATGTGATATCCCACTCAGTCACATTACCTTGACACTGAGCTAACCAGTCGTCATGCCAAGCGCCAGGCTAGGAGCGACAAGTATCAATGCTTAAGTCATTGGTTTGACTCGACCAGGGTTCGAACCCATGAACCCATGGGTTCGGATCCCCTGATCTCCCAAATAATAATATTCATAATATTCCGTAGTGTTCATAATATTCCTAAATATTCATTATATTCCCTACTATTCATAATATTCCCTATTATTCGTAATATTCCATAATATTCATATATTCACTAATATTAATAATATTCCCTAATAATAGTAATATTCATAATATTCCGTAGTGTTCATAATATTCCTTAGTATAGAATACCAACTAAAAATAAATATAATAACTAAAAATATATATAATAAATATATATAAATAATTAAGACGTTAATCTTTTATCCAGCTTTGCATTTACATCAATCTAATCAGCACATCTTATACCATCTGCATTTAGATCTAGACAAATCTGGGCACTCCGACTAGTGTTAGAGCCATGGCCAGAGTCAGTTTTACTTTATTTTATTCATGTTTTTATTTATATGCTATGGTTAATAACATCCGTATAGCTAGGAAATTGGTAGGGTTAGTCAAGCATTGGTCGTAATGCGAAGCATTTCGTTTGATGCGAGGGGAGGGAGAGCGACTCACCCGGCCCTGAGCGACTCACCCCCCCCCTCCTGCCACTGCTCACCTCCCCCCACCCCTGAGCGACTCACCCCTGCCACTGCTCACCTCCCCCCTGAGCGACTCCCCCCCTCCTGCCTCTGCTCACTTCCCCCCTTATAAGGCCGCCCGCCGGCCTCCCTCAGGCACTCAGCCTCCAGCCGCCTTCCAGCTCTCTGCCCTTTTCTTCTCGACCCTTTTCGACCCTTTTCTTCTCGACCCTCGTCGGACCTCCTCACCGGATCCCGCCAAGGAGCGGGCCTCCCCCTTTTTTTTGGCCGCCCGCTCCCTGTCGACGCAGGCCCCGGACACTCCCCGCCCCGAGAGGGAGCCTGACCCCCTTGTCGACCTAGGCCCCGGACACTCCCGCCCACACAGGGAACCCGCACCTCACACCTCTCCGGGCCCCGCCTCGGGTGCCCCGCGCCCCCGCCTCGGGCGTGCCTCGAGCCCTCTCCTTACTCTTTGGCGGAGGGCTCCTCGGCCCCCCCTCTACCAACTCTGACACTGCTCCTTATGAGCCCCTCACTATTTATCCTCTGCTCCTCATGAGCCCCTGACTCTTTGCTCCTCGCGAGCCCCCTGCTCCTCATGAGCCCCCTGTATTGCTATGTGCCTCCTCAGCCTGTTTACCTCCTCAGTTACCCTGTTTGTACCTTACTTTCTCATTTATTGTTATGTTCACTGTTTCTCTGTCTGTTGCCCGAGGCGTCACAATAAACGCCTCAGTTTTCCCACCTCCGCCTCTGTTCTTCCTTCTCGCGCATCGGTCGTAATGCGAAGCATTTCGTTTGATGCGAGGGGAGGGAGAGCGACTCACCCGGCCCTGAGCGACTCACCCCCCCCTCCTGCCACTGCTCACCTCCCCCCACCCCTGAGCGACTCACCCCTGCCACTGCTCACCTCCCCCCTTGAGCGACTCACCCCCCTCCTGCCTCTGCTCACTTCCCCCCTTATAAGGCCGCCCGCCGGCCTCCCTCAGGCACTCAGCCTCCAGCCGCCTTCCAGCTCTCTGCCCTTTTCTTCTCCACCCACCCACCCAACTCTCCCTCCTCTACCCTCCCCCCTCTGCGGCGGAGGGCTCCTCGGCCCCCCTCTACCAACTCTGACACTGCTCCTTATGAGCCCCTCACTATTTATCCTCTGCTCCTCATGAGCCCCTGACTCTTTGCTCCTCGCGAGCCCCTGCTCCTCATGAGCCCCCTGTATTGCTATGTGCCTCCTCAGCCTGTTTACCTCCTCAGTTACCCTGTTTGTACCTTACTTTCTCATTTATTGCTATGTTCACAGTTTCTCTGTCTGTTGCCCGAGGCGTCACAATAAACGCCTCAGTTTTCCCACCTCCGCCTCTGTTCTTCCTTCTCGCGCATCGGTTATATATTTCTTTGAAACAAGTTTCTGTTCACATATTTGACATTGTAATATTTAGAACAAGAATGTAAAATGGTGATGCATACATCAACCTGTAAAGTTACTGATTGTTTTGTGTGGAAGTGTATGTTTCTTAACTCCAAAAACTTAATTAATTATATTTGTGCCTTAAATATATTCATTATGTCATTATATTATTATATTGCAAGCATGAATCCATGTTTGCGCCAAATTGGATTTCCATTAATTTTGAAAAAGATTTTGGGGGTAAATATGTTTATTCTACTGAATAAGTCTTTTGTCAGTGCCGAAGCACTGGTCTTCCAGCCATTTTTCAATTCAGGGTTATTTACACAAAAGGTATATAGAATAAGGTGTGCAATACCTGTTGAATAGACAATTTGCACCATGTAACACAATAAAATTCTGAAACCCAAAAGTTCCATAACAATATGGTACAGTAGTGTCATATAACCAGATCAATATTAGTCAGATCAATGTGAGTATTTACATAGTATTTAGAATGTAAGCAGAAGTTATCTTCTGTATTCAGTTGGTAAATTTGTACTAAGTTTGAGTGTTCAGTTGCAGTTAGGCAAGCGGTATATAAATGTTGGTATATAAATCGAAGTTTTGCCCTACGCATATCGGCTAACTCAATGGCCAGAAGCCTTTGTTTTGCTCTCGACATCGTTTTCAGCGCATGCGCAGTCGGAATGGTGATCTCGTCTATAGGCCGAGCTGCTCGTGCCTGATAGGCTCAGAGCCGGTCACGTGGTCGTGGCACCTGGGGCCGGGCTCAACAAGCCGCCTGGTTACCGGGCGGTCCCACTGGTTGCACATTGGGGGAGGGGGGGAGGGGGTACATGCGGGGAACCAGCTCTCTGGGATTAGCTACACGACGGCAAATGGCAGAAACGTTTTAACGCCGAATCAATCAGCCCGCAGGGAACGTGAGGGTTGAACACGGGCGGGGGCGGGGGGAAGGGGAGGGGGAGGGGGTGGTGCTGGGGAGAGGGGGGAGTGGGGGAGGGGGGACTGGGGGAGGTGAGACGGGGAGAGGAGGGGAGGGTGGAGTGTGGGGGGAAGGAAGGCGGGGAAGAGTGCGGGAGTGTGTGGGGGAGGAGTAGAGGGGGGAGAGTGTGGGGAGGGAGGAGGAGCGGGGAGGGCGGGAGTGTGGGGGAGGGAGGGGGTAGTGGGGGGAGGGGTAGGGGGAGAGTGTGGGGAGGGAGGAGGAGCGGGGAGGGCGGGAGTGTGGGGGAGGGAGGGGGTAGTGGGTTGGAGTGTGGGGGAGAGTAAGGGGGGTAGAGGGTGGGTGTGTGTGGGGGGAGGGGCGGGGGGAAGAGGGCGGGAGTGTGTATAAATTCTGCTGAAAAAAAACATATATTAAGCACCATGGGGGGGGGGGGGGTTCCTAAAGATTCAATATTCTAAGAAGAACAACACAAATGTCAGAGAGTAAAATACACGCAGAAAACCCACAGTTGGTCAGAACCACGAATGAGCAACCAACCACGTTGCAATCCAAAAGCTGAATTCCTAACGATATTAACTAAAACTAATAATGGCTTCGGGCACCCATCAAGCTTCCCCCTGATTCCATTGTATTATTTGTCTCTGTCTGTTTGTGTGGCAGCTTTTTTACACCTAGCTGCAAACAAAAGGAAATGTCCCGCATTGATTTCACTCCACTCGTTTCCTTTGGGTTCTTTTGTTGTTTATTATGGATAAGTTTGAATAGACTTGTTTTCACCATTAGACAGTTTGTCGATAGAAAGCCGGAGCCTCCACTTTTACCGACCCAAGCGATTTTTAAGCTCCCACACCAGATAGACATGGTATGAGAGCAACTGGCCTTTAATGACGCTGTAAGTTTTACACAGTGGTGGAAATGCATATTGGCAGAGGTGATGGCATGGGGAATCAAACCACCAACCTTCAGATTAGGAGTCCGACCTAGAAAAAAGTCAAACACTCTAACCACTCCGCCACAGAGAATGATATAGCACAATGGATTGCTGATATTGACCTACAAGTACGGCCGCAATATATAACACTAGTCCAACATGACTATACCAGTAATAGATGGATTGGGGTGAGTGTTTTAGTCACATTCACGTGACTGAAACAGACGGAGATATTTTAGTTGGTGATTTATTTTTTGTTTGATTAATTTCTTCCTTTTTCTGCTAAGGTGAGTGATGGCTAGGTCAGTGGTGTTCTTATTTTTCGTCTGAAGATTACTTTTCAGCCAGAAATAGTTTGTATGTAAATCACGTGACTGCTACGGGACTAGCTTATTTAATTGGTTGGTTGGTTGTTGGAGTTCTGGCAACATTTAAGGTCATATCAGGATGTGTACTGACTTGTGACAGTGCACACTTATGGCGACTTCATAGTGATGCCCCACTGGGAAATCAGACTGACAGCACCATGACCCGATATCCCACTCAGTCACATTATCCTGACACTAAGCTAACCAGTCATTGTCCAATCCTAGTAATGCCGAGCACCAGGCTAGGAAGTATCAATCTTTAAGTCAAGCGGCGGAGGAGGCAATATAACAAATGCCTACAGTAATATAGATAATAAATTCCATTTCGCACCTTTATACTCACATAATTTGTTATAGATCACATATATTCGCGAATAAGGGCGAGAGGGTTTGGCCCTTGCCGCTTGACAGGGGGAGGAGGGGATCCCCCTTCTACCGTAGGATGAGTCGAACGGCTGCTACACAAAGGCCTTCTGGTCAGCTAGTCACACTTCTAGTCACACTTCTAGTCACACTCCTAGTCTAGTCACACTCCTAGTCTAGTCACACTCCTAGTCTAGTCACACTCCTAGTCTAGTCACACTTCTAGTCACACTTCCAGTCACACTTCCAGTCACACGTCTAGTCACACTTATAGTCACACTTATAGTCACACTTATAGTCACACTCCTAGTCTAGTCACACTTCTAGTCACACTTCCAGTCACACTTCTAGTCACACTTCTAGTCACACTTATTGTCGCACTCATAGTCAAACTTATAGACACACTAATAGCCACACTTCTAGCCTATTCACACATACCAAGGTAAGGCATCTACCTGGAATAATCGAATGGTCTTCACCACTTTTCACACCAGTCCAAGCCATTGAATTCTTCACGCGTACCTTATTCCCTACTCAACATGGTCTTTGGTTTTTGCAGTAAGACGTTCTATTAAATTGAATCAGAGATCACTTCTATGTGATAAGAGATGTGTGACAAGTGCACAAGTATCAAAGTTAGATATGTACAATCAAATATAGGTAATTACGGTGATGTTCACAAATTTATGTTTTAATCAGACTATGCAGCTTTATGTAGGTCAGGAATGGTGGATGATAACATAAACTAAGTATCCCTAAAGTGCCTGTCCCACCTCACCGGATTGAGTACCGGACACAACCGGACAAACAATTTTCTAGTCCGGTGGTGTTCAGTATCAAAATGTACCGAAATGTGTCAAAATGTTGCGCTTTCGGGTCAAAGCCCGACGGACAAAATGGACCCGAAACGGACAAGGAACGTACATTAACGAATAGCCACCGGACGATAACCGGATGACAACCAAATGTCAAACGGACGGACCGGACACATACCGGACTGTTCACGGATGCGCCGAAAACATATACTGACCGAATACCCGCAACACCGTCAACGGACTCTGCAGGAAGCAAACCGGAGATGTAACAGATGGGTAGCAGACATGAACCGGACAAAACGGACTAAATGGACTTAAAACGGACACCAACCGTACACGTCAGTCCGGCGGTGTACGGTACAAGTTTTGTGCATGTTTAAAACTTGCCACCGTACACACCGGACAGAGAACGGGCACGCCGGATGCGTACTGTATATAAAACAGACATTGACATATTTCATCGGACAGTGTCCGTTTTCTATCCGGTACCCCAATCCGGTAAGGTGTGACTGAGCCTTAAGGTATCCATAAACTAAATACATCCTTACTAACACTGGGGTAGATATATACGAACATGGCACAAATGTGGCACCAAAAAAACTAACATAATTACTAACAGATAAGATGACACGGCAACTACCAAATTGACACTATTGCTGTTCAGCGATGAAAACAAGCCGCGATGCGACTTAGTCATTACGGACAGGGTAAATAAACCATCCGACAAAAAAGAACAAAGGAAAAACATTGTGTGCAATTCCCATGCGAACTATAAATAAGAGTGAAGTTGAGGCATGTTGAAACAAAATTTGTTATGGAACAAATAACTCTTGCAGAACAAATAACTCTTGCAGAAAGCTTCGGAAATAGATATCCCCTCTGGCAAACCTGTTCCTCATATGACCATATGCCCCGTCTTGCCCTGGCTCCATTTTCTGAGTGTGCCTCAAAAAGTATGGACATCTCGCATAATGCTTCAGCTTGATTGTGAATCATGATTGGTAAGATGCAAGTAACTTTTTGTCAGGAAGTTGTTGTGATTTAAGACTGGTTTAATTAAACACAAGTTCTGATCAGGTTCTGGGCCCGTATGCATGACACGGTGTTAGCATCGCATGGTGTTAAAACCTAACACCGGGTAGCTATCACCACCCTCGCGAAGTAGGTCACGCGGTATGTACGGGCACCTAAATCCTTCATGTTAGCTAAACGTGCAGTTATTTATAGATTTGGGGAATCCCACTGAGCCTGTTCCCGGCAAGTGCCGCTATTTGACAATATTGCCGCCGTTGCGGCAGCAGTTGCGGCGGTGGCATTAATATCGGTTCGATTTTTGGTTTAATTTGACCAAATTTAACTTTTTTTGTATTTTATTCTGTTAAATAAAATTGGTCAAATTAAGACCAAAATCGGAGCGATATTAACGCCACCGCCGCATCGGCGGCCATTTGTTTTGTTTAGATTTGACAATATGAATGTCGCCGCCAATGTAGCAGCGGATTTAATATCGCTTCGATTTTGCGGTTAATTTGACCAAATTTCACTTTTTGAGATGCCCCCATCTCTGCCAATTTGGATTTCCACCACTGTGTATAACTTACAGCGTCATCAAAGGCCAGTTGCTCTCATACCATGTCTATGTGGTGTGGGAGGTTAAAAATCCCTTGGGTCGGTAAAAGTGTAGGCTCGGGCTTTCTATCGACAAACTGTCTAATGGTGAAAACAAGCCTACTCAGGCTTATCCATAAAAACAACAACAAAAAATATGATAGCATTGAATCTGATCTGCTTTCCTCATTAATCGTGTCCACTACTCTATAAGTGTGCTCCTATCTCTGTTATGTATTACTGACACATTACTGCTGGTCTCCCACTGGGGCAGCACTATAAAGTCGCCATGAGTGCGCACTGTCACAAGTCGGTGCCCGTCCTGATATGACCTTAGATTTTGCCAGGATGTAAAACTCCAACAACCAACCACTGAGTTGGCACACTACAGACTTGTACCGGGAGATCTATGGCATCTTGCATTCTTAGGTGATCGGCCATCCAAGCACTGGTGGGGCCCAAGTGTGCTTAAAGTTGTACAGTCTGTGGTTTTAAGTTTCAGCCAGACTTTGTAGACAAATAAATTAGGTTAATCACGATGAGCTACTAAGCTTTACATTCCAGCCTCTTTTATTGTAAGTGGATTACTTCATAGCTATAGTGAAAACATACTAAAGTACTTTTGATACTGTAGTGGTCTGCATTGACCTCTCAGGCAAGGGGCCGCATAGACAGGTAGGCGTGGGTAGTGTGGTGATATCAGGGAGTCTAGGTGGTGTATTGGTTAGTGTAGTGGTCTGCACTGACCTCTCAGGCAAGGAGCCGCATAGACAGGTAGGCGTGGGGAGTGTGTTGATATCAGTGAGTCCAGGTGGTGTAATGGTTAGCACACTGGCCCGGAATGCAAAGAGATGTGGGTTCAAGTCCCGCTCTAGGCACAATATTTCCCATTTTCATCACCCCCCATGACACTTGTCCCCTGACCAGGATCCTGTAAAGCTATGCGCTGTATGGTTCTTGAACCTACCTTGTGTATGTATATAAGTGCATTGCCTGTATGTATGTAATTGTAAGCATTAAAAGACCTACAATTCCAGGGGGACGAGTGTAGTAGTCTGCACTGACCTCTCAGGCAAGTAACCACATAGACAGGTAGGCGTGGGAAGTATGGTGATATCAGGGAGTCTAGGTGGTGTAATAGTTAGTACCCTGGCCTGGAATGCAAAGAGATGAGGGTTCGAGTCCCGCTCTAGGCACAATATTTCTTATTTTCATTACCCCCCACGACAATGTCTACCACAACATGCTGGATTCCAACGACTTCAGCAGTAGCATGTTCTACTAAATTGACTTAGTATTATATTTTATACAACAGTAAATGTTTGATCAACTGTATTTAATTTGGACATGTGGTGTCAAATCTAGATAGTTTTCAGGCTGTTTTACATGTGATGCTTTCATTGTATAGTATTTATGCATGCTCGGCCGTCATGAACACCAGATAATACCATAAACTCTCCCCATTCATTTCACATCTGATGCCCCTCTCAAACAAACCCTTAGACAACCACATAAGGAAGAAAGGGAAGACAAGTCACAAAGATTGACAGTGAAGATGTTGTGCTTTATTGGCATCAACTCCTGTTCATGTACTAGTGACCTATCACCCTGACCCCTTACCTTCTGTCCACACAGAATCTCATTACCTCTTTAACCTGTCTATGAATCAGTGCCTACAGCCCATCGAACCTGAGTCCCTTGGTTGTTGCACTAAACTCAATTTAGATATATGAATTTTGGTAGCATCAGACAGAGTGTCTGGGGTCCTGCTCTAGAGTAGGTGTGTCTCACTCAAGAGCCAGGAGTAGAGTGTACTGTTTCAAGTGTGCCTGAAGCAGTGTCTTGCATAATTAATCTCAAAGTGAGGCTAGTGTGATCAGAGGGCCAAGGGAGTGCAGTGTGACTGGGCATCCCACAGCCAGCCAATCAGGCACCCCCACAGCCTGGGAGGGTGACACCCCCCAGTCGGGGTGGCTGTCACTCAACCCAGCTGCAGGTGGTGTCTATGTCTATATGCAGATTAGGCAGGTGCGCTGGCCCCTTGGTACTATGGTAACGGGTAGTTGCAGACAGTTACAAATATATATATATATATCAAAAATGTCTTTTTTCTCCAATTGCACTCTTTATGGATGCATAGAGGGAACATTTCAACAATCATGTACTGTCTCTTATATAGGAACATCTCTTCATTAATCTCAGGCATCATGTATGAACATATATTTCACATAGCTTATATCATGTCATAATGTGAGTGGGGTATTATTGCTTTTAGATTACATAACCTTGTCCCCACTCCATCGCCTACGAATAATAATGCTCTCTGCCAATATATAATTCCGAACCGAAAATCCGTATATTTTTACAATTGGATTATGCTGCTTTAATTTTGGTGATCCAAGTAGAATCAATGTTTCCGAGCTGATATATTAATTATGGGAGAGGAAAAAACCCTTCGCTTCCAATTTTAAATACAAGTTGTTGATTCATGGGTACTTTTGTAAAGAACTCATAGCTAATTAATAGTCCCTCAAATGATGGTGGGCGGGGTGACCATGACTCAGCCAATGAATTGATACTTGTCGCTTCCTATCCAGGCGCTCGGCATTAATAGCATAGGGCAATGACTGGTTGGCTCACTGTCAGAATAAAGTGACTGTGTGGGATATCAGGTCATGGTGCTGGCGGCCTGGTCTCCCAGTGGGGCAGCACAATATATTCAACATGAGTGTGCACAGTCACAAGTCAGTACCCGTCCTGATATGACCTTAGATGTTGCCAGGACATAAAACTCCAACAACCAACCAACAAGCCGGTGATTTGTTAGTGAACCGACACAGACCACTGTGAGATGGGAAGTTAGTGAACTGGTGAAGGCGAGTGTTGGTTGACTGGTCACGTGACAAGCAGTCAGTAAGGCAGTGTAGACAACGCACATCCTGACCAGCCCCATCCGCAGAGGCGTCAAGTCTCCCCATTTAGCAAAACAGCCCCAATCTGCTGATTTCTCGCTTTTAATTCATATTCTCCCACCAAAGAATCATTTTAGCTTCTTTTTGTTTTTTAATTGGCATGCATATCTTTCATCAAAATGCACCATTTGTTGTATCACATTTTTCCAAATTGTTGGGACTCCCTGATCTCCCCCCTGTGGGAGAGAGCAAACGCCCTGAAGAATATCTGGTTTGACCATCTCAGTTACTCATCTTACTCACTACTCTCAGGTGGATCCTGGCAACTGTCTGCCAGTCTCCACCCACTAAATACCAAAACAACTCATAAGAAAGAAAGGGAAGACAAGTCACACAAGATTGACAGTGATAAGGTTGAGCTTTATTGCTACAACTCTTGTTCACCTACTCGTGACCTGCCACCCTGACTCACTTACAACCTGCCACACAGACCTATATGGTTCCTGCTTGTTCAGTCTAATCAGTGCCTACAGCCCATTGAAGCTAAGTCCCATGGGCGTTACACACAGCTCAGTGGTGACCTGCTTCTTTTGGTATCTCTAGAGTGAGTGTGTCTGCATATCAAGTGCAAGGAGTACAAGGTGACTGGGCTCACACAGCCAGCCAATCAGACACCTCTGCAGCCTAGGAGGGGTGGCGCCCAAGAGGGGCACCTGTCACTCAACCCCAGTGCAGGTGGTGTCCATAATATATGCAGAATTGCTGGGTGTGCTTACCCAGTGGTCCCATGGTAAAAAGTAGTCGTCATACAGTTACAATAAACATTAATATGTGTTCCCACTCCACTTGCACTCTTCCTGGTGCATGGAGGGAACATTTCTGTAATTAATAACCACATCTTAATATCTGGACATCATACTGCAATCCTGGTCACTGCATGCCATAATATTGCCACATAGTTTTTACATGTCACTCAGAGAGTGGGCATACATTGCATCGCTATTACACAACAATGGTCTCCAACTCCATCGCCCGAGATATTGATATGATTTCAAGCTTGTCTATCATGACACCCCTCCCACACCCTCCCCGCTTTGGTCGTGCTATTTCTCCCTATTTACAATTTGTGTATTACTATTAGGGAGATCTCCTTACTCACACTCTTATCTACTCACCACCTCAGCATCCCACATTAAGACGACACAATTCAATTCAATCAAGTTTATTTCAATATCCTCACGGCGATGTCTTCAAAAACAAGAACAACTGAAGCTGCAACCTGGCCACCCCCCCCCACCCCCCCACCCCCCCACCACCCCCCACCACCCCCCACACACACATCCACACGCTGACGAATGACAGGTCGCCCACATCCTGACCTAATTTGTAACCATGGTAACCCCCACACGTATCATCCACTTGGCGTGCTATATACCACTGTGTGTGGCCCCTGTGTATGTCATGCATATTGCGTCAGTCTTTTGGATTGATGCAGTGTGCCACCACTCGACCCTTTGCCAGTGTCGCAGATTGACAGGGTGCAAGGTTTAACATAAGCATATTCAGCGCAGAAAGGAGCGGGACAACCAGCCACGTTTGAACTTCTCTGAACTTGCAGGAAATGGATTTTCCTCTTCTTGTTTTCACGAGAACTCAGTGTCAGCCAATCAGAGCTGTTCTTTTTAATTGCAAATGGCCGCCTCCATGGGGGCCACCATTTGAAATTGAAAAGAACAGCTCTGATTGGCTGAGAACAGCTCTCAGTGTCAGCCAATTAGAGCTGTTCTTTTTTATTGCAAATGGCAGCTCTATAAGGGGGGCCATTTGCAATCCAAAAGAAAAGCTCTGATTGGCTCAAATTATGGAAACATCCCATTATTTTTTTAGTAGTTTCTTGTTCAGACATAGTTACACATATATATGTATCTTTTGCACAGATTAAAGTCCTTGAAGTATATTTTAAATTTTTCTGCATCGACTTCTGTTTAAATCACACAATATCAGGACTTAAAGAATGGGAAACTATTCCTGCAAGGGTATGCTCAATATGGGACAGTGGTCACCCGTTTTTCCTCCTTTCCTTGCTGTGGACCCTTCTCTGGTTTAAAACGGCTTTTCATAATGTGCATGCGTCAAAGTCGAATGGCAAGCCTGAAATCTTGTCTGAATTTCAGGCTTGCTTCTGTCTGTGGAGGAGCTCTTTGAAAATGTAGTGTGAGACAAGCAAGGATACCTTTTTGTAGTGAATATTTTATGCTTGATAGTATATATTATCATCTGCACTAACAATTTCACAAACAATTAACAAGTTATTGAACAGTTAAACATAGATACAATCTCAATCAGGCAGAAATGCATGCGCATGCACATTGTGAAGAAAAAAACCGTTTTAAACCGGGTACCCTTTTATTAGTTTTAAACTATGACACAGATGTAGCAGGAAATTGCAAACCCCTGGAAATTGCACATTCCTAGGAAATCAAAAATCCCTCCTGGAAATGCCAAACCCGCCAGGCTTTGTAGCATTTTGTAATATTCAACTAACACACCAGTAAATAACGGTTTAAATAATAAGAATTTGGAACATTAAAATGGTTCTATTTACTGTACGCATTAACTGAAGTTGGAACTAATAAAGCCATTTTGCTAACGACATTGTTTACATTGCCAATCCTGAAACTGAGTGATAATACCAGGATATTGCTGCACCTCTTTACCTGGCCATTAGAATGGCCACAGTGGTGACATCTGTGAATAAAGGCCATTTTCAGCGTGTGTGTGGTCGGAATTACGAACTGGTCTATCGCAAAGCCATAATGAGCTGGCTTTAGAGGCCCATTAGGGCCTAGATCAGCCAGACGAGGATCTGTAAGTTAATCTGTAAGTTAAAGATAAAAACTGGCAAACGTGGGGGGTTTGCAATTTCCAGGGAGGATATGTGATTTCCTAGGAAATCGCAAACCTAGTCATGAGTGGGGGTTTGCGATTTACAAGGTTTGCGATTTCCTGCTACAGTGGGTCAGGACCCTGAACAGTGAGTGGCCTGTCGAGTCCCAGCTTCAGTAGCCAGGAATACTCCGATATCCGCAACAGCACATGATTAGTATGTTTGAACTATACACTCTGACTGTAATCTGAACGTCACCTGATTATCTCAGTCCAAGTGAGTTACTACACGCACATATGTATGTTTATGTGTGGCAGTATATAGGGCCTATATGTAGGTATGTATATGTGTGGCATATGTCAATATCCCACGCAGTCACCTTATCCGGATTCTGAGCTAGCCAATCCTTGCCCTTATCCTAGTAATGTAAAGTGCCAGGATAGGTAGCGCTAAGTATCAATTTTGGAAATCATTGGTTTGACTCGGCCAGGTTTCAGACTCCCGACCTTTCGCACGGGAAGCCTACGCTCTGCCGATTCAGCGACCACCTCTGGTCCGGTGGACATTGAGCCGGCCGGAACCACGTGACCTTTCCCTATCACGTGACAACTTACTGGTCTGCAATGGCTCTTGTCGGCATCTGATTGACCGAGTTATGGTTGTTGACCCCTGTCAAATGCTTGGTGGTTACGTTGCCTGGAAACCGGCATTACCAGGATGGAACATGGTTGGTTGGTTGTTGGAGTTTTACGCCTTAGCAACATCTAAGATCATATCAGGACGGGTATTTACTTGTGACAGTGCGCATTCTTGGTGACTTTATAGTGATGCCCAAATGGGAAATCAGGCAGCCAGCACCATGATCCGATATCCCACTCAGTCACATTATCCTGACACTGAGCTAATCAGTACTTGCCATATCCTATTAATGTCGAGTGTCAGGCTAGGAAGCAACAAATATAAATTTTATAAGTAATTGGTTTGACTCGACTGGGAACAGAACTCCTGACCTTCCGTACTGTGCCCAGTACTGGTGGCATGTTGATCAACAACGAAACCAAAGCCATCTTGCAAGGTGTGGTGAAAGGTGAAAGGGGAAAGAAGACAAGGCGGACAAAGGAAGAGCTTGGAAGACAACATCAGCGAATGGACATGCCTGGGGTTCGGCAAGTCCCAGAGGGCAGTCGAGAACTGGAAAAACTGGAGAAAACTGGTTGTGAAGTCATCTGTGGTGCCTCGTCGACCCTCACTGTTTAAGGGATTGATGATGATGATGGTATGTCAGTGAGGAGGAACTATAAAGGCAGCGGGAGTGTGCACAGTCAGAAGTCAGCATAATCAGGACGTACACCCCCTCTCCTCCTTCCAATTATTGGTTGATTGAATTCTCTAGTTAATGTCCTAACCTTGTGCGAAACTCAAGGTGAAGTACTCAGGTTGCCATCAGAGTAAACAGTGGTAAAGGCTGCAGATACTGCAGCGTAGAACAGGATGTGCACGCCTTACTCCAGTAACAAAGAACTCACCGGTCAGCTTGGTCGAGTGGCGAAACTGCAGCCAATCAACTTCATCTGAGTCGCGGTTATTGCTACGTTGAAAGGTCTGCCTAATAATATCCTGCAGTGCTCAGCTGAAACAGGTTTTGTGCCACATCAGGGCTGTAGCTAGCAGGGGGGAGGGGGAAAGTGGAGCGTGCCCCCCCCCCCCCACACACACACGCACCAACAAGAAACAATATGCTGGAATGAAAGATTTCCACGATTGCGTAGATTTCCACCATTTTTTATATTCACTCATTAACTTCACAAAATGCCGATGTATATGACACCAATTGGTTAGCTTGAATCCACTTCCTATAGAGGGAGTGCACGTGACATCATCACTCAGCAGTCAGCGGCCAGCCATCTTGGATTATGAGCACCCTCCCTTGCCATATTGTGAATGCATGCAGATGCAGTAAAACAGAGTTTTCTTGTATTCTGGGAGGTTCTGGGCAGTTTATAGCGATATAGCAATATAGCGAATGGTAGACAGGAAGTGTGAACACTTATTTGTTTCTCTTTTTTCTTTTTTTTTTGGTACATTAGTTGTCCCAAGCAGGGGAAATCCCAGTCACAGAGGACTGGTCTTCCCCACTCCACTGCTGGTCGATAGAAAGCCCGAGCCTACACTTTAACCGACCCAAGGGATTTTTAACCTCCCACACCACATAGACATGGTATGAGAGCAACCGGCCTTTGATGACGCTGTAAGTTATACACAGTGGTGGAAATCCAAATTGGCAGAGCTGGGGGCATGGGGAATCGAACCGTCGACCCTCAGATTAGGAGTCTGACCTAGAAAAAAGTCAGACACTCTAACCACTCCGCCACAGAGAATGCACATCCAATGTGTTTACTTACAGCACTTTAGCAACAACTTCTGACGCCAAACTGCTCAAAACAGTGAGAAATAAACCAACAAATCAGTAAATAAGCACAGTGTAGGCAGTTGCAAGCCTTCTGTATGCAATCCAATATGGCCACCGACAGTTTTCTTGTGACGTCATTACACCCCCTCTATATGATCTTAGATCTTGCTGGAACATAAAACCCAAATAAGAAAGTCTGCCATGGGCGATAATACAGTCAAAACAGGGACAGTGGCATGCTCTCCAAGGATAGTCTGTACTGACTGGCCAATATATAATTGAGCTAGGATAGTGCTAGGAGAGTACCGTACAAAACCTGACATCCGGGAATTTTCCATGATTCCCTGAGAAGGGTCCACAGCGACGAAAAGAGGAAAATCTGGTGACCACTGTCCCATATCGAGCATACCCTTGCAGGATGAGTTTCCCATTCTTTAAGTACTGATATTGTGTGATTTAAACAGTGGTCGATGTAGATAAATTTCAAATATACTTCAAACACTTAAATCTGTGCAAAAGATACATAAATGTGTGACAATGTCTGAACAAGAAACTACTAAAAAAAATAATGGATGTATTCCACTGGGACCTTTCCATAATTTGAGCCAATCACAGCTGTTCTATTCTATTGCAAATGGCTGCCCCTATGGGGGGCCACCATTTGCAATAAAAAAGAACAGCTCTGATTAGCTGACACTGAGAGATGTTCTCAGCCAATCAGAGCTGTTCTTTTTATTCCAAATGGCGGCCACCATAGGGGGCAGCCATTTGCTATCGAAAAGAACAGCTCTGATTGGCTGACACTGAGTTCTTGCGAACATGAGAAGAGGAAAGTCTATTTCCGGCAAGTTCAAACGGGCTCAGCCGAGTTCAAGCGTGGCTGGTTGTCCTGCTCCTTTCTGTGCTGAATGTGCTTATGGATTCCCTGACAGTGTTAATGCTATGTGAGAAATCTGTGTTCTTGTGGAAATTCGTCGTTGATGTAATACTGCGATTTGGCTGTACTGGAACCGGTGGCGCCAAGGTCTGCATTTTTGTCAATACCACTTTCACCCCTCAGTATGTGCAACCTCCCGGAAATGGCTGCAAATGGCTTTTCAGAGCGTTTATATTTCAAAATGTCCGTGCGGGGATATCCCCAGACTACCCTAGTGCCTTGCATCTTTCACACATGTCCGTTCCAGGAATTTATCTTCGACCCAAGCAAAAACTCTTAGCGATGGGTCTGAGCCTCATATGCGAAGTTCATCCAAAGAAAAAATAAAACGGTTTCTCCAAATATTTTGCTTCCAGTTTGGTGTATATTAGGAGCAAATTGGTGGTTTTGTGTCGTAAAAGTATTATTTGGATGCTGCAATTTGGGGTGGTGGGTAGGTTGTTAGTTCAGTTCAATCATTCTTTTTTCCGTGTTGTGGTATCTAATTGTGTATGTACTTGTCGGGGGTTGTTTGGCTGTTGACTGTGGTATAAGAGCCTGATTCGGCTACGATGAATGTAATTGCAACTTTTTCTTCAGGTTTTCTATTTTTATAAATATTATTTATTTGTGGAGGTAGGTGTTTTTTTTGTTTGCTTTGGTTATTGTTGTAAACTGTGGTGAAAGACTAATTCGGTTATGATCAATCTAATTTCATATTTTTCTTCAGGTTTTTTTTTCTATTTCAAGTCCTGACTAGATTCATACTGGTCAAGCATTACGTATATCTTGGAGCCAGTGACAGTTGCTACAATCCACCACATCTGAAGAATTGTCTCCATTTCTATTAAGTAAGAGCGGCTAACAGGTCCAACGCCTATTATAGCTGTATCCTATTGATTGATTGATTGAATATTATCTCAAATATGTTCGTTGTTCGTTGAGTGTTTTTTACTGGGTTTTTCTGTGGTGGAGGAAACTGATTCGGCTATGATAAATCTAATTCCAACATTTTCTTCAGGTTTACTTTTTCTCTTTTTTATAAATATTATCTAATTGTGTATATAGTTTGTTTTGTTCTTGTGTTTTGTTTTTGTTGTCTGTGATGTAAGATACTAATTCGGCTATGATAAAGATAACTCCAACTTTTTATTCACGGTTTTTCCCCTATTATTGTCTTTACAAAGTTCCCTTTCACAGGCCGCAGGCTACGGTAAGCCCCTCATTATCGCTCCATGTGTCACAGTATACCATTTAGCTTCAGCCTCTGGCTAGGGGACCAGTTATGGCGGCGTTCCATAATGCTAGCCACTACGTCTTCCTGGTCCCTCCCTACACATCCCCACATACCAACACACCCCATACCGGGCGCGGTGGACGAATCGGTAGAGCGCTAACCTCGCGTGCGGGAGATCGGGAGTTCGGTACCCAGTCGAGTCAAACTAATGACCTATAAACTTGCGACTTGTCACTTCTTAGCCTGGCGCTCGGCATTAATAGAATAGGGCAAGGACTGGTTAGCTCAGTGTCAGGATAATGTGGCTGAGTGGGATATCAGGTCATGGTGCTGTCGGCATGATTTCCCAATGAAGCAGCACTATAAAGTCACCATGAGCGTGCACTGTCACAAGTCGGTACCCGTCTTGATATGACCTAAGATGTTGCAAGGATGTAAAACTCCAACAACCAAACAACCCCCATACCCCACCCCCACCCCCACACAGTCATTTATAGGACGCCCATTTGTATCACCCAATCCAGGAATGAGTATCAGGCTCCCGGGGAATTCCTGCGCATGCGTACATGAATGGGAGAGGTACTTGGGTGGGAGGAAGGGGTACGGGGATGGGGATGGGAGAGGGGGGGTATACCCGCTGTACTAACAATGTATCGAGTCTTTTGGGGGGTTTTCTTCGGGGAGTAAAAGCTTGGGTGACATGGGCGCATCGTATTAAAGTTGCTTAAGGCCCAGTCACACCTCACTGGATTGAGCAACGGACAGAATTGTCTAGTCCGGTGGTGAAAAGTATCAAAATGTGTCAAAATGTGTCAAAATGTTGCGCTATCGGATCAATGGATGCTGGACGAACGGACATGAAACAGACATGAAATGGACATGAAACAGACATGAACGGATAGCCAATGGACGTTAAGCGGACTAAACGGACTCAAACCAGACAAGAAGCATAGACGTCAGTCCGGCGGCATCCGTTCTAAGTATTGTGCATGTTCAAAACTTGTACGGACACAAAACAGACATTGTTAGTTTTCTGTCCGTTTCCCCCAATCCGGTGAGGTGTGACTGGCGCTTTACTCAGATGGCTTTGGGTTTTTATCAATTTCTGAGATAAATGCGTCAGGTTGATCTCTCCAATCTACTTTACTTTAGTTTGAAGTCACTTTTATTTTACACTCATTATATGACCTTAGTTGTTGTGTGAGCGTAAAACTCTAACAACCATCCAGTCAACTATTATTTTAAATGGCGATCTTTGGAGATGTTTAAAATGAAAACACGCCAAGTTAATTTCGTCGAGCATGTCAACATTCTGACACCATAGGCATCATTCATCAGTAATGTTTGTTTTGTTTGTTTGTTGTTGTTTTATGTCCTAGCAACATCTAAGGTCATATCAGGACAGGTACCGACTTGTGACAGTGCGACCGCATGGCGACTTTATAGTGCTGCCCCACTAGGAAACCAGGCTGCCAGCACCATGACCTGATATCCCACTCAGTCACATTATCCTGACACCGAGCCAACGAGTCCTTGCCCTATCCTAATAATGCAGAGCGCCTGGCTAGGAAGCGACAAGTATACATTTTTAAGTCATTGGTTTGACTCGACCAGGATTCGAACCCACGAACTTATGGGTTTGGAACTCCCGATCTCCCAAAACAGGAGACGGATGCTCTACTCATTCGGCCACCCCGTCTGGTTTCAGCAGGCAGTGACGGGTTCTATTAAATTGACTTAATATCCCCTTCTATCTACAACAAATGATTAATAAGTGCATCAGTATCTAAACGCCTAGTCACACCTTACCGGACTGGGGTACCGGACAATGTCCGGTGAAATACGGCAATGTCCGGTACCCATCCGGCGGTGTCCGGAACAAGTTTTGAACATTGACAAAAGTTCTACCGGACACCGCCGGACTGACGTGTCTGGTTGGTGTCTGGTATGTCCGGTACTAATCCGTACATGTCTGGTACCCATCCGTTGGTGTCCGGTTGGTGTCCGGTACCCATCCGTTACGTGTCCGGTTCTCGTCTGGTACATGTACGGTACATGTACAGTACTTGTCCTGTCGCCCGGCGGCAATTGACCCAATTATGCTCCATTTCGGTACATTTCGATACTTTTTGTCACTGGAGAGCACCGGGATGAGACAATTCTTTGTCCGGTGGTGTGCGGTACTCAATCCGGTAAGTTGTGACAGGCGCTTAAGCAGGGTTTAGAGGATAAAATCTAGATAAGTGTCTTGGTTGTGAAATGTTGATTCTTTCATCAGACGATGCACTTTTAACAATAAATTTCAACTCACAAAATTCAACTCATCATCATTTAATAGCATTATTCATGCGGTGATGTTTGCAGTGAAGCCGTGCCACATTTAATCATAAATTTCAACTACAGATTCAATTTCAAATGCAGCTTTAACCATAAATTTCAAACTAGCGAAACTAGACTGGGTAGCTCAGTGTCAGGATAATGTGACTGAGTGAGATATCGGGTCATGGTGGCCGGCCGCCTGATTTCCCAGTGGGGCAGCACTATAAAATCACCATGAGTGTGCACTGTCACAAGTCGGTACCCATCCTGACATGACCTTAGATGTTGCTAGGATGTAAAACCCCAACAACCAACCAATCTACTAGTACTCAATTCAATTCAATTCTTTTATTTTAACTCTCTGCAAGGTATGTTTACAATAAACTGAGGTGATACAATAAATGCATACAAATTCCTTACAGACAGAAAGGATCCCAGAAAAGTGATGCTTATCTAGCTGGTCTCCATGATGGGAATGAACAAGTGATGACAATAACAAATTATTAAACTTAAGCTACATTTTTAACTAATGATTATGATGAGATACTGATGTGTCTCTTCACAGTTAGTAAAAGACAAAGTAATGATAGGGATATTATATGTATATTGTGTCATGGATTCATGTACTTACATGCAGTATCAGTAGTTATTTTGCATATATGTTAATAGGGTTAAATATTATGTTCTTTGCCATAGCCAGTTGATATTTTAAATTATGCGACTAGTTAATAACAACTATATCCTATTATATATATATACTAGCGAAATTTAAGGCATTGTAATTTAATGGCATTGATCATGGGGTGATATATGTTGGGTTTTTATTTGTTTATTGATTGAATATTCGATTCATTGACTATCATCAACACTGTACTGGGCTTCAGTGTGGAACTATTTTGTGCGTATGTGACTTGGAGCATGTTGTTTGTAGCGGCCACTATAGCGCTGCCAATTCCCTGAGCCGCCCTCTAGTGGCAGCCGAGGGAGACATCACGCAACGCCCGTGGCGCTCTCTATCGGGAAAGTTGGCGTGATAACGGGGTGGTGGGGCGAGGCGCGCTAGACGGGCTAATGACGGCGAAATACGTCATGACGTGTCGTGATATATAGATATGGGTCATTCTCTAAGACTGGCCACCATGTAATTAGTTTCCACGTTACGATGGTGGTAATTAATTCGTTCTTTGATCAGTAGCAAGTCAAATAATTGTTGCCACTGTGTTAAGCATGTTTTAGGCTGTGTTAAGCAATGCTTCTTGTATTTAAAGGGACCAGATATAGGTCGACAAATGCTCTCCAAGCACAACCTTGTTTAGTTTTTATGTTTAATTGAACCAAGTATGTGTGGGGAGAGTAGGGGACCAGGGCTGTGCTAATCTGAACTGCAAAGCCAGTTGGTTGTCTCCAAAATGGCCACCCCCATAGACGGCGGCCATTTGCAATGGAAAAAGCTGCGCTGTGATTGGCTGAAATTGTGCCGGCAACAGGCTCACACAGTAACAAGAGTTGCTGGTTCCCAGTATGGGCGGCAATAAATTAAGCCCAAATCTATTCAAAGCTGTCATATTTAACAGAATTACATACTCAAATAATGAAATTTAATTAAATTAACCTTAAATTCCAAGCGATATTAACGTAGCAGCTCGATCAGCGTCGAATCGCCGAGTGTAAACAAAACAAATAGCAGTGATTGCCGCAACGTGCGAAAATCCGCGCATGCGCAGAAGCCACGACAGGCCGCTGGTGTTTTGGGGAGTTTTCAGTCGCATCAGAATTTCAAATCGAGTTCGTTTGTTTTCCACGCGGCGGATAGCTGGCGACTTTAAGCAATGCTATTTGCATCAACACCAACATGTAAACCCACAGCCATAACACACACACCTCCATCAACACACACCGACACCAACATACACACTGACACCAACACACACATCAATACTTAAGCCCCCACCCACAACACACACCGACACCAACATACACACCGACACCAACATACACACCAATACTAACATCAACACTCACCCACATCCACACCAACACCCACACAAACACCTAAACCCACACTCACACTAACACCCATAACAACACCAACATCCACATTCACACCAACATCAACACTCACCCACACACACACCAATACCCAAACAAACAGCTAAACCCACACTCACACTAACGCCCACATTCACACCGTCACCAACACTTAGCGACACCAACACCCACACAAATACCTAAGCCCACACACACACTCACACCAACACCAACAGCCACATTCACACCAACATCAACACTCACCCACACACACACCAACACCCACACAAACACATAAACCCACACTCACACTAACACCCACATTCACACCAACATCAACACTCACCCACACCCACACCAACACGCCCGCAAATAGCTAAGCCCACACACACACACTCACACCAACACCAACACCAACACCCACATTCACACTAATATCAACACTCACCCACACACACACCAACACCCACATTCACACCAACATCAACACTCACCCACACCCACACCAACACCCACACAACCACCTAAACCCACACTCACACTAACACCCACATTCACACCAACATCAAAACTCACACACACCCACACTAAGACCCACACAAACACCTAAAACCCACACTCACATTAACACCCACAACAACACTAACACCCACATTCACACCAACATCAACACTCACCCACACACACACCAACACCCGCATTCACACCAACATCAACACTCACCCACACCCACACCAACACCCACACAAATACCTAAACCCACACACACACTCACACCCACAACAACATCAACACCCACATTCACACCAACCCGCACACTCACACACACCCAAACCAACACCCACACAAACACCTAAACTGACACTCACACTAACACCCACACCAACACCCACACCCACATTCACACCAACATCAACACTCACCCACAAACACCTAAACCCACACTCACACCAACACCCACACCAACACCCACACTAACACCTAAACCCACACTCACACACCGTGGGTTCGTACCATCCCTTATATATTTGTTTTGTAATGAATGTTACCTTTGTGAATAAAATTGAACTTCTGACTTCTGATGTCCATAGGGCAGGGGTGCTGTTCTCTAAGATGCCATCATTTCACTTGGAGCAAAACATATAGTGTTGTTGTAATTCATAGTGAGCCTCACAACCACACGGTGGCAGTCTCGACTGTGCTCACCCTTGTTGATAAGAAGTATCGACAGGTGGCAGCACGCTAGTGAACAATCCCAATAGTGGACTGTTCCACCTACGGCTAGCACTGTAGCAGCCACCCCCCAAAATGAGGTTATCGATGACCCCGCTGGGCAGCGACAGGTCACCTCTATTCTAGTATTGGCGGAACAAACTGGGGGATGGGCTGATTTTTTAAACAACTTTAGCGTTACCTCGTTATTCCTCGAACAAAGTAGAATAAAATCCATTGCAATAGGAAGTGAGAATTATACGATTGCTTTTTGCACAGGATGCCAGATCTATAACCATGTGGGCATGGTTTCCATCATCATCATCATCATGCTGTCGGTCGCAATGCGACAAAGACTGCTTTCATTACTTGACTGTCGCTCTCCACTTCATTTCATGAAAGCTGCTTGCAAAAGTGTTGAAGTGCTGCTGGCTTTTGCAAGTTACCAGCGACACTCTCTCGGGGAGAAAATAGAGGTTTCACACTGGCAAGAAGATGTCAAGACAGGTGCAAACTATTTGTCCCTGCAGTGACTGGACGGGAGATGTTGGGAGTTCCATACATCAACCACCCTTGATGCTGCCACAGTGACATGGTTTTCTGTTTAGGGTTTGCTCCATTAGCCTTCGGTTCTGTCAAGAACCTGTACCACAAGGCAGTGGTTTACAACTCTGCAGGGCAGGGGCGTCAAACTCCCTGAGGTATTGCTATACCTGCAATACCTGCATACCATATGGTTTCCAGCATATCGATAAAAGGCCTTCTTCTTCTTTATCGATGGGATCTTCTTGAAGATGTATACTAACCAATGCAGAAATGGACAGGCCATGGTCATACTTCCGACTCACCCTGAAATACATAATGGCTAAGCAATCAACACAACCATCCCACCTAGTCGCAGTCCTGAAGGGTTTGGAGGTGTTCTGGCACACTGGTGCACTATCTAAGGGCAAGTCTTGGGTGAATGGATGCTGTAACAAAGCATAATAGGACAGGATCCTCTCCCGCAGGCCTGTATGTCATCCAGGTATCTACCTGGATGGCATACAGGCCTGCATGCTGCATAGTAGGCTAAAATATCATATACAGGTTAGACAAAAACTTTGGAAAAATACAAAAAAACTAATATAGAGACTACTAACACCCAAAGCCGCAAAGGCTGGCCCAAGCAGGAACAGGTAAACACTCTTGGGTGCGGGGCCAGACCAAAACAAGTATCACAGCTGTCCAGCATTGAAAACAAGCACTCTCACGGGAGCTTATAGGCTATGTGCAGAATAAATACTTTGTCAATACAATTTTTTTTAAATACTGCCACTATTAGATTACTGCCTATCATGGATACGTCTGAATAGACTTGTTTTGATCATTAGACAGTTTGTCGATACCAAGCCTGACCCTACACTTTTACCGACCCAAGGGATTTTGAACCTCCCACACCACAAAGACATGGTATGAGAGCAACTGGCCTTTGATGATGCTATAAGTTATTCACAGCGGTTAAAATCCAAATTGGCAGAGGTGATGTCATGTTCTTATACACACAGGGGAGTAGCTAGCATGGAGGCAAGGGAGAAAGTTAGGTGCCCCCCCCCCCCGCCCGCACAAATTAAAAACCCAGTGTGTAACCCCCCGGAAATGACATTTCAAAGCCTCTAGATTTAAAAAATGTCCCCGGTGAGGTCATGCCCCCATACCTCACTAGTGCCTCGCGCCTTCAGCACTCATTCATTCCAAGAATTTACCAGTTATCCCAAACAAAATTTCCTAACTACGGCTATGACATAAACACATTAATTTGCATTATGAAAGAGTAGGCTCATTCTGTCACCATGGGTTCTTTAATTACACTGAGCGTGGTGGACAATTCTTTGTTTATCAGCTCGGATGGCTGGTTGGTTGTTGGAGTTTTACGTCCTAGCAACATCTAAGGTCATATCAAGACGGGTACCGACTTGTGACAGCGCACACTCATGGTGACTTTTTAGTGCTGCCCCACTGGGAAGTCAGGCTGCCCACACCATGATCTGAAATCCAACTCAGTCACATTATCCTGATAATGTGCGAACCAGTCCTTGCCTTATCATATTAATGTTGAGCGCCCAGAGTCTACTGCCAGGCTAGGAAGCGAAAAGTTTCAATTTTATAAGTCATTGGTTTGACTCGACGGGGAACCAAACTCCTGATCTCCTACACGCGAGGCCGATTCGACCACCGAACCCGATAAATACAGATCGGATGATTATTTGTGAAGCGCACTTTTAGTTTGCCTTTTAAGATTATCCACTTTACACACTGAGTGGCAGCACTTTGCCCAATCTATGTCACGTGACGACGCGACCCCAAATCGAGGCCAGCACGACGTCACAAGGCGTGCTGCCACCTGGCGATAAAACGCTGCACTGACGGCGCGTCCCTAGCCATGTCCATTTCGCGCCCGTCCTGATCCGTTCCGGATAGCACTAAAGCGGAAATCCGCTCAGCACCGACCGCTACCGGGGGCAGGAGGTGCGTCCTGCGCTAAGTGGCATAACAACCCAGCGGGATTTGACCGAAATACAACATTAATTTACATTATATGTAAATTAAAATATAGTCACATTTAAACAATCCTGACGGGAGAATTATATATTATTAAAATAATTAAAAGCTTTTGATTCTCCTTAGATTTCTGAAGTGATGTGAAATTGTGGTCTTTAATGGGAGGTACTTTTGGTGTTTTTTTTTGTTCTGAGGTCTCCCAGCTTATTATCGTGTTATCATGCGTGTAATAGGTTTATGTCTACATCGTTGGCAGCGCCCACGGCCAAGGCCCTTATGGGGTTTATCGCCCAAGGCAGTCACTCAGGTCAGGGTCACTGTGGAAGTCTAATGTCGAGCGTCAACCAGGCCGATTACACACAACGCGGGTGGAAGTTTGTTCTCAAATGAAAATATGAAGATTTACACATCGACACTATGCATTTACCCAAACTTGTTTCAACTTTTTTTCATAAGACTCGTTTGCTTAACTGTAATCAATCAAATCTTGTTTGAATTTGTTGTGTATGTTAAAATGATGTTCTATATTAGCGTATTGTTCAATATGTATAAGATCAAAATAAATAAGTGGAATTGCTTTTCTCAACTCTGACATATGCACATTATGTAAATTATCTATGTAGTGATGTACATATGTGTGTATAAATATATAGATGTAGTAGTCTGCACTGACCTCTCAGACAAAGAGCCACATAGACAGGCAGGCGTGGATATGGTGATTGCATCAGTGATCCTAGGTAGTGTAATGGTCAGCACACTAGGCCCGGAATGGCAAAATATGGGGGTTCGAATCTAGCTGAATGTTTTGGTGTCAAAATGTGAAGCTGTCAACGGACATAGTCTTTCAGAGGCCCAGACTTGAGGTCAGGAAACATTTATTTTTCTTTCGTGTGACAGATCCATGAACAGTCTCCCAGACCAAGTGGTCGAAGCACCAACAGTAGAAGCATTTGAGAAAAGGCTGGACAGACATTGGAGAGGACGTCCACAATTATAGGACTTCAGGTCTCCATCGACCTCCATATGTGTGCAAAGAAATAGTTCTTTTTTACCATAACGAGTTGGCATTAGAAGCCCAAAAGGGCCGAGATCAGCCAGAAGAGGATCTGTAACTTAATCTGTAAGTTGACTCCTAGGGAATGTGTTGCCGGACAGTCGAGCCGGTCAGTGCTCAACATGAAGCTAAGTCAAGGACACTCCCGGCTTCCTCTGTGCGCATGTCCGTCTTAATGACGCCCTCCTCCTTTGGTTGTCATCTTGGACATGGGAGAGAAGGAAAGAATATTTCTAAGTGCAAGAACCACTTGCCCTGGTTTCACTGCATAGTGCTTTAGTTGTATTTGTCGTCTGCCACTTCCACTGGCTTCACTGCATAGGGCTTTAGTTGTAGCTGTTGTCTGCCACTTTTACTGGCTTCACTGCATAGTGGTTTAGTTGTAGTTGTCGTCTGCCACTTCCACTGGCTTCACTGCATAGTGCTTTAGTTGTAGCTGTCGTCTGCCACTTCTACTGGCTTCACTGCATAGTGCTTTAGTTGTAGTTGTCGTCTGCCACTTCCACTGGCTTCACTGGATAGTGGTTTAGTTGTAGTTGTCGTCTGCCACTTTTACTGGCTTCACTGCATAGTGGTTTAGTTGTAGTTGTCGTCTGCCACTTCCACTGGCTTCACTGCATAGTGCTTTAGTTGTAGCTGTCGTCTGCCACTTCCACTGGCTTCACTGCATAGGGCTTTAGTTGTAGCTGTTGTCTGACACTTTTACTGGCTTCACTGCATAGTGGTTTAGTTGTAGTTGTCGTCTGCCACTTCCACTGGCTTCACTGCATAGTGTATTAGTTGTAGCTGTCGTCTGCCACTTCCTCTGGCTTCACTGCATAGTGCTTTAGTTGTAGTTGTCATCTGCCACTTCCACTGGCTTCACTGTATAGTGGTTTAGTTGTAGTTGTCGTCTGCCACTTTTACTGGCTTCACTGCATAGTGGTTTAGTTGTAGTTGTCGTCTGCCACTTCCACTGGCTTCACTGCATAGTGCTTTAGTTGTAGCTGTCGTCTGCCACTTCCACTGGCTTCACTGCATAGTGCTTTAGTTGTAGCTGTTGTCTGCCACTTCTACTGGCTTCACTGCATAGTGGTTTAGTTGTAGTTGTCGTCTGCCACTTCCACTGGCTTCACTGCATAGTGCTTTAGTTGTAGTTGTCGTCTGCCACTTCCACTGGCTTTACTGCATAGTGCTTTAGTTGTAGTTGTCGTCTGCCACTTCCACTGGCTTCACTGCATAGTGGTTTAGTTGTAGTTGTCGTCTGCCACTTTTACTGGCTTCACTGCATAGTGGTTTAGTTGTAGTTGTCGTCTGCCACTTCCACTGGCTTCACTGCATAGTGCTTTAGTTGTAGTTGTCGTCTGCCACTTCTACAGGCTTCACTGCATAGTGCTTTAGTTGTAGTTGTCGTCTGCCACTTCCACTGGCTTCACTGGATAGTGCTTTAGTTGTAGTTGTCGTCTGCCACTTCTACAGGCTTCACTGCATAGTGCTTTAGTTATAGTTGTCATCTGCCACTTCCACTGGCTTCACTGCATAGTGCTTTAGTTGTAGTTATCATCTGCCACTTCTACTGGCTTCACTGCATAGTGCTTTAGTTGTAGTTGTCGTCTGCCACTTCCACTGGCTTCACTGCATAGTGCTTTAGTTGTAGTTGTCATCTGCCACCTTTACTGGTTTCACTGCATAGTGCTTTAGTTGTAGTTGTCTGCCACTTCTACTGGCTTCACTGCATAGTGGTTTAGTTGTAGTTGTCGTCTGCCACTTCCACTGGCTTCACTGCATAGTGCTTTAGTTGTAGTTGTCGTCTGCCACTTCTACTGGCTTTACTGCATAGTGCTTTAGTTGTAGTTGTCGTCTGCCACTTCCACTGGCTTCACTGGATAGTGGTTTAGTTGTAGTTGTCGTCTGCCACTTTTACTGGCTTCACTGCATAGTGGTTTAGTTGTAGTTGTCGTCTGCCACCTTTACAGGCTTCACTGCATAGTGCTTTAGTTGTAGTTGTCATCTGCCACTTCCACTGGCTTCACTGCATAGTGCTTTAGTTGTAGTTGTCATCTGCCACCTTTACTGGCTTCACTGCATAGTGCTTTAGTTGTAGTTGTCGTCTGCCACTTCTACTGGCTTCACTGCATAGTGGTTTAGTTGTAGTTGTCGTCTGCCACTTCCACTGGCTTCACTGCATAGTGCTTTCGTTGTAGTTGTCATCTGCCACTTCTACTGGCTTCACTGCATAGTGCTTTAGTTGTAGTTGTCGTCTGCCACTTCCACTGGCTTCACTGCATAGTGCTTTAGTTGTAGTTGTAGTTGTTATATTTAGTTCGAATGAACTTTTATTTTAAATGGCTAACTTTTGAGATATTTGAAGTGCAAGCATTGAAAATTAATTTTGGCAAGCACGCCAAAACTCTAAAAACCATAAGCGCTTCTAGTAAATTGACTCAGTATTCCCTTCTATGTGGTGACATATGCTTAACATGTGCATCAATATCTAAGTTGACCGGTTGGCTCAGTGTCAGGATAATGTGACTGAGTGGAATATCAGGTCATGGTGCTGGTGGCCTGGTATCCCAGTGGGGCAGCACTATAAAGTCGCCATGAGTGTGCACTGTCACAAGGCGGTACCCGTCCTGATATGACCTTAGATGTTGCTAGGACGTCAAACAATAACAAACAAACAATATCTCAGTTAGATATTCTAATCAAATCTAGATAATTGTCTTGGTTTTAAAAATGTGATGTTTTCATCGGACTATGCAGCTTTCAGGTAGCAACCTGGACATTTCTAAGATACCTCGACTGAGTCACATTATCATGAACCACCCTCTCCTTTCCTGCCTCATTTCACCACTGTTCCAGCACCAAGCGAGGTCCCAGATAAAAAAAAATATATATGCAAGCGTTGGTTTGACGTGGCGTGGATCGAACCCACGACCTCACACACAGTACCATATGTCAGCGATTATAATGTTGTTGTTTGTTCTCTTTTCAGGCGCAATCAGTAACGATCAGTCTGACAAGGTGCCGAGCGTTCTCGTGTTCACGTCACTCATTGTAAGTAGCAATTTCATTTGGTAGCTTTTTTCAATTTCCTAAGACGGGATGGCCGAATGAGTTAGAGCGTTCGTCTCCCATGTTGACAGATCGTGGGATCGTGGGTCCGAACCCTGGTCGAGTCAAACCAATGACTTAAAAATTGATACTTTCCACTTCCTAGCCAGGTGCTCAGCATAATTAGAATAGGAGAAAGAGCAGTGGAATGAGGAAGACCAATAATCTGCGATTGAAATGTACAAAACTGATGTACAAAAGAAAACGGAAAAAAAAATTACTGGTTTGATTTATGGTGTGAGTTATAACTAATCAAATGAACAACATTAAAAGATAGCTGTAATCTGGTAATTACTAAATATATTAATTTTCTAAGGCAGCATGAGTATTGGTTTTACGTAGGCTCTAATTCACACTATTCACGCGCAACCTAATTCATCATCAGAACGAGGCTGATTACGCGTCGGGTATTGGAAATTGCCATAAGACACTGCTGTGTGCCAATGTGTATGAACTACTACAGAAATTAAAGGAGTAAAATTTGAAGATATTCACTTTTGAAACTATCATATTCATTTTTGCATACCTTTTTTCTATTCATTGGTCAATTTTCATGAAGATTGAGTGATGATCAGATGAATGTCAGTATGCAATGTCAACAACATCGCTCACCTTGGCTGCCAATCTTTTCTTAAATTCAAAATTGCATAACTTTCTTAATATAGATATATTTAACAAATATATTTGAACCCTTTTAAAGCTTTTATTAATTTGTTTGTTTGTTTGTTGTTTTGTTACATCCTAGCAACATCTAAGGTCATATCAGGACGGGTACCGACTTGTGACAGTGCGCACTAATGGCGACTTTATAGTGATGTCCCACTGGGAAACCAGGCCACCGGCACCATGACCTGGTATCCCACTCAGTCACATTATCCTGACACTGAGCACACCAGTCCTTGCCCTGTCCTAATAATGCTGAGCGCCTGGCTAGGAAGCGACAAGTATCAATTAAGTCATTGGTTTGACTCGACCAGGGTTCGAACCCATGACCCGACGATCTTCCAGCATGGGAGACGGACGCTCTAACCCATTCGGCCATCCCATCTGGTCTTAATTTGTAATTAATAAGACTAGTTGTTTAACTGTGTTACACAGATAACTACCCTGACAGTGCTGCATGGTACATGATACCACATTAACTATGCAGACTTGAAGTTGACAGTCACATTGTAGTTAAAGAATGGGAAAGTCACAATGCAAGGGTCACACAATCTTCGTGAAAATTTCTCAATAGATATAAAACAGGTATGCAAAGATGATTATTGTAGTTTAAAAAATGAATACCTTCAAATTTAAGTGATTTCGAGAAGTTTTGGTCAATGAAAAAGTATTCGCATGACTTTTCATGCAGCTGCTCCTAGCAGACGCGTACGTGGCCTCGGTCTGGTTTCAACATGGCCACGGCGTGAATAGTGTGAATAGATCCCTTTTTTCTCCGTTTTTCTCCTTTTTTGTATTTAATCAAAATACCAAAGCGCAGACGACATTTATCATTTTTGTCAGATTCCATGATTCGTAAAAAAAAAAAGACACCACCAGATTGGAAGCAAACTGAGGTTTTGTGTCACTTTAATCTGATTTAGGCCATTACAATATTACAAATGACTAGTACCGTCTTTAGGTCCAAGATGGAAAGTGACGTAATTAGTGAGAACAAAAAGAGGCCGCGTAAATGAAAGCTAAAAATGTTTATGAAAAATGGGAGTGAGAAAAGGCACCAAAGAAAAGATATTAAAGTATGAAGAAATAATATCAAACTATCTGAGGTTAAAGTGTTCGGGATATATTCATAGTGTAAACATGAAGCATTAATTCAGGCATGTTTGTTAAAACTCTGACCCCCATAGGCTTCAGCAGTAACAACATGGGCTTAGCTTCCATATACAATGTATACACAGCCTAGCCTAGCTTCCATATACAATGTATCCACAGTCTAGCCTAGCTTCCATATACAATGTGTACACAGCCTAGCCTAGCTTCCATATACAATGTATACACAGCCTAGCCTAGCTTCCATATACAATGTATACACAGCCTAGCCTAGCTTCCATATACAATGTATACACAGCCTAGCCTAGCTTCCATATACAATGTAGACACAGCCTAGCCTAGCTTCCATATACAATGTATACACAGCCTAGCCTAGTTTCCATATACAATGTGTACACAGCCTAGCCTAGCTTCCATATACAATGTAGACACAGCGTAGCCTAGCTTCCATATACAATGTATACACAGCCTAGCCTAGCTTCCATATACAATGTATACACAGCCTAGCCTAGCTTCCATATACAATGTAGACACAGCCTAGCCTAGCTTCCATATACAATGTATACACAGCCTAGCCTAGCTTCCATATACAATGTATACACAGCCTAGCCTAGCTTCCATATACAATGTAGACACAGCCTAGCCTAGCTTCCATATACAATGTATACACAGCCTAGCCTAGCTTCCATATACAAGGTATACACAGCCTAGCCTAGCTTCCATATACAATGTATACACAGCCTAGCCTAGCTTCCATATACAATGTGTACACAGCCTAGCCTAGCTTCCATATACAATGTAGAGACAGTCTAGCCTAGCTTCCATATACAATGTATACACAGCCTAGCCTAGCTTCCATATACAATGTATACACAGCCTAGCCTAGCTTCCATATACAATGTATACACAGCCTAGTCTAGCTTCCATATACAATGTATACACAGCCTAGCCTAGCTTCCATATACAATGTATACACAGCCTAGCCTAGCTTCCATATACAATGTATACACAGTCTAGCCTAGCTTCCATATACAATGTATACACAGCCTAGCCTAGCTTCCATATACAAGGTATACACAGCCTAGCCTAGCTTCCATATACAATGTATACACAGCCTAGCCTAGCTTCCATATACAAGGTATACACAGCCTAGCCTAGCTTCCATATACAATGTATACACAGCCTAGCCTAGCTTCCATATACAAGGTATACACAGCCTAGCCTAGCTTCCATATACAATGTATACACAGCCTAGCCTAGCTTCCATATACAAGGTATACACAGCCTAGCCTAGCTTCCATATACAAGGTATACACAGCCTAGCCTAGCTTCCATATACAATGTATACACAGTCTAGCCTAGCTTCCATATACAATGTATACACAGCCTAGCCTAGCTTCCATATACAAGGTATACACAGCCTAGCCTAGCTTCCATATACAATGTATACACAGCCTAGCCTAGCTTCCAGATAAAAGGTATACACAGCCTAGCCTAGCTTCCATATACAAGGTATACACAGCCTAGCCTAGCTTCCATATACAAGGTATACACAGCCTAGCCTAGCTTCCATATACAATGTATACACAGCCTAGCCTAGCTTCCATATACAATGTATACACAGCCTAGCCTAGCTTCCATATACAATGTGTACACAGTCTAGCCTAGCTTCCATATACAATGTGTACACAGCCTAGCCTAGCTTCCATATACAATGTATACACAGCCTAGCCTAGCTTCCATATACAATGTATACACAGTCTAGCCTAGCTTCCATATACAATGTGTACACAGTCTAGCCTAGCTTCCATATACAATGTATAATGTATACACAGCCTAGCCTAGCTTCCATATACAATGTATACACAGCCTAGCCTAGCTTCCATATACAATGTGTACACAGTCTAGCCTAGCTTCCATATACAACCTATACACAGCCTAGCCTAGCTTCCATATACAAGGTATACACAGCCTAGCCTAGCTTCCATATACAATGTATACACAGCCTAGCCTAGCTTCCATATACAATGTGTACACAGTCTAGCCTAGCTTCCATATACAACCTATACACAGCCTAGCCTAGCTTCCATATACAATGTGTACACAGTCTAGCCTAGCTTCCATATACAATGTGTACACAGCCTAGCCTAGCTTCCATATACAATGTATACACAGTCTAGCCTAGCTTCCATATACAATGTAGACACAGTCTAGCCTAGCTTCCATATACAATGTGTACACAGTCTAGCCTAGCTTCCATATACAATGTATAATGTATACACAGCCTAGCCTAGCTTCCATATACAATGTGTACACAGCCTAGCCTAGCTTCCATATACAATGTGTACACAGTCTAGCCTAGCTTCCATATACAACCTATACACAGCCTAGCCTAGCTTCCATATACAAGGTATACACAGCCTAGCCTAGCTTCCATATACAATGTATACACAGCCTAGCCTAGCTTCCATATACAATGTGTACACAGTCTAGCCTAGCTTCCATATACAACCTATACACAGCCTAGCCTAGCTCCATATACAATGTGTACACAGTCTAGCCTAGCTTCCATTATACAATGTGTACACAGCTAGCCTAGCTTCCAATACAATGTATACACAGTCTAGCCTAGCTTCCATATACAATGTAGACACAGTCTAGCCTAGCTTCCATATACAATGTATACACAGCCTAGCCTAGCTTCCATATACAATGTAGAGACAGTCTAGCCTAGCTTCCATATACAATGTGTACACAGCCTAGCCTAGCTTCCATATACAATGTGTACACAGTCTAGCCTAGCTTCCATATACAAGGTATACACTTGTACACAACTGTGGACCACCTGAGATTACACACATTTCTTTTATATTAAATTATGTGATGTTTTACACTGCTTGATTCTCTCATGTTTTATTCCAATACCGTTGTATTTCATTACTGAAAAAGTCTGTGCACCACCTGAAAATCCTACCCTAGGCCCCAGAACATGGTGTATTAAATTTACTTAGTATTTTCCTTCAATGAAGGAACAAATGCTGAAAGTTGCACAGTCCGATGGTTTTGGATTTCTGTTGTTTTTCTGAGATAAATATATTAAATTGATTGTTATAATCTACATTACTTTAGTTTGAAGTAACTTTTATTTTAAATGGCAAAGTTTGGAAATATTTGAAGCGCAAACATGTAAAATTAGTTTTGTCAAGCATGCCAAAACTGACACCATAGGCTTTAGCACTAACATATTCTATTAAATTGCCTCAGTATTCCCTTCGATGTGGCACTGAATGCTTAATAAGCTGCATAGTCCGATGAAAACATACAATTGTCAAAACTAAAACAATTATCTAGATTTGATTCTACATATCTAACTTAGATGCTGGTGCACTTATTAAACATTTGTCATCACATATACGGGGATACTGAGTCAATTAACAGAACCTGTTACTGCAGAAGCTTATGGTGATAGAGTTTTGACATGCTTGCCAAAATTAATTTAGCATGTTTCCATTTCAAATATCTCAAAAGTTAGCAATGTAAAATAAAAGTTACTTAAAACTAAAGCAAGGTAGATTATAATGAACACCCTAATGTTTATTTCAGAAAATGAGAGAAACTCAAAACCATCGGACTATGCAACTTTAAGTTAGACATGTAGAATCAAATGTAGAAAATTATTTTGGTTTCGAGAATTTGATGCTTTTATCGGACGATGCAGCTTTAAACCCATTCGGTATATTCCACTGAGACAACAAACAAACTCCGCATGTAACGTATGAATAACGTCATGAGTGGGATTCCCTCATCACATGACCTAATATAGAATCCCCCACATGACCAAAAATTCCCCACACACTGGGGAAACATCGGAGAACCCCGTTAGGTTGCACTTGAACACTGGCCATCATGGCACTCTCCCTCCACGTATTCACTTACACAAACTGAAATGATGTGATTGGAGAGCATTTGTCGGAGTACAGTTCCAGTCTTAGTGGTGTATACCAGGTCCATATAAACACCACCAGCCTGGTGTCTCAGCAGCTAAAGGCGATCATTCTCCAGCCACCATTCTCATCCAATTCCAACAGTTCCAGTCTTAGTGATGTATCATCATCATCATGCTGTCGGTCGCGATGCGACAAAGACTGCTTTCATTACTTGACTGCCACTCTCCATTTAGCTTGCTGCTGTGAGAGTTGCGTCCATGAGTCGGTCTTTAGTGATGTATACAAGGTCCATATAAACACCATCAGCCTGGTGTCTCAGCAGCTAAAGGCGATCATTCTCCAGCCACCATTCTCTTCCCATTTCAACAGTTCCAGTCTTAGTGGTGTATACAAGGTCCATATAAACACCATCAGCCTGGTGTCTCAGCAACTAAAGGCGATCATTCTCCAGCCACCATTCTCTTCCCATTTCAACAGTTCCAGTCTTAGTGGTGTATACCAGGTCCATATAAACACCATCAGCCTGGTGTCTCAGCAAGTAAAGGCGATCATTCTCCAGCCACCATTCTCATCCAATTTCAACAGACTACTTTCTATTCTCTTTAAACTAAGGATGCCTCTATTGTCACGGTACCATGGCGATAGAAGGATATTCTAAAGTCACGGTACCATGACAGCAGTGTGGCTGTCTTGCGTCACAGTACAATTGATATAGATTGGCAGTCTAGCATCATGGCACCATTCTTTTAGATCCAAAGGTTGCCGCATTCAGACCAATGGGGATGCCTGTATTGTCCCGGTACCATGGCAACAGAAGGGTATTCTAAAATCATGGTACCGTGACAGCAGTGCGGCTGTCTAGCATCATGGTACCATTGATATAGATCGCCAGTCTAGCATCATGGTACCGTTCTTTTAGATCCAAAATCTACAACCAATGCCTACCCAAACTATCTAATCCTAACCCTAACCCTGAGCAGAACTGTGATTGTAGAATAATATGCTATCATCACGATACTGTTACTATAGAATTTTGCATTAGGAACACAGTACTATGACAATAGTCACTCCGTTAAAATAAATAACCCAAACTAAGCCATACCAACAGCACTTTTTCTCTTAAATAACAAAATGTAAATAAATTCAATTTGTTACTACTACCAGAATCCGCCCTTTATGGAACAACGCGAGAACGAGCTGGAGGGCTTCATCCCTGACCTAGTTAAGAAGATCGCGCTGCGCCTGCGCACGCCCTACAACCTGAAGCTGGTGGCGTGGGGCGCCTACGGAGTGGAGCAGGAGGACGGGTCATGGAACGGGATGATCGGGGAGGTCAGGCGCGGGGTGAGTGCTCGGGTCTCACGGTGGTGTAGTGGTCATCACCCACCTCTCAGGCCAGGACCCAGGTGGGTTTAAATAGGGTGGTAGTGTGGTCTTCTGCACTTACCTCTCAGGCAAGGAGTTGATTAGACAGGTAGGTGTGGGTAGCGTGATTGTGTAGTAGTCTGTACTAACCTCTCAGGCAAGGAGTTGATTAGACAGGTAGGTGTGGGTAGCGTGATTGTGTAGTAGTCTGTACTAACCTCTCAGGCAAGGAGTTGATTAGACAGGTAGGTGTGGGTAGCATGATTGTGTAGTAGTCTGTACTAACCTCTCAGGCAAGGAGTTATATAGACAGGCAGGTGTGGGTTGGGTGGTTGTGTGGTAGGCTGTACTGACCTCTTAGGCAAGCAGTTATATAGACAGGTAGGCGTGGGTAGGGTGGTTGTGTAGTAGTATGTACTGACCTCTCAGGCAAGCAGTTATATGGACAGGTAGGTATGCATAGGGTGGTTGTGTGGTAGTATGTACTGACCTCTCAGGCAAGGAGTTATAGACAGGTAGGTCTGCATAGGGTGGTTGTGTGGTAGTATGTACTGACCTCTCAGGCAAGGAGTTATAGACAGGTAGGTCTGCATAGGGTGGTTGTGTGGTAGTCTGTACTGACCTCTCAGGCAAGGAGTTATAGACAGGTAGGTCTGCATAGGGTGGTTGTGTAGTAGTCTGTACTGACCTATCAGGCAAGGAGTTATACAGACATGTATGTGTGGGTAGGGTGATTGTGTAGTAGTCTGTACTGACCTCTGAGGCAAGGAGTTATATAGACAGGTAGGTGTGGGTAGGTTGGTTGTGTAGTAGTCTGCACTGACCTCTCAGGCAAGCAATTATATATAAAGGTAGGCATGGTTAGGGTGAGTGTGTGGTAGTCTGTACTGGCCTCTCAGGCAAGCAGTTATATGGACAGGTAGGTGTGGGTACGGTGGTTGTGTAGTAGTCTGTATTGACCTTTCAGGCAAGGAGTCATATAGACAGGTAGGTGTGTGTAGGGTGGCTGTGTGGTAGTCTGAATTGAGCTCTCAGGCAAGGAGTCATATAGACAGGTAGGTGTGTGTAGGGTGGTTGTGTGATAGTCTGAATTGACCTCCCAGACAAGGAGTTATATAGACAGATAGGCGTCTGTAGGGTGATTGTGTGGTAGTCTGCACTTAGCTCTCAGGCAATGAGTTATGAGTAGGCGCGGGCAGGGTAGTTGTGTGGTAGTATGTACTGACCTATCAGGCAAGGAGTCATACAGACAGGTAGGTGTGGGTAGGGTGGTTGTGTAGTAGTCTGTACTGACATCTTAGGCAAGGAGTTATATAGACACGAAGGTGTGGGTAGGGTGGTTGTGTAGTAGTCTGTACTGACCTCTGAGGCAAGGAGTTATATAGACAGGTAGGTGTGGGTACGGTGGTTGTGTAATAGTCTGTTCTGACCTCTCAGGCAAGCAGTTATATAGCAAGGTAGGCATGGTTAGGGTGATTGTATGGTAGTCTGTACTGACCTCTCAGGCAAGCAGTTTATATGGACAGGTAGGTGTGGGTACGGTGATTGTGTAGTAGTCTGCACTGACCTCTCAGGCAAAGAGTTATATAGACAGGTAGGTGTGGGTACGGTGGGTGTGTAATAGTCTGTACTGACCTCTCAGGCAAGGAGTTATATAGACAGGTAGGTGTGGGTACGGTGATTGTGTAGTAGTCTGCACTGACCTCTCAGGCAAGCAGTTATATAGACAGGTAGGTGTAGGTAGGGTGGTTGTTTAGTAGTCTGCACTGACCTCTCAGGCAAGCAGTTATATAGACAGGTAGGTGTGAGTACGGTGATTGTGTAGTAGTGTGTACTGACCTCTCAGGCAAGAAGTTATCTAGACAGGTAGGCATGTGTAGGGTGGTTTTCTAGTAGTCTGTACTGACCTCTCAGGCAAGGAGTTATATACACAGGTAGGCATGTGTAGCGTGGTTGTCTAGTGGTATGTACTGATCTCTCAGGCAAGCAGTTGTATAGCCAGGTATGCATGTGTAGGGTTGTTGTCTAGTAGTCTGTACTGACCGCTCAGGCAAGGAGTCATATAGACAGGTAGGCATGGATAGGGTAGTTGTGTAGTAGTATGTACTGACCTCTCAGGCAAGGAGCTATATAGACAGGTAGGCATGGGTAGGGTGGTTGTGTAATAGTCTGTACTGACCTCTCAGGCAAGGAGTCATATAGACAGGTAGGCATGGGTAGGGTAGTTGTGTAGTAGTCTGTACAGACCTCTCAGGTAAGGAGTGTGGGTTCAAATGTTGCTGTAGAGGCAATATTTCCCATTTACAATATCCTCAGATCACTGGTACCATGAAGTAGAAACTGTGGTTCCATGATCAAATGGCTACATATATTGGCACAGATTTGGTGAAATGGGAGAGAATGCAAAAAGACAAGATGGCGGACAGAGAACGCCATCGATTTCACTTTTAAATTGCATTAAAGTATATGTTTTATTATATTTTTCAACTCAAAAGTAGCGGGTAAATATGAAGACATCTACAAAGAATAAATGTTGCTTCTTAGATTGTGAAATTAGGCTCTCATTTCAGTAACCCGCTTTTTCGACCGTTTTTATATAGGGTTGGTATTCACCCGTGTACTGCGAGTACCGGGTGAATCTTTTATCTAGGGACACAGGTATTGATACAAATACAGAGAAGTTAAATGTGTAAAGAGCGTTAATAACAGATCCCTTTTGGTGATATCGATTACGAAGGCCCATAAAAGTGCTGATTAAAACGTTATCAGAGTAATATCTGAATATTTTTATTTTTTTATTACAAATGTCCAAATCTTTTTGATCAAAATTGGTTCAGATTTGAAAGTTAAAGAGCAATTAATAAATGGCTTATCGCCTCGGCGTGGCAGGTTTAAATGCCCCTGGGGGTCTGGACTGGTTGTCGGCTCAGTCACAGCGGAAGTTATTTATCCACCAGCCTTCCACAGTCAAAAGGTGTCCTCGCGCTGAACGTGATACAAGGAGCAGGTCGTAGCTCAGGCGGTAGAGTAAACGTCTCCGTGTGGCAAAGAGTTGATCGAACTATCTCCTTACGCTAGGATAACGAACAGACTGATGGCGCCACCTAGTGGTATTCCCAGATACTAACTATGGTTGTCTTCCAGCTTTGAACCTCGACCTTTGACTATTGCCACCACCTAGCGGTTTCTTGCTCCTCCAGTCACTCTGACGTCACAACTGCCAACCGGTGTGGCGTGCTCAGCCGTGTGCATAGACTCAAACTCAAGGCATTGTCAATGGTCGTGACTCACTAACCTTATAAATTTAAGATAATGTTTTTGGTAAGGATGTTTTCTATATGTGTAACAAGCGATTTGTTTCTAGGTGGTGTGGTTTTAGAGATATTTCACTTTTCCTGGATTTTCTGTATGAACATTGCTCACCACCATTGACAATGCCTTGAGTTTGACGGTATGTGCAGTGCAAAACATTGGTTTTAATCAAAATTAATAGAAATCAAGAACCCTAACCGTATAAATTTAATATAATCTTTTTGGTGAAGATGTTTTCTATATGGGTACCAAGCGATTTATTAATAGGTGGTGTGGTTTTAGAGATATTTCACTTGTTCTGTATTTTCTGTATGAAGATTACTCACGACCATTGACAATGCCTTGAGTTTGAGTCTCATCACGCGGCTGAGCACGGTACACGGCTGAGCACGCCACACCGGGTCAAACTCTCAGTCTCACTCACTGCCTGGGTTCTGTTCAGGGTATGCTTCCGAGCCGTCTCGGAAGAAATTCCTGACATCACACTAGTCTGAACGGCAAAAGCAGTCGGCCACCTCGAAAATGGCCTCACCCTATCAATGGAAAAGAAGTGCTCTGATTGATTGAAACCAATGAGTATGACAGCCATTTTTGAGGCGCTTTTTGTCTCCAGTCTGAAAAGAGAGACATCTCCGAGACGACTCGGAGGCATACCCTGAATGAAAATAAGCCAAAAGGCGACTCCGAGTCATCTCGGAGTCGTCTCGGAGGTGTACCCTGACTGCCGCCATGGACGTGAACCTGCAAGATCAGGCCGTTCCCCCTTTTTGTCCGTCACCCACTCCACAACTAAGAAAAGAGATTAATTTCATCGGGTTGAGCACCTGACTAAGTCCAGATTGAACCTTGAACTCTGCAATGCCACTGTCAACATGTCCTGAGAAATAAAAGCATTATTAGACCAAGCTTCGTCTGGCCATGAATTAATGGGAGTTGAGTTAGAAAGAGTAGTCAATCAGTGCTGGAGCTAGCGGGGCGATACAAGGGGGAAGTTGCCCCCCTCCCCACAATAAAAATAACTGTATGGAGCCTCCCTAAAATGAATGAAAATAGCATTTCAAAGCTTCTAGATTTGAAAATAGGAGGGCGTGGACATCCGGGTACTTAGCGTATCGCGCCCTAGCAACTATTTCGAGGCGGTGAAAACTATGGCAGTCACAGCATTGAAATAGCTAGAGAGAGTGTATTTGAGTCTTATTTGTTTCACTGCTATGATCTAATTCAATAAGAGCGGAATACCATTCATGCTCAGCCTTATATTCCGTATTTTGGTATCTAGGTATCCAGGTAATAAGTGAAATTCGGTCAAATTAAACCCAAAATCCAAGCGATATTAAGGCCTCCACCGCACTGGCGGCATTACTACGAATGTAAATCAAACAAAAAGCACAAATCTATTCACTGCTACGATCTAATTCTGTTATTTAGAACAATGAATATTCACTCGGGGGTTGAAATAATGTTATTTGGAGCATAACTTGCTCAATAAGTGAAATTTGGCGTTATTGTGAATGTAAATAAAACAAAAAGTGCTGCTGTCATCTGTTTGTTTTCACTGCGTCAACCGGAAGTGACGTGGTCACGCGCCCTCCTATTGCCTGGAGGGCTATTCCCTCAACCCCCCCCCCCCCTCCCCCACCACCACCAGTGTCTCAGGCCTTCGGCACCTGTTCGTTCCATTTATGTGCCCAAGAAACAACATTTTTGCGCAACTAGCTGTCAGCATTTGTAGGAACGCAAACCGGACGCGGTGCCCGAATCGGCAAAGCGCAGGCTTCCTGTGCAGATGGTTGGGAGTTTTAATCCTAGCAGAGTCAAAGTATCGACCTTAGATGTTGCCAGGACGTAAAACTCCAACAACCAATCAACCTTGTACACATACAAGTTGATATTTACAGTAAAACCTCTCTAAAACGACCGACCATGGAACCTAATTTAAATGGCCCATTTTGGGAGGAGGACGGTTTAGGGAGTTATTTCTACCATTACAATGGTATTGTATGGGTGAGTGTTTGGGACCCAAATAAAGCGATCGTTATAGAGGAGTGGTCGATTTGTGGAGGTAGTCAGTTAGATAGGTTTACTTTAGTGTAGTTTCTGATGTAATTAATGCGCTTTCTTCCCACCAGGAGGCAGACGTGGCGGCTGGAGCGCTGAGCATCCTTGAGTGGCGGAAGCGCGTCGTGGACTTCACGGAGCCATTCATGGAAGCCGGCATCGCCACGATCGTCTATGCGCCTACGTCGGGGACGTCAGCAACGTCAGTAATCCGCCACCCGCGAGATCTCGCCAACCAGAGTGAGATCAAGTACGGCTGCATCCCGGGCAGCCTGACATACAGGTTCTTCCAGACGACCAACGACACCAGCTACAAGCGCATGTACCTGACGATGATGAGGTCATCCGAACAGAACCAGAGCGTCTTCGAGTGGACTTCGGCACGCGGGGCGCAACGCGTCCGTGAAAACGCGGGCAAATATGCCTTCTTCGTGGAGAGTTCCTTCGCTGATTTCCTTGTGAACGACAAGCCGTGCGATTTGAAGACTCTCAACGAGCTCATAAACCCGACGTATTACGCGTTCGCTGTGCAAAAGAACGCGCGGAACAGCTTGAAGAACAGGATCAACCGCGCCATCACTACGCTCATTAAGAACGGCGTTGTTGATAGGTTCAAACAGAAGTGGTGGAAGGGAAAGTGCAAAAGTGGTCGACGTCGGAAGAAGAACAACAATCACCGGGCACACGGCGGCGGCTACACGGCCGCGCCGACCCGGGCGAGCACGCGCTGGAAGCACCGGGAGGCCCGGACCTCGGCGCCGGCACAACCGACAACAAGCACGCCGAAGCCGTCGGTGCAGAGGTCGCGCACGCGCAGTGTGTGGCGGAACGGCGCGCCCTCCGTCGGCAGGTCGTGCGCCGTGACAGTAGTGTTTATAATTCTTGCTGAGATACTATTGAGAGCGTTATCATGAGGAATGCTCCCCCTCCTCCCCATCCCCACTCCCCCCTCCTCCGTCACATCCACTCTCCCCCTTTGATCGCCCTCTTTCTCTCCCTCCTTCTCTCACTCCCTTCTCCACATCCCTTCTCCCTCTTTATGATTTATCCCCTCCTTCTCTCACTCCCTTCTCCACATCCCCTTTTCCTCTTTTATCGCCCTCCTTCTCTCCGTTCCTCCCTCCTTCTCTCTGTGCCTCCCTTCTCCACATCCCCTTTTCCTCTTTGATCGCCCTCCTTCTCTCCGTCCCTCCCTTCTCCACATCTCCTCCTCCTCTTTGATTGCCCTACTTCTCTCCATCCCTCCCTCCTTCTCTCACTCCCTTCTCCACATCTCCTCTCCCTCTTTGATCGCCCTCCTTCTCTCACTCCCTTCTCCACATCCCCTTTTCCTCTTTTATCGCCCTCCTTCACTCTGTTCCTCCCTCATTCTCTCTGTCCCTCCCTTCTCCACATCTCCTCCTCCTCTTTGATCACCCTCCTTCTTTCCATCCCTCCCTCCTTCTCTCACTCCATTCTCCACATCCCCTCTTCCTCTTTGATCGCCCTCCTTCTCTCTGTCCCTCCCTCCTTCTCTCACTCCATTCTCCACATCCCTCTTCCTCTCTATCCCCTCCTTCTCTCCATCCCTCCCTCCTTCTCTCTGTCCCTCCCTTCTCCACATCTCCTCCTCCTCTTGTATAGCCCTCCTTCTCTCCCCCTCCCCCCTACTCCGCCCCTCTCACTCTTTATCCCCCAACCTCCTCTTTTTCACGGATTTATCTGATGTGAATGCGGTGTGTGTGATGATGACTGAGAACTTGGTAAAGACACTGATTGCCATTTCTTCAAATGAAAATGGAGTGAGCTGGTTCCATTATTTAAAATGGACGATCACACAATTGAAGAACAACAGCAACACACCAATGCAATTGCAAATGCAAAGCGGTGCGTTCGACGAATGAATGCTGTTTTGGGGGGAGCTTTTTATAATGTATAGTCACGATTAATTCGCCATTCTTTTAATGTGGGGAATAATCGGAATAAACTACTAGAATTACTTAAAGACACCTGGGAATAATGCTCGTTTCCTGATAGAATTCAGATATCTAGGTAATATCAGCGATGAGACTTTGCATATATATTTATGGTTTTATGTGTTGTTTCAATGTGATAAATGGGGCGCAAAATGTCAGATGAGTAACTTTAAAGCCTGACTATTTTGCGTAGTCATATTTTTTTTCTAATTCTTTTATTCCAATTGAATAATATTTTTTTTCAGCACCGAGGCGTTGGCCTTCCGGCCTTAACAATTATGGCGCATATGAACTATTTATGGATGAGATGGTGAGATGGTATGAACAAAATAGACACTAGCGGATTGAAATATTATGGGGATCTTGCTTTGTACATTTTATTTTGTCTATAAGTTTAAAGTTTGGGTTCTCATGTTGTGTTAACATTCATCCCACATGTTCTTTGGGCACTATTACCATGACTGTATTCGCTGATGTTATTCAGTTACAAAGGGGTGTAAATAGAGTGGGCAAGCCAGACCTCTACTCAACACAAATGCTCTCCAGCACATCATTGTTCCATTTTCCCACCTCCAAAAGCAACAAATGTGTTGGGAGAGTGATGCTCAGCAGCTACTGACACTGTAACAAGGATGAAGGCTTCATCATGGGGCAACTGTTACTATACCAAATCCATGGATACCCAGGGCGCTTGAGCAAGTTCCAAAGTCAATGTCTGAGTAGTTCTGTTGGACTTTGATTTGTTGTCCCCCAACCACCCCCAACCCCTAATATTCCTAATAATTAACCTTTTTAATTTAGCTACCAGTTTGTCCACCCTTTTCCTGCAATGTTCCTTCTATGGCATTACATGTTTTGTTCTTTTTTATTAATGTTGCATAGTCCGATGGTTTTGAGTTTCTATCATTTTTCGAGGTAAATATACAAGGTTGATTAGTGATTTAGTTTGATTTAGTTTGAAGTAACTTTTATTTTAAATGGCGAGGAGATTTTGATATATTTAAAGTGCAAACATGGTGAATTAATTTGTGAAAGCACACCAAGACTCTGAAACCGTAGGCTTCTGCATCAACAGGTTCTATTAAATCAGTAAATTGCTTCAGTATTCCCTTCTGTGTGGCGACAAATGTTTAATAAGGCCAGTCTCTAAGCTTGGTATGTAGAATCAAATCTAGATAATTGCTTTGCTTTTGAAAATTTGATGTTTTCATCGGACTATGCAGCTTTAACTTTGATTAGGTTTTCACATATGGTGGTCATTCTGGAACAAGTATGGAAGGTACACTCCATGCCTGACACTTGGCAGCATTCCTAACTGCATTCTGCAGTTTGTGTGGAACAGCTTTAATATAGGTCATCCAAACTTGTGTTTTCAGTCTAGCCTCAAATGTCCTCCCATTGGTTCACCATGAGGTGAGCGCCTCCATGTTACTTTCATGCGACAGCTGTCCACTCTCCTCACCCAACTCAATCGCAACGGGCTCCTGTTCTAGAGGTCACGGAAACAGTAGTTAATGGTCATTAATCATCCCGACCAACCAGTCTCTTGAGTTTGAGGAACCTGCTGGCTGTTTGAGACTAGACTGGATTATTTCCACGGTTAATTATGCCGTCATCTCCTGGGGTGTGAGTTATGTCCTCGGGATGTATTCATATCAGGGGTGTAGCCAGAAATTAAAAAAATTGTAAACACAAAATTGTTTGCATGAGCCTACAGAAAATTAAGCAATTGTAAACACTAAATTGTTCACATCTGATTAAAGGAAAATATAAAGAATTGTAGGCACATTTCTTTAAATTGAGATTATATAAAGAAATTAAACAATTATGAGCACACTATTGTGTGCATGTGCTTACAGGAATTTTAATCAATGTCAGCACACCATAAAAAATGTGCATGTTATAAAAGATTTAGGATGGCAAATAATATGACGCACAGGGAAATTGTTTGCGTGTGCTTAGTTTGAAACTGCAGCTGCGCCAATGCATATGTATGAATTTAGTCATCATCTTAAATGAGTTTTCTGGTCTGTTCATTTTTGTTGTTATTGCCATTTATTGTCTGTTGGCCCAAATAAAATGATAATTGGTGATCGTCCCTGCCCATGCTCGTAAAATCTCCTACCCCTGATTTCCATTGTTTTAACGGCTAAAAATGGGTCAGGCTAGCAGGAATTCAACTTTGGTAAGCATGCAATTGAAACTTCTAGAACTGTATGATACAATATATTTCTAAATGAGAATACAATGTTCATTGATTGACTGAAGACATTGTGATGTGTCCATGAATGACATGTAATCCTTTTATCAGTCTAAGGTGGTCCAATATTTTTGTTTAATACTAAGGAAATTAATCAATTTTCAAATTATAAATGCCAACCCGACCCTGATTGGTGTGATCAAAAGGGCGACTACAAAGCTTTTTTTTATTTGGCCTTAAAGCGTGAATATAAAAGCAGTTTCTGCTAAAAAGAATAAACTCTGAACCCTAAAAATGCCACATTATTAGAACGCCACTAATCCGATCTCACTGAACTTGTGTATTTACCGTGATGACATTCCACATCATGCATTCTCATCATATTTCATTTACAGGTGTGACTTTGCTTCTTCTAAGCAGTATGTTTCCATGGAAACCACTTTTCTGCACAGGTCTATTTATATATCCTGTGTTGGGTGCAAAGAATGTAGTGAGGAGTTTTGTACAGAAATAAACGAATGTCATTTGTACCTGATTTCTTTAATCTGTTTATTATAATCGATATAGTGCACCAACACATATTATAATAAGCACAGCAATTGATTTTGCATCCATATACCTTCTGGTATTGCGTTTTGGGTTGCTTTATTTTATTTGAATTTATTTACCCTGCCTATAATCGATGAATGTGTTAACACTTATTTTAACCACTGAGCATCACTGGTCCAATTTGATTAGATTCTTTTGACTTTTGTCTTACTAATGATTTGGATTTCCTTGTTTCTGGGGTGTATCTGTTTGTAGATTTAGTCCAAAATCTGGCTTTTACCATCCTTTGTGTTAGTCCATTTACGCGTAACTCGTTTTCTTTTCTTTTGTGCATTTCCATTGTAGCTTGTTAATTTCATTATTTGCTAGAAAGGCCTGAAGGTCTAATCATGCAGTTAAGCCAGGCGCGTAGCTAGGCGTACACGCGTACGCCAAAACGTCCACATCGTTTTGTCAAAAGAAAATTAAATAAAAAAATAATAAAGAGAGAGAGAGAGAGAAGGCATGTAGTAGTCCGGAGTGTCGAAAACTCAAGTCTAAAATGTGTAAAATCCACCAGCTTAAGCTTAAGCTTAAGCGGCCCCCTAAACCCCCTGCCGAAATTAGGAGTACACATCGTTAAAGGTCTACCTACGCCCCTGTAAGCATATAGATTTTGACACGTTCATATAGTTACCATACTTGGTTGTATCATAGGCCTACTAAGGAAAAACACATCATCAGCCACCATTTTGCCTGTGAACATTGGCATCATGCTATGCACCTACTCCTATAGGATCACGCTTATCATGACTTTGTAGTTAACCTCTTGTACTAATTCACGACACTCGGACAAAGTACTAGGAAGTCAAATGTAACAACAATGATTTATTGATTATGAAAATCAAATAAGTTAGCAATCAGAGTTTGTGTGATCGTGCTGCAGGGGCGTGCAGGAGGCTGGCTCCGATAACAAGGTGTCAGTGTGTTGACAACTGAAGGCGGCTGGCATCTTGGAGACCGAGACTGATGTCTTCAGTGGCGTGGTCCATGGTTAATGTTCAGGCTAGTTGCCGTGTCAGTATCTGTAGCGAGATGGTGTACATAATCAGAAATCGAACAATCATGAAATGGTCACTGGACCTCAGCACTTAACCCCCTAGAAAGAGGGTGAGTGGGAGGGGAAATTAGTGTTGCTTATACGAGAGCCAAGGTGGAAATGAGAGAATACAGGTGGGGAAGTCAGTGCGGAGGTCAACCTTGCTTCCTGCATGAATTAATTATGTTGCCTCGTCAACATATCTCATGAGTTGTTTTTCTAAAGTACATTATTTCTTTTAGTAGTTTCTTAAACACCACAATATTTTCTGTTTTTCTTGTTGCAGCTGGCAGTTTATTCCAGATATTGACACTCATGTTAGCTACATTGCAATCATATTCTCTGCATTTTGATTTTAACATTATTTATTTTACCACTGTCGGAAACTGTGTACCACATTTGTGACATGGAAATGAAAAGTGTAAACATTCCAAATAATAGCAGAAAACATTACAAATAATAGGAGAATCAATATAGATATCAAGGTTTAAATGTTGTGCATATCTCAGACTTGGATATTCTTTCTCACTTTTTGATTTTATACAAATTGAGAAAGCTGTTGAAATTAACTGTGTAACATCTGTCCATAATATCATTTTAACACACATCCATAGCATCATTTTAACAGTTGAACACACACAATAAATTCAAACCGGATTTCATTGATTTTACTTAAGACAAGAGAATTGTTTCTAACAAGAAAAGAAAATGAAAAAAAGTTTGTGTATGGAGTTGATATGCACATTTTCTTATTTTCACTTCAGCACAAAATCATATAAACATATTTTAGATACATTTTGTGGGATAGATTAAATAGGTGTAGTATTGGTAACATAATTAAAACACAGAGTCAACAATAATTATTTGACTTACTAAGACTTCCCGCTTGATGTAGTACATGATCAACTTCCAAGAAGTTACTGACTTTTTTTTTTTTAAATTCCACTTGTTAAAACTCAAAACAAGTCAGTAACTCCTTGGAAGTAGATCATGTGTTACATCAAGCAGTCGACAGGGGACCAGTCTTAAAGTACAACATGAATTTATCCGTAGTTAATCGTCACGAACGTAGAACATATATAGGCGAACAAGCCAAGTGAAAGTCATGTAATCAGACACCTCTTTATGAAGTCGATCACAAGATAGGGGTAAAGCCTATCGAATCTGGACTTGTCCAGAATACAAGTTTAAGTCAACATGAGTAGATCAATTCAGAATATAGTCTGAGTATCATTGGAGCAAGTTACAGTAATGATTAGGCTAGGATAACAGTAGAAAAGGCCGAGAAACAGCGCTCAAACCAGAACTGGTAGGTGAGAGGGTGGGTGAGCAAAGTTGCCTGTCCAATCGCCCTGGCAAAGTGATCGAGCGCTTGCCTCTTGCTTACTGGAATCTTACTGGATCTTCGGGCTCCCGTTTTAGACATGGTCTAGTCATGCCCACCTTAAAGTATCATCCCAATCGAATTTGTACGGTCGATGTTTCCATAAATCATTAAGCCCAGTCTTGAAGCAGTTGACAGACTCGGCGTCAACCAGGTAGTCAGGTAGTGCATTCCAATCGTCCACTACCCTGCGCGTGAAACTAATCCCACTGAGGCACGAATTACTTCTTTCCTTGAAGATTTTATATTTATTACCACGAGTAAATCCAGGGTTTAAAGTTAAGAACTGTTCTTTGTCAAACGGTACCCAATGTAAACAGAGCGGGTGATGCGGATTCCGAGGGACACCAGTTTGACAGGGACACTTCCATTCAAATGCATTGTTAACTGCCGTGAGCAAATCTTCATACAGAAGAAGTCAAATATCTCCCAAATTACACCATCTAGAAAAAAATTGTTTGGTACACATATAGAAAACATCTTTACCATAAAGACTATATTAAATTTATAAGGTTAGGGTTCTTTAATTCTATTATTTTTGAATAAAACTAACGTTTTGCACTGCGCGTAGCGTCAAACTCAAGGCATTGTCAATGGCCGTAAGCAATCTTCATACAGAAAATACACAAGAAGTCAAATATCTCTTAAATTACATCATCTAGAAACAAATCCTTTGGTACACATATAGAAAACATCTTTACCAAAAACATTATATTAAATTTATAAGGTTAGTGATGATGCTGTTCGATTTTGACGCATGTGCAGAAGCGATGTGTCCCTCGCAAACTGGTGTCCCTCGGAATCCGCAACAGGGGGACCCGTTACCTCGTAAAGCAAATTACCCATGTTAGCAAGCCAACATGAATAATTAAAACACAGAGTCAACAATAATTATTTGTCTTACTATCCCCCAAAAAGAAGGCAAGGTCATTAACAAAGTAATGTGGAAACGAAAAATGTGGTACACAGTTTCTGAGAATGACCCACATGCGTGTATATGTGTTTATACATACACGTGTGTCTGAGAGTATATGTGTGTATCTGTGTGTATACATACATGTGTGTCTGTGATTATGTGTGTGTATCTGTGTGTATACATACATGTGTGTCTGTGTGTATATGTGTGTGTCTGTGTCTTTTCTGTGTCTATCTGTGTGTGTGGGTCTGTGGGCGTGTGTTGGTAATTCGGGCCGTAATCGATTAACACGACCCGGGCGACTCGGGTCACCCGAGTCGTCAGAATTTCAAATCGAACACTGCGAGTAGAGTCGACAAAATACATGTGTGCAAAACGATCCGACCCAAGTAACCCACCTTGTAGCTGGGGTTGGCTACGAGCAATGACGTCACATTTGCGCTGGTACCGTCCTGCAGGATAACAGCTACCAGTACCAGTCATACATGTTTTTTTTAAAGAATAACTTAAGCCGTGTTCACACGGGCGATGTAAATCGATTCGTAGAAAGCGACTTGTATAGTTCGGGTTACATTTCGCGTGTGAACGGGCATCTGAGGCGGATTAAGGCTGAATCGATTCGCGTGATGCGGATACTGTAAACCACCTATCGAGGTAGTTTACGTGAGTCGATTTCTGTGATGCGGTTTATTTTGGCCGTGTGGACGCAACCGACTTACGTGATGCGGACTAAGCACGTTAAACTATATACTATAATTTGGTCTATGAAACTGCTAGCTGTGCACAGATATTTTTTTCATCATTTATTTTGAGGGTTTCACTGCCCAGCAGAAGTTTTGACCGTTCCAAACCAATACAATTCAGTACATACATATCTAGGTCGAACTCAGTCTCTCGTGGTGACGTTGCCTAATCGAAAACTGGTGCTGGTCAGGCTGGACTTGCTCATGCGCAGATATCCACTTCCGCCTTCAAGCACTGCCTGTGTGAATGGGCCGCTAATTCGACTCACCTTATTCGATTTGTCTAATTCGCTTCACATGTTGCCCGTGTGAACAAGGCTTTAGATTAATGAAATGGAAATATAGCTAAACTAGGCCATCATAAAATACTTTAAATCTTATTTTGTTTAGTAGTTTTATCGGTTATTAAAAAATAAAATAATTGTTTCCACCCGAGCGCGGAGAAGCGTATTCGATTATTCGACCCGAGTGTGTAGGATATGCGCATGCGCCAAAAAGTGGCTCGAGTTGATTAATCGATTACGCCCTCGTTGGTTAGCAGGTTGGAGAGCTTACCTCGTTCGGGCTATGGTGGTTAATGTACCTCATTCGAGTACCGGTTCAATTTCCAAGGTCGAATTTCATATAGGATTATGGTGCAGGTTCACAAATATGGTTGTGGAACACTGAGTTTTAGGAGGTTTTCATATCCGAATACATCACTAGAAAGGAAAAGATTATATCCAATTTCATGAATATTCAAAGGACATTTAGTTGGGACCGGATTGAGTAAATTAACAGTGAATATTAGGAAATAATTCAGTAGTTACAACACATGTCTACAGGACAGAACTGCCCATGTTATAACTGTGTTGGTATAGCCATTAATCCCAAACAATAGAGGAACCTCCAGTCAACCATGGGGGTATATGCTGGTATGTGGCCCACTCAAATATTTCCACTTGCCACTGGGGGAGGTTCTGTGGGGACTGTTGTACATCATTTAGATATATTTTTTTGCATACCAATATATATATATATATATATATATATATATGCATAATAAATAATTAGAGTCAGGTAAAGTCAGGTCGGTTAAAGTCAGGTCAGGTAAAGTCAGGTCGGGTAACGTAAAGTATTATGGCCATTTTTATCATTATATTGTTGTTATTATTAGCATCGTTATTATCATTATTATTATCATTGTTATTATCATTATTATTGTCATTATTATTACCGTATTATTTTAATTATTATTGGCATCATTTTTAGATTTACATATATATGTGTATTTTTTTTTTTTTTTTTATTGAGGCTGTATTTATACTGTCCATAGCATATAAGCCCCGGGTACCCAGGCTTGTTTTCAATGCTGGCCAGTTGTAGTGTTGGTGTTATCTTACCACACAGTGGCTGCTGATAAGGTATTTGATTGCCTGCATTTCAGTAGCAGATAGATAATTGGTTGGTATGGTTAGTAGCCTATGTTAGTTTTTTTGGATTTTCTTGGTATATATGTTTTTATTTTTCTACTCTTATTACTAGACTAGCCTACTCCTATTTACATATCATAGGCTTGTACGTAGCTGTGTGGTGTGTTATCTGGCTACTTTTGGCATGGTTACCTTCCATTGGGCATATAATATATATATATATATGGATATAGATAAATATACATATACACATACATATGTGTATACATATAAATATACATATACCTATGTGTATATGCATATATAAATATTACATATGCACCTATGTGTATATATGTCTATATATATATATATATATATATGCATTCACATCTACATATATGCATACATATATACATATGGAGACCTATATATGTGACTACATAATTATATATATATATATATATGTGAATACATACTGTATTTAGAGATGACTGCATCACATATTGTAGAGTGGTCCTCCATTTGTCACTGGTAAGTTAACCCATGTGTAGTCTGTTTCACTCTCAGACTTATTGCAAGGGGCCTAAGCTCTGACACTTTAACACTCAGATTTTAACCAAAAACTGCCAAGGAAAGCTTTCACACCTCAGGTTGCCAATGGTTCTCTGGGCTGCACCTCCACTGACAGCTGAGTTCACTGAGTGTCAAGGTGCCACAGCTTATGCCATTGGAATAGGTGTGAGAGTGGATTGGGTTTGGTTTATAAGGGTGTGTGCCACAGTGCACTGCACACACATATTTCTGAAGGCACACACTACACAACAGTAAACTTGTTACTTGCAAATGGATTACCATTGTGAAGGATCTGACACAGTCATCCTTACATTTAGGAATACTGGTAAGTTATTCTTCACCTGATATTGCAATATTATTGATATATTATATATAATACATACATATGTATGTATGTGCGTATATGCATATATACATATAGATTTAAAAGTATGTGTACATGTACATGCATAATCAAAAATAAATTAAATATAAATGGAATGTTATTTAGGGTAATGGCAGTGTTTGGTTAAAATCTGAGTGTGAAACTGTCAGAGCTTAGGCCCCTTGCATTCTTGCAATAAGTCTGATAGTGACACAGACAACATATGGATTAACTTAGCAGTGACAAATGGAGGACCACTCTAAGATATGTGATGCAGTCATCTCTAAATACAATATGTATTTATATGCATATGTGTAGAGTCATGTATATATGTCTTCATATGTGTATATATAGATGTGTATGTATATGTATATGTATATGTATGTATATGTATGTATATGTATGTATGTATATGTATGTATATGTATGTATGTGTATGTATGTATATGTATGTATATGTATGTATATGTATGTATAGGTATGTATATGTATGTATATGTATGTATATGTATGTATATGTATGTATGTGCATGTATATGTATGTATATGTATGTATATGCATGTATATGCATGTATATGTATGTATGTATATGTATAACAGTTATAATAGGCATAGGGGGTTTGGGTTTCCGGGGGTGTGGGAGAGGAGATGGCAGCCTATCGGTGCCGGGAATACCGGCTTCCCGGCACCAGGGTTCCAGGCCTCCCGGCTCCGAGACTCCCGACACTAGGACTCAATTCAAATAATATAAATATTAATAAAATGTGATAACCAACAATAAAATAAATGAAATATGAATGCAATAATATACAGGGTAAGTTTTTATTAATGTTGCTGTACCAGCAAGAAATGCCATATTCATGGGGATTATGCATGAGATAATTTTATGTGTATGTATGTATATGTATGTCTATGTATGTATATGTATGTATATGTATGTATATGTATGTATATGTATGCATATGTATATTCATTCATTCAATTCAGACTCATGACTATGGTAGTTACATAATTTGGTCCATAGTAGGTAGATATAAAAATTGTTTATGTATGTTTATGTACATTGATATGCATCTATGTATGTATATGAATGTATATGAAATATGTGTATATATATGTATGTATAGGTATGTATAGGTATGTATATGTATATGTATAGCATTTATAATAGGCATACAGGGTTCGGGTTCGGGGTGGGAGGAGATGGCAGCCTATCGGCGCAAGGAATCCTGGCTTCCCGTCGCCAGGGTTCCCGGCATCCCGGCGCCGAGACTACCGGCACGAGGCCTCAATTCAAATAGTATAAATATAAATAAAATGTGATAACCAACAATAAAATAAATAAAATATAAATGCAATTTTATAAAATATAAATGCAATTACAGTGTTATTTATGCGCATAGCTTACTGACCTCCTGTGAATAGAAATAAAAAGTGATAACCAACAATACAATAAATCAAATACAATAATATTTAAGGTAGGTTTTTCTTAATGTTGTACCAGCAAGACAAGCCATATTTGTGGTGATTATGCATCAGATGCATAATCACAGTGATTATTTCTTATGAATATATATATATTGGTATGCAGAAAATATATCTAAATGATGTACAACAGTCCCCACAGGACCTCCCCCAGTGGCAAGTGGAAATATATGAGTGGGCCACAGACCAGCATATACCCCCATGGTTGACTGGAGGTTCCTCTATTGTTTGGGAGTTATGGCTATACCAACACAGCAATATCATGGGCAGTTCTGGCCTGTAGCCATGTGTTGTAACTACTGAATTATTTCCAAATATTCACTGTTAATTTACTCAATCCGGTCCCAACTAAATGGCCTAGGAATATCTAGGAAATTAGATATAATTTTTGGCTTTCTAGTGATGTATTCCAATATGAAAACTTCTCAAAACTCAGTGTGCCATAACCATATTTTTGAACCTGCTACCTAATCCTATACAAAAATCGACCTTGGAAATTGAACCGGGGCTCGAATGAGGTATTTAAAAACCATAGCCCGATCGAGGTAAGCTCTCCAACCTGGTTAGTCAATGTTGTCTCCTGTCTCCGTAAGGTGGCGCCACAGGTAGCGAGCAATGGCTGCAAGCCTCAGCGGCGGTTGGGCAGTTGGTTATATCTGACACAAGGTGGCACCACGATCGAGTTGTGAAGCATCACATTTTCTAAACCAAAACAGTGTAACCATGTGGGGTTAGTTATGAGCTATTATCATAGAGATATGAGATAGCCCTAGTCTAACCGTATAGGGTTATTCATGAGCCATTGCTATACAGATATGAGATAGCCTTAGTGTAACCATGTAGGGTTAGTCATGAGCCATTACCATAGAGATATGAGATAGCCTTAGTGTACCCATGTAGGGTTAGTCATGAGCAATTATGATAGAGATATGAGATAGCCTTAGTGTAACTATTTAGGGTTAGTCATGGGCCATTCGCATAGAGATATGAGATAGCCTTAGTGTAACCATGTATGGTAAGTCATGAGCCATTACCATAGAGATATGAGATAGCCTTAGTGTAACCATGTAGGGTCAGTCATGACTCATTGCCATAGAAATATGAGATAGCCTTAGTGTAACCATGTATGGTTAGTCATGGGCCATTTGCATAGAGATATGAGATAGCCTTAGTGTAACCATGTAGGGTTACTCATGATCCATTACCATAGATATATGAAGATTTCATACGCAAAACCACGTAAATGTCCATCCAAAAATGTTGTTTAAACAAAAGATTTTTACTTGAAAATAATTTTAATTCTCATTAATTCCACTTTTCATATGATCACATGGTTATGGAGCAATGAACAAAACAGTAGGAATATAAAGAAAATTTAGCTTTTTAGAGTTGGATTCCAATGCTTATCTCCATTTTTGGATTGGTGTTTACATGGTTTTGCGCCTGAACTCTTCATATGAGATAGCCTTAGTGTAACCATGTAGCGTTAGTCATGAGCCATTACCATAGAGATATGAGATAGGGTTAGTCATGAGTAATTGCCATAGAGATATGAGATAGCCTTACTGTAACCATACAGGGTTAGTCATGAGCCATTGCCACAGAGATATGAGATAGCCTTAGTGTAACCATGTAGGGTTAGTTATGAGCCATTACCATAGAGATATGAGATAGCCTTAGTGTAACCATGTAGGGTTAGTCATGAGCCATTCGAATAGAGATATGAGATAGCCTTAGTGTAACCATGTGGGGTTAGTCATGAGCCATTACCATAGAGATATGAGATAGTCATAGTGTAACCATATAGCGTTAGTCATGCGCCATTGCCATAGAGAAATGAGATAGCCTTAGTATAACCTTGTAGCGTTAGTCATGAACCATTGCCATAGAGATATGAGATAGTTATAGTGTAACCATGTAGGGTTAGTCATGCACCATTACCATAGAGATATGAGATAGTCTTAGTATAACCTTGTAGGGTTAGTCATGAACCATTGCCATAGAGATATGAGAGCCTTAGTGTAACCATGTAGGGTTAGTCATGAACCATTGCCATAGAGATATGAGATAGCCTTCGTGTAACCATGTAGGGTTAGTCATGCACCATTACCATAGAGATATTAGATAGCCTTAGTGTAACCATGTAGGGTTAGTCATGAGCCATTACTATAGAGATATGAGATAGCCTTAGTGTAACCATGTAGGGTTAGTCATGAGCCATTACCATAGAGATATGAGATAGCCTTAGTGTAACGATGTAGGGTTAGTCATGCACCATTGCCATATAGATATGAGATAGCCTTAGTGTAACTATGTAGGGTTAGTCATGCGCCATTGCCATAGAGATATGAGATAGCCTTAGTATAACCTGGTAGGGTTAGGTTTGAACCATTACCAGAGAGATATGAGATAGCCTTAGTGTAACCATGTAGGGTTAGGTTTGAACCATTACCAGAGAGATATGAGAGAGCCTTAGTGTAACCATTTAGGGTTAGTCATGAGCCATTACGATAGACATGAGATAACTTTAGTGTAACCATGTAATGTTAGTCATGAGCATTACCTTAGAGACATAGGTCTAAAACAGTGATATAATGGACAGGTATTTCAAACTAAAGCAACATACAGAAGGTTAGGAGTTCAAACCCCGGTCAAGTCAAACCATTGACATACAAAATTGCTACTCAGCATTACTAGGATAGTACAAGGACTAGTTAGCTCAGTGTCAGGATAATACGACTGAGTGGGAAATTGAGTCATAGTGTTGGTGGCCTAATTCCCCAGTGGGTAGAGTTTTGGCTGGAATTATCACCACCAATCTGTAAATACTAACAACACGAAGAGCATTTATTGAAATTATAATTTACTTTATTGTGCATCTTACAAGACAGGCTGGGCTAGTTTTCACATTTGGTGACATTATTATTCAAATACTTAATTCGGGCTTCATAATCTAATGGCTTCGAGATCTCTTGCCATGTTCAAAAGTATATATATATGATATTGTGTGTAATAACGTCTGTCGTGTCCTGCTCCTACCCCCCCCCCCTTCCTGGGGGGCAGGGGGGGTAGAAGTATATATTCGGTTGATTGCTATTATTTACATTCATATTTTAATTCAGTTTTATTTACTAAATTGCTACAATTGGAAATATTTAAAGTGAAAACATGCATCATAAATTTACTGTGCATGCTAAAATTTTGGCTGACATAAGGTTGCATATATGACATGCAGCAATGAAATCAACTCATTGAGCCACCCCGGCTGGCTGACACTAAGCAGCTAGTAGTAGTATGGCGGATATGCGGGTGGGCCTTTATCTATCGCCTTCAAATGTCTCCAGAACGCCAGCTTCTTCTCCTTATCCTCCTGCACTGACACTGTCAGATCGCTGTAATAGTAGAGAAGCTGAAAGGACGGTGCTCCCAAGAATGTAGTTTTGTCATTTTCTATCATGTCCTCAGCCTCTGATTGGGCATTACTGTAGTGATGCATATTCTTCCGCGCTAAGAAAAGAAAGGGAGAAAAAGAAGCAGTTCTGTAAAGTAAGCCCTCTTAACATATGGTGAAATTTTCTTTTTTATCACATGTTTTATTCAAGATGAATAAACTCTTTTTTTTTCAATACTGAGGCACTTCTCTTCCAGCCATAGTAGGTATGGCGCATACAAACTATTTATGGATGATGGATGAGATTATAAAATAAACAATAGGATGTAACTGTCAGGCTTTGCAGAGATTATGGAGATTTTATTGTGTACATGTAGACTGGAGGATAACCATTTGACTTTACAATATTTCATTGATTTACTTATCTTCCTCCTGGGGTACCTTAGTACTATGGGTAGGGATCTTTGACTTGATGATATGGTTAATAGTGGATTTGGGATTATGTAGATAATGGTTGCAGGATATAATTTTTGTTTGTTTTGGTGATTGTTTATTCTGCTTATAACGGTTAAGCTCACGCACTTGTTTTCGCTGCTGTTTTGTAGTGGTCATAATCCATGACTGTTTTGTAGCGGTCATAATCCATTTATCAGTAATTTCTGTAAACTTCTTTGTGGTGTAAAAATCAGGGAGTTTCCAATTTGTTTTTGGTCATTTTTTAATTGTTTTGGTCAATTATAGGTTTATGGTTAGAATACGTTTGAGTGGTTTGGTCATATGTTACAGTTGTATATTGTTAGTTTTGTTTGTTTGTTAGAGTGTGGGGAATAGCGAAGATTTGAGACGGGGATAAGAGAGGTTGTTTTTAATGCATATACAATATATACCCGTTAAACCAAGCTCGGTTAAACCAAACGATCGGTTACCGGTAATCCAAACTTTTGTCGGCGGCCCGGAAAAATACTACCATTTATCATATAGAAAGGTCAGTGGGGTCTCAGATGACATTATAACTACATGAAAGTTTGGTTTAACTGTACTGGAAGTGGCCTGGGGTCCGAAAATTTTGTTTGGATTAACCGATAATTTGGTTTAACCAACTTTTTTACATGATAAATGGTAGTATTTTGCCGGGCTGCCGGAAAAAGTTTGGATTAACCGATCGTTTGGTTTAACCAAGCTTGGTTTAACGGGGTTATACTGTATCTAAATTAGATACTGGTGCACTCAATACGCATTGGTTTCTGCCTGGAAGGGAATATTGAGTCAATTTAATAGAACATATTACTGATGAGGCCCATGATGTCCGAATTTCAACGTGCATGCTAAACTTAATTTAGCATATTTCCACAGTTGTCTCCAAAGTAAACAATTTTATATAACCAGACGGGATGGCCGAATGAGTTACAGCATCCGTCTCCCGTGCTGGTAGATCGTGGGGTCGTGGGTTCGAATCTTGGTCGAGTCAAACCAATGACTTAAAAATTTATACTTGTCGCTTCCTAGCCAGACGCTCAGCATTACTAGGATAGGGCGAGGAGCAGTGGAATGAGGAAGACCAGTCGTCTGCGACTGAAATTTCCCCTGCTTAAACAACTAATGTACCAACAAAAATAAAAAAATGAGAGTTACCTCAGACTGACGCATGGTGGTTTAGCCATTTAATATAAGAGTTACTTCATACTGAAGTAATGTAGCTTATAACAAACAGCCTCATATATTCATCATGAAAGATTAAAGAAACTCAAAATCATTGGACTATGCAACTATGCAACTTTGACAGAAACATGAATGAATTATTCGGAATTATGGAAACATATTCAGACTAAGTTCTGTTGGAGCGCATTTGTCAGGGTAAAGTTCTAGTTCAGCTATCCTGTAATATATCACCTTTAATCGTGCACAATAAAGCGATTTAATTTCATCCTAAATCAACTCAATGTACATTTTACTCATGGCACATTCTCTGAAACTGGGCACTGAAGAGTGACATGGAAACCAAAAGTGAAAACCTTCCACATATTATCAGAAAGCATTCCAAATAATAGCAGAATCCATGTACATATGAAAGCTTGCATGTTGTGCTACGTGTCAGATTTTACAAAAAGCTATTTCAGTTTTTGATTTTTAACTTTTGCAAATTGGGTTAAATGAGTGGAGAGGCTGTCATTTGCTGTCACGACTGGGGGCGGGGGGAACAGCGAAGCAGCCACGCCCACCTGTCAATCATGTGCTTCCTCCTGCTAGGTGGGGGGCCCACCTCCCCAGCCAATCACAGGCTGGCTCACCACCCACTCCTCCTCCTGCTCCTCGCCTGGATATGACAAGGAGCAAGGGAATGAGGAAGACCAATTGTCCGCGATTGAAATACCCTCTGCTTAATCAATGAATGTACAAAACAACAAATAAATAAATAGCAGAAGCTAGTACTACGTCATACCTTCGCCTACAAAGAAGTTGCCCATGTACTGTGAGAGCTGGACAGTCTTTTGTGAGGTGTTGTACGAAACGGTTACGTCCCAGACGTATCTGATCTTCTCGGGATGCCACTGCAGGCCGTAGAATGGGTACTTATTGGCTGTGAATGTGAACAACAACAAATATGACGTTTGTTTCATGTCTAATCAAAAGGCAGCAAAACTGATCTCAGGTGCAGTCTTGAAAACGTTAAAGTCGCCGGTTATACCTCACCCAGATACAAACAAACCCAGCATCAAAAGCTCTCCAAACATACCTTTGCTTCGTTTGTTCAGTTCATGCCACTGAACATGTGGGAGGAGAGTCGACGTCTGTGATGTATGAATGACATCATAGGTGGGATTCCCTCATCACATGACCTAGAGGGGTTTCCCACACACAGGGGAAGCCATGGCAACCACAAGATGGCAGCCACAGAAAGCTCTCAATTCAACTTTTAAAGTATATTAATCTACATGATTTAATCAATTATTCACACAAAAAGCTGGTTATGATAGATAAACATTTGAACTTCTATTTATCATTTTAGATTTCAATTTCTAACATTTTTTTCTCTATATGGTTGTCTAAAAGTGTCAATGCTGCTGGACTAAATAAAACACAGCAGAAGCAACCAATGTCAGTACTCTCCCCCCACATATGTAGTTGCATAAACTGAAAACTGGCAAACGTATTGTAAAATTATAAGGATTTTTGGTTCAGAATTATATATTGGCAGAGAGCATTATTATTCTTGGGCGACGGAGTGGGGACAAGGTTATGTAATCTAAAAGCAATGTTGCCCCACTCACATTATGACATGATATAAGCTATGTGAAATATATGTTCATACAGGATGCCTAAGATTAATGAAGAGATGTTCTTATATAAGAGACAGTTCATGCTTGGTGAAATGTTCCTCTATGCATTCATAAATGTTACTACCGGACCTATGACCAAGCACACCAGCCATACCACATTCCTTAGAGCCACACCCTGCAGGCTGGGTTGGGTGGCAACTCCCCATATTAGGGCGTTGCACTGACCAGTCTGTAGGGGGGTGTCTGATTGGCTGGCTGTGGGAGGTCCAGTCACCTGACCCCCTTTGGGCTATCAGGACCACACCAGTCTCATTCTAATTAATTATTCAAGAAACTTCTCCAGACACACTGGAGAGATCACTCTACTCCTAGCTCTTGAGTGAGACACACCTACTCTAGAGCAGGACCCCAGACACTCTGTCTGATGCTACCAAAATTCATATATCCAAATTGAGTTGAGTGTAACAACCAAGGGACTCCGGTTCAATGGGATGTAAGCACTGACTCCTAGATCTAAGAGAGGCAATGAAACTCTGTGTAGGCAACAGGCAAGGAGTGGAGGTGATATGTCACAAGTGGGTTAACAGGAGTTGATGCCAATAAAGCACAACTTCTTCACTGTCAATCTTGTGTGACTTGTCTTACCTTTCTTCCTCATGAGTTTGCTATGTGGGTTGATTAAGGGTTGATTAAGGGAGGCATCACAGGTGATATGAAGGGGAAGAGTTTTATGGTATTCTCTGGGGCTCTGAGCGGCCGAGTAACCCAGTAATACTATAATATGCTTGGAGAGCATTTGTCGGAGTATGGGTAGTGTCTCAGCGACTTATATCTGGTCCCTTTAAGTTCCACTTGTAGCTCATTGGCTCAGAGGATTTAAGCAAAGCACACCATGACAGAGAGGAAATACACAGCAGCGTTCCTGGCCCTATTAGATGACAAAGAAGTGTACAACCCTCAAGACTTTGATGACATGCTTAACCATCTTCAAGCCATTGCGGAGGACGCCATGTAGGCCTACAGCCCGTGGCATGCCATTAGGGTATGGACCCAGAAGGTATTTGAAAACCCTCAGATGATGATTCAGTTTTAAGTAATTCTTAGACAATACTGTATAAATTTTGAATAGTCATATTTGATCAAAAATATTGTGAGGAAGGAAAGTTTTTTTCTGTCAGATTAGGAAATGCATTAGTAATATTATGAAAAATAGATCAGACATTAAATATATGAATAATAACGATAATGACAACAACAATGACAATAACAAAGATAATAATGATGACAATAAGAATAATAACAATAACAATAAGAAAAGTAACAAGAACTAATAAGAACTCATAAGCTTGTTATTTTAGTAAGCAACGGGGTAGGCCCCTACCTACTAACTGACCGATCTCTCAGTTGCGTAATCTTGAATCAAAAAAGAAATTAGTTGCATCAAACTGATCCTCCGAAACCTTACCAATGCCATGGTTAATTACTGTTGTGTGCCTGGATGCAAAAGTGGATCAGGTAGCGAAAGTGTTATCCCGATAAGTTTTCTCGTATTTCCGAACAAGAACACAGACAAAGAAAGATTCATTACATGAATGGTGGAAAATTTTGATTTTTCGTACGTCCACCAGATTAGTGAGCACTTAGAGGAATTGCTGATGATCTCTCAACTCTGTGCGGGAAAGGTTTACCAGTAATCACAGCTGCACTGGTGAATGTGTCTGCACCTCCAGCAGTTCACCCAGCACTTAGTGCAAGTGCAGATCTCTCAGCATTGACATTCATTGATTGCATTTGAAAAAGCAAGGGTAGATGCAATTGACAGTGGCCCTCTGCAAGTGTGAGATCGGTCAATATTGGCATCTTCTAAATTAGTGCGCAGTAAGTGACTGACCTAATTATAGGGCTCATTTGGTAACTTGGCAACTGGACATTTTTTTGGTATTATTCCAATATACAATTTGTGTGTATGTATGTGTGCGGTGTCAAGAAGTTTACCTTTCATAGTGGACACAAACTCCAGTCCGTCTCTCGCCACATTTGTCGACAGGATTGTGTAGTATCTGCCCAGATTACTCTTAGTAAAATTCTGTGGTAGGGAAATAAAATGGCAAGAATTTATATTTATGCTGATGTTCTGCAATACCAGGTATCATTAAAGTTCTCACTTTACTTCATGAACAAAGTACAATGAGCATGACCTCTAATGTTCTATACTTGAGAAATTCCGAAAAATCAATTAGCAAAAAGGCTTATTACAATTATTTAATGTGATGAAATCATACTTTAAAAATCAAGCCATCTACTTAAACTTGACTTGCATATTCAACCTAGATATGAGCCCTTCCGGATTTAGACGTAGTGAGGCACCGAGCTATTTAAAGTTGCATAGTCCGATGGTTTTGAGTTTTTCTCATTTTCTGAGATAAACATATTAGGTTGTTCGTTATAATCTAATTTTGACAAGCTTGCCAAAACTCTAACACCATAGGCTTCTGCAGTAACAGGTTATATAAATTGACTCAGTATCCCCTTATATGTGATGACACATGTTTAGTAAGTGCACCAGCATCTAAGTTAGACATATAGAATCAAACTTAGATAATTGCTTTGGTTTTGAACATTTTGTGTTTTCATCCGACTATGCGGCTTCAAATCTTGGAAGCCCCTTGTTAAGTGGTTACCCCAGAAGGTCTCACAAAGGTGTGTACCAAAACAGCACCTCCTTGGGTCGCCAGACACACAAACTGACAACATATACAATATATGCCTTTTAATTTTTTAATAGCAAGATATTTAAAGTGAAAATTACACATTATTTTCAAATGAATGCATTTACTGATTACATATTTGGGTCGTTCTCAGAAACTGTGTACCACTTGAGGTAGTCTACTAGAAATGCATATTTCAAAGAAACCCTTTATTGGAGTGTCAAAATTTAGATTTCATCAGTTAGCCAAATAATGTGGGAGATAGTTTAGATCAAAAGTAAATGTTAATATTGTGTATTATGTATCTTATTGGGATGGATGTAGCTAAATACATAGAAAATTACATCACTAATTTGTGACATTGTCAACAGCATTGAAAGTAAAGTGTCACAAACTTAATGATAACCTCTGAACAACAGCTTATTTCACTTCAAATGGTCATATACAATGTCTTCATTAAGTTGAAGACATTTATTTCTAAAAAAAAAAATTTAATTATGAAATAGTTAACATTTTCTGGAGTCATTAACATCGTAACATTTCGTTTCCACTTGCAAGTACTATGAAACTCTGTATCAAACACTGAGTACAGATACAGTACAGGAACTATTTTCACCATTTGACACTATGCATGGACCCAGTTATGGTATAGTAAAAGATAAATCCTGAAATTGCCCCTAAACATTGAAATTTGAGCTGAACATTTGTGTAAAATTGTTGTTTCCACTTTGTTACTCTGCTAATCTGTTACTCTGCTAATATTTTCTTGATTTTCTCTTTAATATTCACAAATAAGACAAAACCATAGCAATGAGGTTTCAAATTATTATTACTACTGTTTATAAAGCAAGTGGCATGTGAAATGTCCTAAAAATGTCAAGTTTTGTGTGGAAAATATTTGATTTTGGAGTCAGATTGGTTTCCATGCTATACTGCTATTTATTGGGTGTGAGCATCATTTGACCTACTTAAAAATGCCAGAATATGTTTATTTTCAATTATTCAGATGCAAAAGGACATACACATTGAGGAAACTTGCTTATAGGACTTTGGCAGCATTTTGATTTTCTGGTACTGATGTCACACTATTGGTACACAACTTCTGAGAACGACCCATTTATCCTAAAAGCCAACATAAAATTGTAAAAGACAAAAATAATTCTGAGATTTTGTGAGGTCCATGTGAATTATGAGGCCCTAAATCGTACCTTCTTTAGCTTATACCGAAATGTTGGCACCGGATATCAATGCATGTACTCTTCTACAAGTTCATTTGGAGTTTCCACCTTAAAATTCGGTGGCTTCACATGACATTGTTAACTTAGTAATTGTGTACTGCCTTTAACTTCCACTTTTGTGTAGGCCTACATACAAGTATTTTGCATGACGGCATTACAAGTAGACTATTACAAATATCTCAAAATCATCAATTATTGTAAAACTTATTTAGCAGATATATAGTAGGTGATACCTAAGACCCTATAATACTAAGACGGCTCACTCAGCCTGTACTGTGTAATCAAAATGATCAAACCCACCACTTGGTGCGCAGGCTGTTCTCTTGGTTAAACAGGTGCTATATTATATGTATAAATGTATATATGAATGTGAAAGATGTGTGATGATGGTGATGATGGTGATGATGATGATGATGATGATGATGATGATGATGCTGCTGCTGCTGCTGCTGATATGTATTTGTTCATAGCAATTTCATATTGATGTGTATTCATACTTACCTATCTCATGTATAATATAATTGTATGTGTTTACATGTGAAACACCAACCAGCAGCCGGGCTGATTAAACCCACTGCGAAATTTACATTACCATGGGAGAGATAGGGAGTGAGCCGTCTTAGTATTATAGGGTCTTTGGTGATACTTAGCAACCTGATTTATCTGGCTCAAGAACATAAAAATACATTCTTTTTAAACCGATGAATTATGTCCCTTTGAATGTTACAAATATATGTTTCCATTCCAATGTTTGAAATAAGTTGCATGAACTATTGACTAGTGTGGAAAGTCTAAATAAATGCTTTGACTATGCCATACTGAAAAGGAAAGATATAGAATCAACACCAATATGTCACTTCCTATTACCTTGCTACCTTTGTAGTATGTTAAAGAAGCAGTAGGCCTACCTTGCTACCTTTGTAGTATGTTAAAGAAGCAGTAGGCCTACCTTGCTACTTATGTAGTATGTTAAAGAAACAGTAGGCCTACCTTGCTACCTTTGTAGTATGTTAAAGAAGCAGTAGGCCTACCTTGCTACTTATGTAGTGTATTCAAGAACCCAGACAGCACACAGTCGTCGGCCCGACGGCGGCCCGACGGCGGCCGCTCCGGCGGCCCGACGGTGGAAAACGCCGTCGGGCCGACGTTGTTTTGTCCAACCTCCCGCCGTCGGGGCGACGGCGGCTGCCGCCGTCGGGCCGACGGCAGCAGCCGCCGTCGCCCCGACGCCGTCGGGGCGATGGCGGCTGCTGCCGTCGGCCCAACGGTGACAAAAGCCGTCGGGCCGACGTTGTTTTGTCCAACCATCCACCGTCGACTCGACGGCGGCTGCCGCCGTCGGGGCGACGGCGACAAACGCCGTCGGGTCGACGTTGTTTTGTCCAACCATCCACCGTCGACTCGACGGCGGCTGCCGCCGTCGAGTCGACGGCGACAAACGCCGTCGGGCCGACAAGCCGAGAAGACACTGTCACTATAAAAATATTAGTTTTATTCAAAATTAATAGAAATCGAGATCCCATACCATATAAATTTAATATGGTCTGTACGTATTGACACTATAGTGACAGTGTCGTTCAGGGTAATTCAAATCGTATTAACACGAATAATTCCATTAATACTTCGTAATAAATTACAAAACTTTTACAAAATAATCTAAACATATTAATAAACAAACCTGGTAAATGATTCCTTAAAATTCCTGGGATTTCTGGAGTTACTGGTAGAAAAAGAACACTGATCAACAATCGCACGTGTTCCGGTGGCGATTCGAAGTAAACAAACCGTATCGGATAATTCAAATCGAATTAACACGAATAATTCCATTAATAATTCGTAATAAATTACAAAACTTTTACAAAATACTCTAAGCATATTAATAAACAAACCTGGTAAATGATTCCTTAAAATTCCTGGTATTTCCGGAGTTACTGGTAGAAAAAGAACACTGATCAACAATCGCACATGGTCCGCGGGCGACTCGAGCCGGAATGCAAATTTAAAGAACTGCGCATGCGCGGCCCACCACGTCGGCTCGACGGTGGCTCGACGGTGGACGAGACGTGGAAAATGAATGCAAACCTGCGGCGGCCCACCACCGTCGAGCCGACGATGGCCCAACGGTGAATCAAAAGTGGAAAGGGATTGAACCCTAACGTCGGAACACCACCGTCGGGCCGACGGTGGCTCGACGGTGAATCTAAAGTGCAAAAAGGATTGAACCCTAATGTCGGAACACCACCGTCGGGCCGACGATGGCCCAACGGTATACCAAGTGTGGAAAATGAATGCAAACCTACAGCGGCCCACCACCGTCGGGCCAACGATGGCCCGACGGTGAATCAAATCAGGAAATGTGGAAAATGAATGCAAACCTGCGTCGGAAATCCACCGGCGGCCCGACGGTGGCTCGACGGTGGCCCAAGTGTGGAAAATGAATGCAAACCTGAGGCGGCCCACCACCGTCGGGCCGACGGTGGCCCGACGGTGGCTCAAAAGTGGAAAGGGATTGATACCCAACGTCGGAACACCACCGTCGGGCCGACGATGGCCCGACGGTGAATCAAAAGTGGAAAGGGATTGATTCCTAACGTCGGAAATCCACCGGCGGCCCGACGGCGGCCCGACGGTGGAAAGTCGATCGCGACGGTGCGACCAATAGCCGACGTCGGCCCGACGGCTGTGTGCTATCTGGGAAGCAGTAGGCCTACCTTGCTACTTATGTAGTGTATTCAAGAAGCAGTAGGCCTACCTTGCTACTTATGTAGTGTATTCAAGAAGCAGTAGGCCTACCTTGCTACTTATGTAGTGTATTCAAGAAGCAGTAGGCCTACCTTGAGACTTATGCAGCGTGAATGCAGGTGAGGAGTGACATTGTAGGTTGTCAGGATCTCAAAGATATCATCTGGTGCCCCTCCAAAGACTTCGCTCTTCAAACCAGCTGTGTTTTGGGAAAGTTTAATAAATATATTTATTTTTTAAATACACACATTAGTTCCCTTTATAATCGCTACTGAAGCCTCCTGGCGACGGTTAAATAATAAAACAATCAAATAATCAAATATTATAACAATAAATAACCAAGTAAAACAATTATAACAAATTATTAAATATCATAATAATTAAATCACAAATAAAATAATATCATAAATACGTTTTCATTAAATGCTACCGAAATAAATTGGTAGAGACAAAATTAACGCAAATATTATGATGCATTGGCTTACTTTTTAAACATTGTAATACTGGCGATAAGTATCAATTTTGCAAGTCATTGGTTTGACTTGCTCAGGTTTAGAACTTCCGACCTTCTGCACGGGAAGCCTGCGCTCTTACCAATTTGGTCACAACCTATATTCTGGCACAAGCACAACAAATGTAGGCATGTGACTGAGTATGGTATTGGGGCAGGTGGTATTCCAGTCAGGCAGCACGACAGAGTCACCATCAGTGTGCACTCTCACCGTGCCTGATCCGTTGATATCAGATATGACCTTAGACGCTAAAAATACCTGGTGTCATCGTTAGTGGAACGAAGAGATGCTGTGCATCACAATCTGCAAGGATGTTATCATTGAGCACAAGCGCGGAGAGAAGTTCATTGCCTAAGCAGAAGCCGATGATTGGGAAATGATCGCCTGCGTCATTTGCCTGGAAAAGAGAAACACAAAATGTAGCCTTATCAAGCATGATATATGGCATTGTCAATAATTCATGACACAGACGAGTTAATATACTACGGTCTTTTATTCAGCTGGATGGTGCAGGTTCAATTAGTGGAGGCATCGGACAATGATAAGAATTTGAATCTTGTCTGGCCAGTCTGGTGCTCAACCCTCCTCGTCAAGAGAAAATTCCAGTGAAGGGGTGGGTGGGTGGTAAAATAAGGAGGACAGCCTGACCACGCAGGATCAGGTCAGATGGCGAGTGCTATCTAAACGCAATCTAAATGCAATCTAAATGCAATAGAAATGCAATAGAAATGCAATCCAAATACACCTTAAATACAGCTTAAATGCAATTTAAATACAATTGATATTTAAAAATAATCTCTTGGGCCTCTGGGATGTTGGTCAACTTCGGCAATGCCTCACTTGGTAGCCCTCCAGAATCCCTCGGGCTCCAAACCCCCTATCGGACAAGAAATGCTTAATATCTAGATAAAGCAGGCCTGCTAGCCGTTTCGATTTCCTTGGAATCATTGCAATTTTTAGGCTTTAATTCAACCATTTTGCCTTGTTTTTTTCAACAAAATTCTCAATATTTAGTGTGTATTGCATATAAACAGGAATCAATACATTTTTCATGCACAAAATTATTGATCGAGGTATATCACATCTGATGCTTTTTAAACATAGAAATTATGCATATTAGAATTTATTTAATGCATTTCCATGACTTATTTCTTCCTCAAATTGGTTATATAAATTTGTCCTCAGTTAAGATTATTATATGTATAATAATGCTCTTTTTTCGGTTACCATAATGTGCACGAAGAAATTGTTAATGAAACAAAACCGATATAGGTTCAAGCAGTGGACTCTTATGACTTCAAAAAATGAAATATTGCCACGTCTTCCACAGATTTATAGCTGTATCTTACACTTTATGGAAAGGGGGATGTAACATATCTGTAGCTGAGTACCCGAATGCAAGCAGACGACAAATGACCATGTCATAGGTCACGTGACCGCCGGTAGTTGTACCTTGATCCCTTATTAAGAGTCACTCATTGTACTAAACTGGTGTTCTCTGTGGCGGGGTGGTTAGAGTGTCTGACTTTTTTCTAGGTCGGACTCCTAATCTGAAGGTTGGTGGTTCAATTCCCCATGCCCCCACCTCTGCAAATTTGGATTTCCACCGTTGTGTATAACTTACAGCGTCATCAAAGGCCTGTCGCTCTCATACCATGTCTATGTGGTGTGGGAGGTTAAAAATCCCTTGGGTCGGTAAAAGTGTAGGCTCGGGCTTTCTATCGATAAACTGTCTAATGGTGAAAAGAAGTCTATTCAGACTTATCCATAGCAGGCAGTATAAATCTTCAAGGAAAAAAAACAAAACTCAACGTGTCAAGACGTCTTGTTTTACACTGTATACCATTGCTAGTGCAGCTATTTACGCGTAGCTGCATCTAATTGTACATCTACACATATATGTGACCTTTGACCTGACTCCTGTGCAGCAAGTTGAAGTCAGTCTGACCAAGCTATACACATCCCTGGTGAGATGCAAGCTAGAATATGGATATCCAGCATGGGCACCAATGTAGAGGAAGGACTGTGAACTTCTCAAGAGAGTACACAGGCACGCAACACGCCTGGTACCAACCCTGAAGAATTTCTCTTATGAAGAGCGACTACGAGCACTAAACCTGCCAAGCCAATACTACAGAAGGGCCCGTGGAGAACTCATTGAGATCTACAAACACCTCAGTGGAACTTATACAGTCAAAAAAAGGGTACATCATACTCGAGCGAACAAACGGTCTGATAACCAGAGGGCATAATAAGAAGATCGTCAAACCCAGAACTAACAAGCAAGTTCATCAAAACTTCCTCACTGAAAGAGCCGGGAACACTTGGAACAGATTACCAGCTAATGTAGTGAATGCCCCAAGCTTAAACTCTTTCAAAGGACGCCTCGATAAGCACTGGATAATTTACCGCTACAGTCAGCGCTCGCCACCCAAAAACTATAATTTCACTAGGTCCCACTTAGACAGGCCAAAGCTGCTAACAGGCATTGATGCCTAATTTCTTAAGCAGAATAGGATAAGTGTAAGTATAAGTATAAGTAAGTGAAATAAGTGGCTGGAGTGATACATACCTCTTTCGCTAAGTGGAACATTATCCTGGCAGCGGCTGTATATTTGGAATCTAACACACGCACATTGCCACCAGGAAACACAAGTCTGAAAAACATGAACACCTAGGCATTAATGGACATTCCTTTTTTTCCCATTACTTTCATTGATTAAGCGAGGTAAATTTCAATCGTGGCCAATAAGAGGCCGCGGACATCCGGCTAGTTAGCGCATCATTGCCCTAGCAACTATTCCAGTTGGTGAAAACAATGGCACTTACAGCATTGAAGCGAATGTAAATAAATCAAAAAGCACAAATCTATTCACTGCTATTATCTAATTCTGTTATTTAGAACCATGAATATTCACCCGGGGATTGAAATAATGTTATTTAGGAGCATAACTTACTCAATAAGTGAAATTCGGCTCAAATTAAACCCCAAAATGACAAAATCCGAGCTTTATTGCGAATATAAATTTTTTTTAAGCACAAATCTATTCCCTGCTACAATCTAATTCTGTTATTTAGAACCATGAATATTCAGTCGGGGGTTGAAATAATGTTATTTATGAGCATAACTTACTCAATAAGTGAAATTTGGCGTTATTGTGAATGTAAATAAAACAAAAAGCACTGCTGTCATCAAGGTCTGTTTTCACGGCGTCAACAGGAAGTGACATGAACGCGCGCCCTCCTATTGGGCTTCCTCATTCCACTGAACCTCGCCCTATCCTAGTGATTCCAAGTGCCAGCCCAGGTGGTGACACGTATCATTTTGTAAGTGGTTGGTTTTACTCGGCCAGATTTGAAACCCACAGGTTCAAATCCAATGACCTTCCAGACGAGAAGCAGGCGCTCAACTAATTCAGCCATCCTGACTTGTCATGAACTGATGTCAAAGTGATGCTACCGGCGGTGGCGCCACCTGTTGGGATCCACTACAGGATATGTACGATCCACTTTAGTCGCATTCACAAACCAGTATTATTTCATACTTACACTGTACATAATACATAATATACATATATATACATATATACACATATATATACACATATATATCTATACATATATATATATGTGTGTATATATATTTTGTACACGTGATTATATGGATATAAATAGCTTCTCATAACCCGCCTGTGTTTTCTAGTTTCCATTTGCCTGTAGTCAATATTAACATTATATACAAGTCATTGGTTGGTTGTTAGAGTTTTACGTTCTGGCAACATCTAAGGTCATATTAGGACGCGTACCGACTTGTGACAGTGCACACTCATGGTGACTTTATAGTGCTGCCCCACTAGAAAATCAGGCTGCTGGCACCATGACCTAATATCCCACTCAGTCACATTATCCTGACACTGAGTTAACCAATCTTTGTCCTATCCTATTAATGCCGAACACCAGGCTAGGAAGTGACAGGTATCACTTCTAAAGTCATAGGTTTGACTCGACCGGGAACCGAACTCCCGCACGTGAGGCATGCACTCTCCCGATTCGGCCACCGTGCCCGGTATTTATATACATATATATATATATGTATATATAATGTATATATTTGTATATATCTATATATATATATGTGTATATAGTGTTCAATGCACACAATATCCAGATGGGATGGCCGAATGAGTTGAGTGTCCGCCTCCGTTTTGGAGGGATCGTAGGATTCGAACCCACGGGATTGAACCCTGGTAGAGTCAAACTAATTACTTAAAAATGTATACTTGTCGCTTCCTAGCCAGGCGCTCGGCATTATTAGGATAGGGCAAGGACTGATTGGCTCAGTGTAAGGCTGATGTGACTGAGTGGGATATCAGGTCATGGTGGTGGCGGCCTGGTCTCCCAATGTGTCAGCACTGTAAAGTCGCCATGAGTGCGCACTGTCACAAGTCAGTACCAGTCCTGATATGACCTTAGATGTTGCTAGGACGCAAAACTCTAACAACCAACTAACCACCTACTCAGCAGGACAATGTCGGTTACCCACTGTGACCATGTCGGTTACCCACTGTGACCGTGTCGGTTACCCACTGTGACCATGTCGGTTACCCACTGTGACCATGTCGGTTACCCACTGTGACCATGTCGGTTACCCACTGTGACCATGTCGGTTACCCACTGTGACCATGTCGGTTACCCACTGTGACCATGTCAGTTACCCATTGTGACCATATTGGTTACCCACTGTGACCATGTCGGTTACCCAGTGGCCATCCCAGAGATGGGGGCGGGTGTGGGGGTGGGGGTGGGGGTGGGGGTGGCGGTGGTGGGGGGCGGTTTCTCTATAAATCCAAGATGGCGGGTCGCCAATACGGGTTGGAGCGGACTGGTAGGCATTGCATGCATAGTCTCATGCTGGCACTTCGAGTAAAGTGGGCACTATACTGATGACAGTCACGCAACTGGGCAACACCACCCTAAACCCTCGTGTCACATCATGCAAAGTCACCGGACGCGGTGGCAGAATCGGTAGAGCGCAAACTTCCCATGCAGAAGGTCGGGAGTTTGAATCCCAGCCTAGTCAAACCTACGACTTACAAAATTGATACTTGTCACTACCGAGCCTGGCGCTCGGCATTATTAGGATAGGGCAAGAACTGGTTGGCTCAATGTCGGGATAATGTGACTGAGTGGGATATCGGGTCATGGTGCCTGGTCGATTCAAACCAATGACTTAAAAATGTATACTTGTCGCTTCCTAGCCTGGCGCTCTGCATTAATAGAATAGGGCAAGGACTGGTTAGCTCAGTGTCGGGATAATGTGACTGAGCGGGATATCTGGTGATGGTGCGGGTGGCCTGATTTCTCAGTGGGGCAGCACTATAAAGTCACCATGAGTGCACACTGTCATAAAGCGGTACCCATCCTCATTTGACCTTAGATGTTGCTAGGATGTAAAACTCCAACAACCAACCAACTGCCATTAGGCCAACCAGGCAACCGGGTATGGCGCAGACCTCAAAGAGGTGCAGTACTGACCTTTGAGGGGGTCACAGTTATATACGACAAAATTTTGGAGGTGGAGGGTGGGGGTGGGGGTGGCTGCAAGTAGTTGGCCTTTCCTAGGACGCAAAATAGTCTGGCACCAGCCCTGTAGGAAAGATATGACGGATTCAGAGCAAGCCAGCCTGGACACAACAACAAGGTGGTTCTGGTTTCTGATTCATTGCCTCAAGATACACTAGCTTATAGACAATTCTTATGATTTTGTTTAGTATTCGACTGATCTACTTACCCATTGATTTTCTTGAACATTGATTTGTAATAACTGAAAGGTTTTTCAATTCTGAAAAAAAAAAGAACCAGAAAAAACACAGTTATTTTGTTAATTTATTAGAAGTAATACATGTACACCGGACATACCAGTTATCAATTCAATTCTTTTATTTTAACTCTCTGCAAGGTATGTTTACAATAAACTGAGGTGATACAATAAATGCATACAAATTCCTTACAGACAGAAAGGATCCCAGAAAAGCGATGCTTATCTCGCTGGTCTCCATTTATTACTCCAGTTATTACTCGCGCATCTTTCGGCCGACTACGCCAGAGACTCTGGAACAACCACCATGTGTCCATTCTGGTCAAAGGCAAGATCTACTGTGCAATCATTCTATCCACCCTACTAAACGGAGCCGAGGCCTGGACAGTGTACAGACGACAGGTGAAAAAGCTGCATGCCTTCATGATGCGACATCTGCGTTCAATCATGAGGCTAACCTGGAAGGACAAAGTGACAAATAAGGAAATACTCGAATGGATGGGGCTGCCCTCTATGGAAGATCTTCTGATCAAAAAGAATCTCCAGTGGACTGGACACCTCATGAGGATGTCATCAGACAGGCTACCAAAGCAGATCCTCTATTCTCAACTGTCTTCTGGTTCCAGAAAGAGAGGGCGCCCTCATCTCCGGTTCAAGGATACCATCAAGAGAAACCTGAAGCTGAGAGACATTAAGACCGACTCATGGATGCAACTCTCACAGCAGAGAGCTAAATGGAGAGCGGCAGTCAAGTAATGAAAGCAGTCTTTGTCGCATCGCGACCGACAGCATGATGATGATGATGATGATGATATTACTCCTTATAATCCAGCTACGGCACATATATCAATGTGATGTGTTCTACTGCTATCGTTGTATTTCTCGAAGCCGCCATTTTGGTTGCCATTCAATTTGAGGTTTAAAATAATAGGGAAATAGAGTGAAAGTATATTTAAAAGACCAAAGATAATTAGTTAGTGATGGTTGCTCACTGTCGTGTCAGCAGCAAAGGCCATAATTACGACGAGAATTATTCAAATGTTATTCTGTTCTATGATTATAGGACCATTGCTATTACATGTAAAAGCATACAATTAACAATAATTAAATATTTGAAATCACGATACAGTTAAGTTTACCTGGTAAGCACTCTAGGATTTCCGATGGAATAGTTTCTAATTGCCATATATATATATATATATATATATATATATATATATAAATATAACTGAAGATGGTAGTGTCCTTCTTTATATTCACATAAAAGAGTATGGAGCACAGAATACAGAAGGTAACCATCTAGCAACATAGCATACGTGGACTAGGTGTGGATACACATTAATACATACTTTTCAATTCAATTCAATTCTCTATTTCAGACTCAGGATTATGGTAGTTAGATAATTTGGTCCATAGTAGGTAGATATAAAAGTTAATGTGAATAGAATATAAGTAATAGTATGAATACTACAATACTAACCACTATCAAAATGTTGGTCTACAGAGAGTAGTTTGTACCAATGCCTCCATATGGCAGACGTAAATCTGAGATCACTCTCTTCTATTTTTAAAAGTCCCTGTATTGTAACATTTTCTGACTTGTAAAGTCTAGTAATAAATTTGAATATTAGGTTCCTGATAACAGCCTGGAAGGCTGGCACATCAATATTGGCAAACAGCTGGCTAGCACTATAATACCTAGGTAGACGGAGTAATAACTTCAGTATGTCATTATATGCTACATTCCGTTTTCTAATGCTATACATTCGATAGTTCCACCAAATCTGTGCAGTATACAAGGGAGTACAGAAAGTTCTAAATAAATGATTAACATCCACAACCAACCAATAAACCACAAACCTGAATTAATAAACCACAAACCTGATGCGAACGACCCGCGCACCAGCCATCTCTAGAAATTTGATGTAAGTGGCCATAATGTAGGTGTCGGCAACGAAAGGAAACGGGTTGGTAACTTCCTGTTCCATCACTCCTGTTATGGATGCAATTGGGATATCATTAGGAGTATTATTTGCAGATGTCAACATAGATTGGCGTTCTCTGTGGCGGAGTGGTTAGAGTGTCTGACTTTTTTCTATGTCAGACTCCTAATATGAAGGTTGGTGGTTCGATTCCCAGTGCCCCCACCTCTGCCAATTTGGATTTCCACAGCTGTGGATAACTTACAGCATCATCAAAGGCCAGTTGCTCTCATACCATGTCTATGTGGTGTGGGAGGTTAAAATCCCTTTGGTCGGTAAAAGTGGAGGCTCAGGCTTTCTATCGACAAACTGTCTAATGGTAAAAACAAGTCTATTCAGGCTTATCCATAATAGGCAGTATAAATCTTCAAGAAAAAAAACATTTACATAGTGGCTTCTGCAAACAATCGGATTGGTAATACTAATAGGTGTCTTCTCAGTCGTTACCAATATGTGGAGTACACCAATGGAATATACTACATCATGGTTCCGACTGTGCATGCGCTGAAAACGGCCGTGGGAGCAAAGCAAAGTCGTACGGCCATTGACTTTGCCTATACGCGCATTGAAAAATGTCAGTTTTATTCAAAATTAATAGCAATCCAAAACCCTAACCTTATAAATCTAATATAATCTTTTTGTTAAACATGTTTTCTATATGTGTTCCCAGCGGTTTGTGCCTAGGTGGTGTGGTTTTATCAATATTTTACTTTTTCTATATGGAGATTACTCACTGCCATTGACAATGCATTGAGTACTCTGGCTGTGGCTCTAACACTAGTCTGAGTGCCTAGATCTTTCTAAATCTAAATGCACATGGCATAAGATGTGCTGATTATATTGATGTAAATGCAATGCTGGATAAAAGATTAATATCTTAATTTATTATATATATTTTTTTAGTTAGTATTCTATGTTTCAAACGAGAGCTGAGATGAGCTGAAACTAGCAGATTTCATAGCTGCACCCAGTGTATTAGCATGTGCCATGTGCTTCTGGTGGCTTTGTTTTGCTCTGATGCATCCCACAATGCACCGCGCCGCTGGAACCGTGATGTAGTCTATATACCAGACGGAGTGGCCGAATGAGCTGAGTGTCCGTCCCCTGATTGGGGAGCTCGGGGGATCCGAACCCATGAGATCGTGGGTTCGAAACCTGGTCGAGTCGAACCAATGACTTACAAATTTATACTTGTCGCTTCCTAGCCTGGCCCTCAGCATTACTAGGATAGGGCAAGGACTGGTTCGTTCAGTGTTAGGATAATGTGACTGAGTGAGATTTCAGGTCATGGTGCTGGCAGCCTGATTTCCCAGTGAGGCAGCACTATAAAGTCGCCATGAGTGCGCATTGGCACAAGTCGGTACCCGTCCTGATATGACGTTAGATGTTGCTAGGACGTAAAACAACAACAAACAAACAAAATCAATGGAATAAAACTCTACAAGCTGCCAAATAGGTTTTCACGGAAACTGGTATAGATCGCTGAGACTGAAGCTGTACTCCGACAAATGCTCTCCAAGGACATGACCACATCCCTCTTCTATGCAGTGTAACCCCGTTAAACCAAACTTGAAGGGACCCTCGACATTTGTTTGGCTTAGCCGATCATTGGTTTACCCGAGCTTTGGCTTCGACTTTGACTTGGCTTTGTCAAAAACGTGGGTGCATTAAGAATGTAATATACAATGTAATTGGAGACTTTGATTATTGTTTTTTGTGTATATACAGTATAACCCCGTTAAACCAAGCTTGGTTAACCCAAACAATCGGTTAATCCAAACTTTTTTTCGGCGGCCAAGCAAAATACTACCATTTATCATATAAAAAAAGTTGGTGGGGTCTCAGATGACCTTAACCACATGAAAGTTTGGTTTAACTGCACTGGAAGTGGCCTGGTGTGTTTGGATTAACCGATAGTTTGGATTAACCAACTTTGGTTTAACCAACTTTTTTATATGATAAATGGTAGTGTTTTGCCAGGCCGCCGAAAAAAGTTTGGATTAAGCGATCATTTGGTTTAACAGGGTTATACTGTATTTACTGCTCTTTGCTTTATTAGCGACTATCTACTTCTAGAGGAATTAGTTACAGCTGCGTCTGGTTACTATTGCCTCCAGATCAGTGCTGATGGTCAGATTTTAAATTTTAGGTGGGTAATTAATATCTTCCCGCCAGAGAATATATACTCTTTCTCAACTACACCAGTCCTTTGTTGTTCTGCTTGCTTGCTTATGGGGTTGTTTGTAACCTTACGACAGTTACCGGCTGCAGAACTGCAGCAATATAGAAAGGCACCGGTAAATTGGTCCGATCTTTGGTTGAAGACGGGATGGTTGTAGAAGCTGGGGGATGTCTTTACAACATTCAAAACAATGAAGTGTTGGGTGGCCCCGAATCTCTCCAGTCCGGTGGTAGCAGAGCACTCGTAGACAGTCGACAGCAGCAAGGGTTTAGGAGGAAGGGACGGGTAAAGGGGGGTACAGCGGTTCCAGCAGTGAGAACAAAGCGAGAGAAATGATAAGGTACAGGGCCCCACCCAAGGTCAGGGCGAGAAGTATGCCTGGGAGAGAAAAAAAGGGTAGAGTCTAGGAAAGAGAAATAAGAAGAGTTGAGTTAAAGGACCGTGTCTATTTGCTCTATGGTGACCAACCAGCAAGCCAAAAACACGGACAGAGTAAGAGTAGAAAGTGAAATGCTGGCGGGCTCCCCCTCCTGGAACTCTTTTCAGACATATCAAGGAGGAACAAGGCCAGCGGAGAGGAGATAGAGAGAGGTGTGGACGAAGTGTGGTCCGGATAGCAAGTGACTTACCAGCAGCCAGCTATTTATAGCCAGGCTAGGAAAAAGAGGCCAGGTGGCAGCACCAGGCGAAGCAGAAGGTCTACACATATACTCATCTGGGCGTCTAAGAATCTATGCTTTTATACATTTAACCATTTATGCATTTGTGCATTTGTACATTCATACATTTATGCATTTGTGTGACGTATGAAAGAATATTTATGCAAATATTATTAGGAAATGTTCTGGTAGGCCTAGTGGGTTGGGCTAATAGGTTCTTATGGTGTGTTCTATGACTTTGTGTTGTTGAAGCAGCCTGGTGATCCGTTTTTTTTGTACAAAGAGGGTGTAGTAGGTCTGGCGTCGGTCAGATCATTTCAGGAATAGATCACTTGGCTGGTGTATTTTTAAATATATATATATATATATATATCAAAATTCCAGGTCGCGCATGATCGATCGTGGCAGCGCCAGCAGTTCGGATTCGGTCCGGTGGTGGCGCCACCAGTCCCCGTGTGAGGAACGAAGCATAAAAATGGCGAGTGCCCAGTGGTATTATAATATAATATACTAATAATTCCCTTCCGCGCCTTTATACTCGGACAATGCTTATACATCATATATAAATATGTACACACGCCCAAACATATATAGATCAGTGCCTAAATATGCGATACACTTATGCTGTGTTTTTCAATTCAAATATCTCCTAAATTAATCATTTATAATAAAAGTTACTCTAACCAAACAACTAACCAATTGTAGAACTATCAGATTCACAGAGGTCGGGGGAGATGTGGGAGAATGCTTACAAACAGAGAAAGAATACACGCAGTAAATAGCTAAACAACAACTGAAAGTGACAAAACAAGGGCAACCACTGAGACCATCTTACTGTTTAGCGGCGAAAACAAGTCATTGGACTTAACCGTTATGAGCAGCATAAATACACCATTACCCCCCCCCCCCCAAAAAAAACCTGAAGAAAGGTAGATTATTACGATATATAGTTATCTCAAAATATGACAGCAACTCAAAACCATCGGACTATGAAACATGTTGTGGCAATTTTATTTAGGTGTGCCTAAAATGAACATGCAAAATTAAGGTTGGTTGGCTGGTTGTTGGAGTTTTACGTCCTGGAAACATCTAAGGTCATATCAGGACGGGCACCGACTTGCGACAGTGTGCACTCATGGCGACTTTATAGTGCTGCCCCACTGGGAGACCAGGCCAGCAGCACCATGACCTAATATCCCACTCAGTCACATTATCCTGAGACTGAGCCACACCAGTCCTTGCCCTATCCTAAAAATGCCGAGTGCATCGCTAGGAAGTGAGAAGTATCAATTTCTAAGTCATGGATTTGACTCGACCAGTGTTCGAACCCGTGGGTTCGAATCCCCCGATCTACCAAAACGGGAGACGGATGCTCAACTCATTCGGCCATCCAGTCTGTTTCATACACAATTAAAGTCGCATTGTCCGATCGTTTTGAATTTCTGTATTTTGTCTGAGATAAATATGTTAGATCGATCACTAGTATCTACTTTACATTAGTTCAAGGTTGCTTTTATTTTAAATGGTAAACTTTTGAGATATTTTGAGTGCAAACATGGAAAATTTGTTTTGGCAAGCTTGCGAAAACTCTGACACCTTAGACTTCTGCAGTAACAGGTTCTGTTAAATTGACTCAGTATTGCCTTCTACACAGAAACAAATGCTTAATAAGTGCATCAGTATCTAAGTTATATATGTAAAATCAAATCTAGATAATTGGTTGGGTTTTGAAAATTTGATATTTCATTGGACTATGCAGCTTTAAGTGGTAACCAAAGGAATGTTATACATTGTATCGGTACCCATTCTTGTATGTGTCCACGCGGAAGATGGTGAGCACCGAAACAGGAACATAGCTTGGCATTGTCAGGTGATACCCAGACATTTTCGGCGATGGAATCAAACGTTATTGGAATAAAATGTGATGGAATAAAACAGTATATATTTAAATTAGATTAAATTTAAGTGTAATATCAGGTGGTATGCAATTGGATACCTGCATACATGGAAACTGGACCCCTGTCAACAAATAAACCAGTCTCAACTCACCGAAGATGGGCCTGTCGTTGAGGAGCTTGCTAGGGCCTCCAGCGCGGCATTCTCCTGTGTCTTCGTTATAGATGGAGCACTGGGCAGCGTCACCTTCTGTGGTGTCGGTGGAACCAGCCCCCGGCCCTGGGGCGGGTGGGGCAGGCGGGGCTCGCGGGGCCCCGTCTGCTTCACGGTCTCTCCGGGCGAGTTCTCTGAGCACTTTCAGAAGGGTCACCCTGATGCTTTTTTCTGAGGCGACTCGGTTCAGGCAGAAACTCAGGCACACGAAGGAGAGCAGTCCCAGGCTGACTAATGAAACTAGCCGGACCATGGCTACCACTCGCCCTACTACTAGGCTGATACTACTAGGCTGCTACTGACCAGTTCGCTTGGTGCAAGTTGTATGTATCCTCAGCGTGCTGTGATGTGCCTGGTCGAGTCAAACCAATGACCGAGCTGTTGCCTCCTCAAACAGAACCTTGAAACACGACAGCACCAGCCACAGACAGCGGCTGTTTATAGCGAGTCCACGGTGTGATGACGCGCCGGCCACCAAAGAATGCACCCGCGTGGGCCTATGTAAAGAAGTGACACGCTTTTTATTTTGACCAAAGAATGTCCCCGCGTGGGCGCATGTGAAGAAGTGACACGCGCTGGTAGATCATGGGATTTTACATGTGTTCGAACCCAGGTCGAGTCAAACCAATGACTTAAAAATTTATACTTGTCGCTTCCTACCCTGGTGCTCGGCATTAATAGGATAGGGTGAGGACTGGTTGGCTTAGTGTTAGGATAATGTGACTGAGTGGGATATCAGGTCATGGCGGCCTGGTCTCCCAGCCAGGCAGCACTATACAGTCGCCATGAGTGCACACTGTCACAAGTCTGTTCCTGTCCTGATATGACCTAAACTTAGATGTTGCCAGGACGTAAAAAAAAACAAAAAAAACTCACCAACCAATTATTTCCTTACATACTATTTTTGGATATATATATATATATATATATATATGTAATAATTATTGTAGTTAAGGTAGTGGAGCCGAGTAGTGCATCCGAGCGAGTGGCGAGCCCCCCCCCCCCCCGGTGCAGGGTGGGTGTGGGGGGTGCATGCTGGTACCCCCCCCCCCCACACACACACACACCCCAGCCGGAGGGAGTGGGGTGTGGGGGGAGGACCACTACAGAGCTTATTACATGCAATAAAGGGTTTATCACTACATGTATATACGCACATATAGAGCATGTATATACGCACATATAGAGCATCATATATATATATATATATATATATATATATATATTCTCGGGCGCAAGTGACAGTGTAGTGTCCAGGATAGAAGCGTCCCGGTGGTGGCGCCACCAGTCACGTGGTTGGAGGGGAGACATACATGGATCAGTTTGTTTGTTTGTTGTTGTTTTACGTCCTAGCAATGTCTCCGGATGGGTACCGACGTGTGACAGTATGCATTCAGGGAGATTTTATAGTGCTGCCCCACTGGGAAATCAGGCCGCCGACACCATGACCCGATATCCCACTCACTCACATTATCCTGACACCAAACTAATCAGTTCTTGCCCTATCCTAATAATGCCGTGCACAAGGCTAGGAAGCGACAAGTATCAATTTTTAAGTCATTGGTTTAACTCGACCGGGAACCGAACTCGCGACCTCCCGATCTTCCGCACGCGAGGCATGTGCTCTACCGATTCGGCCACCGCGCCCGGTAGGGCATACATCAAGTAAGCCACTGCATCAGTAATAAGGTAGTAAATAAACATATAATCCCTTCGTGCCTTTATGTGCTATATAATTTTTTATATGAATATAAAGGGGCGGAGTTTATATCCTATCCGGTTTGATCAAACCGTAATTAATTCCTCGCTATTTATTATGTACGTCTTATTTATTTGTTGTGATATTTGGCGCCACATCCGTGTAGCCATACCCCAGCCAGCGCGCGTCAGGATCAGATGAGCTCTTAATTTTGACACGCACACATGCACACCCCAGTTGGCCTCTATTCGCACGGCTGCTCAACTGGAACGGACCCTTCTAGACCGAGCACCGGCCTCGGACCAGGCCCCAGCCGCCACATACTGTTACGCATTTTGGGGAGTTTTCTGAGTGTGTGGTATTGAAATGTCTCTGTCATTTGTTAGTGCCGGTGTTGCAGTTTCCGCGGCACACCAGTTTGAGAGGGACACATCCATTCAAATGGCCGTGAGTGATCTTCATACAGAAAAAGTCAAATATCTCTCAAATTACACCACCTAGAAATAAACCGCTTGGCACACATACAGAAAACATATTCAACAAACAGATTATATTAAATTTATAATGTTAGGGTTCTTGATTTCTATTAATTTTGAATAAAATTAATATTTTGCACTGCACGTACCGTCAAACTCAAGGCATTATCAATGGTCGTGAGCAATCTGCATACAGAAAATACAGCAAAAGTAAAATATCTCTAAAACCACACCACCTAGAAACAAATTGCTTGGTACACATATAGAAAACATCTTTCCCAAAAACATTATATTAAATTTATAAGGTTAGTGACGATGCTGTTCGATTTTGACACATGCGCGGAAGCGATGTGTCCCTCGCAAACTGGTGTGCCGCGGAAACTGCAACAGCGGTGCATGGATATCTAACAGATTATTAGTGGAAAAGACACAAGCACACCCTATAGCTGGCCGGGATTCGCACGGCTGCTCAACCGGAACGGACACTTGTAGACCGAGCATATTATTAATTCCTTCCATAAGAAAGATGAGGACAAGACAGGTTAATGGATCGAGCCTAAGACTCTGGCTGACCATAAAGACTTACCGTTACATTTTTATTGGGCAAAATCTGAGGCGAAGTGGGCCGGTAGTAGGGGGTGGAGGCGCCTCCTGGAGGCCAGGAGGAGAAGCAGGGGCTCTGCTTGCAGGCAGACCTCCAGCTCCCCAGGCTGCACCCCCACCTCCAGTACCCCAACTACAGAAGAACATATCAAAAAGGGTAACAGGAGTGGCTATAGGTAAGAACAGTCAGTAATAAGAGAAGACAGGATAATTACATACATGAATAATATTTGCATAATAGGTTTATAAATCACATAAATGTCAAGGAGATGAGGGCTGTGATGGAGGGAGCCATCCGATTGGCATCAAGTTGGGGGGGGGGGGGGGGGTTCCGAGATTATATTTATAACAGACAGCGCGGTAGTTCAGGCTCTACTTAATTCCGGCAGGTCTAGGTCGGTAGAAATCATGTGGATGCTCCAGAGGTTGTTCTGGCTAGTGGTAGAGAAAGATTTCACTTTCTTATCAACATATATAAACACCATTGTTAATGTTGTTTGTGATGCCCTGAGTAGGTGGGATGTAGAGGCAAGTAATGCTAGGATTAGGGCAGTGGATGCGGGGAGGAGGATGTGCTGTGCACATCTTTTGGCGCCACTTCCGTCTAGCCATAGCCCAGCTAGTGCGCGTCAGGATCACATGAGCCCCGAATTGTTCCCTTGTTTTTTCTAGGTAGGGCTGTTTATTGCTCGGCCATATGGGCCTTGGAAATAAAGGTAGGCTTCCACCACTCCTCGTCTCGTATCTTTATTTATCCTCCTGAGTCGTAGCCTATTTTATACTTGCATAATGTTTCTACATCACATATATACACATGTATACACACATGACTGGTCTCTCTCAGTATCCGGATAATGTGACTGAGTGGGATATCTGGTCACGGTGCCGGCGGCCTGATCTCCCAGTGTGATATATATCAACCAAATATTTGATATATCTTATTATTCTTAGTACATTATCTATTCATATTCCAGAAATGTCAACCAGATTACCATTTACCAGATGGTCGAATAGCTGAGCATCCATTTCTCAGTTTGGTAGGTCGGAGGATTCGAACCCACGGGTTTGAACCCTGGCCGAGTCGAACCAATAACTTAAAAATTGATACTTGTCACTACCTAGCCTGACACTCAGCATTACTAGGATAGGGCAAGAAGCAATGGAATGAGGAAGGCCAATTTTCTGCGATTGAAATTTTCCCTTCTTAGTCAACTAATGTCCCCCCCCCCCGAGAAAAATATATATATGGGCTACTATTTTTACCTAACTAAGTTCTTGAGGTTCTATCATATTCATGAATTGATCAATAGATTTGGTGATCGTTATAATCTACAGTATTTTAGTTTGATGCAACATTGAATATGGTAAAAAGAAGAGTTCAGGCGCAAAACCACGTAAACGGCAAACCAAAAATGTAGTTTAAATCAAAGATGTTACCTGAAAATAATTTTAATTCTCACTAATTCCACTTTTCATATGATCACATGGTTATGGAGCAATGAACACAAAAATAGTAATATAAAAAAATAGCCTTTTTGAAGGTTTGATTCCAATGTTTATCTCCATTTTTGGATTGGCGTTTGCATGGTTTTGCGCCTGAACTCTTCTATAACTATGATTATAAGAAAAAGATTCTCCGGTGCGACTGAGTGTGTGGCTTGTCCGTTAGGGACGGGGAGGGCCGGTGGTGGCACCACCCGTCACATGTGTTTGGTCAAGGAGGCATATAATAAAAGAATTGGTCAAATATAAAGCAAGTAATTTCCTTACAAGCCTTTATACTCGCATAGTCCGTTATACATCACATATCTATACATATAACACTTTATTTGCGTCATGGCTAAGCATAATACAGGCTTACCGGTAAAAGTTTGAAATCTGGGCTGAGAATGACTGCCTGGCACGTGCACAAGCCGCGACTGACAGGTGGTGGCGCTGGTGTATGCAACACCGGGGCAAATACGGGCAAGTCAACGATTGGACATAATAATAGAAGTAATAATAAATAATAATAATCATAATTATTAGGTTAGAGCTCCGCCCCTTTTATATACGCATAATAAATTATACATTATATATAAATTGTTTATATTTTCTATTTATTTATTACACTTAGAATGGGTTATTTGAGCATAAAGCCAGTAGACAAGAACTGACCAGCCCGACCACATGAGAATTGGTTCTCCATGAATGACACTGGTAGCTGTGTGACGTCAGAGGGAATGGAAAGATGGACTTATAAGACATAGTCGCTTATCGAGTACTATTAGTGACAGCAGGGTTTGTGGTATTTCTTGCCGTTGCCTGGTCGTTCATAGCCTCTTTCTATAATAAATCGGTAGAGTGCAGGCCTTCGGTGCCGGAGATCGGGAGTTCAATTCCACCAGTCAGCGGTCTTGACGTGTATAGCTAGCTAGGGTAGTTCTAAATCCATAGGCCTGTCAGTTGGGTTCATGTGTATAGCTAGTTAGTGTAATTCTACATCCATTGGCCAGTCAGCAGGGTTCACGTGTATAGCTAGTTAGTGTAGTTCTACATCCATAGACCAGTCAGCAGGGTTCACGTGTATAGCTAGTTAGTGTAGTTCTACATCCATAGACCAGTCAGCAGGGTTCATGTGTATAGCTAGTTAGTGTAGTTCTACATCCATAGGTCAGTCAGCAGGGTTCATGTGTATAGATAGATAGTGTAGTTCTACATCCATAGACCAGTCAGCAGGTTTCATGTGTATAGCTAGTTAGTGTAGTTCTACATCCATAGACCAGTCAGCAGGGGTTTCATGTGTATAGCTAGTTAGTGTAGTTCTACATCCATAGACCAGTCAGCAGGGTTCATGTGTATAGCTAGTTAGTGTAGTTCTACATCCATAGGCCAGTCAGCAGGGTTCATGTGTATAGCTAGTTAGTGTAGTTCTACATCCATAGACCAGTCAGCAGGGTTCGTGTGTATAGCTAGTTAGTGTAGTTCTACATCCATAGGCCAGTCAGCAGGGTTCATGTGTATAGCTAGTTAGTGTAGTTCTACATCCATAGACCAGTCAGCAGGGTTCATGTGTATAGCTAGTTAGTGTAGTTCTACATCCATAGGCCAGTCAGCAGGGTTCATGTGTATAGCTAGTTAGTGTAGTTCTACATCCATAGAGCCAGTCAGCAGGGTTCATGTGTATAGCTAGTTAGTGTAGTTCTACATCCATAGGCCAGTCAGCAGGGTTCATGTGTATAGCTAGTTAGTGTAGTTCTACATCCATAGACCAGTCAGCAGGGTTCATGTGTATAGCTAGTTAGTGTAGTTCTACATCCATAGACCAGTCAGCAGGGTTCATGTGTATAGCTAGTTAGTGTAGTTCTACATCCATAGACCAGTCAGCAGGGTTCATGTGTATAGCTAGTTAGTGTAGTTCTACATCCATAGACCAGTCAGCAGGGTTCATGTGTATAGCTAGTTAGTGTAGTTCTACATCCATAGGCCAGTCAGCAGGGTTCATGTGTATAGCTAGTTAGTGTAGTTCTACATCCATAGACCAGTCAGCAGGGTTCATGTGTATAGCTAGTTAGTGTAGTTCTACATCCATAGTCCAGTCAGCGGGGTTCATGTGTATAGCTAGTTAGTGTAGTTCTACATCCATAGGCCAGTCAGCAGGGTTCATGTGTATAGCTAGTTAGTGTAGTTCTACATCCATAGGCCAGTCAGCAGGGTTCATGTGTATAGCTAGTTAGTGTAGTTCTACATCCATAGACCAGTCAGCAGGGTTCATGTGTATAGCTAGTTAGTGTAGTTCTACATCCATAGAGCAGTCAGCAGGGTTCATGTGTATAGCTAGTTAGTGTAGTTCTACATCCATAGACCAGTCAGCAGGGTTCATGTGTATAGCTAGTTAGTGTAGTTCTACATCCATAGGCCAGTCAGTGGGGTTCATGTGTATAGATAGATAGTGTAGTTCTACATCCATAGGCCAGTCAGCAGGGTTCATGTGTATAGCTAGTTAGTGTAGTTCTACATCCATAGACCAGTCAGCAGGGTTCATGTGTATAGCTAGTTAGTGTAGTTCTACATCCATAGGCCAGTCAGCAGGGTTCATGTGTATAGTTAGATAGTGTAGTTCTACATCCATAGAGCCAGTCAGCAGGGTTCATGTGTATAGTTAGTTAGTGTAGTTCTACATCCATAGACCAGTCAGCAGGGTTCATGTGTATAGTTAGTTAGTGTAGTTCTACATCCATAGGCCAGTCAGCAGGGTTCATGTGTATAGCTAGTTAGTGTAGTTCTACATCCATAGACCAGTCAGCAGGGTTCATGTGTATAGATAGATAGTGTAGTTCTACATCCATAGACCAGTCAGCAGGGTTCATGTGTATAGATAGATAGTGTAGTTCTACATCCATAGACCAGTCAGCAGGGTTCATGTGTATAGATAGTTAGTGTAGTTCTACATCCATAGGCCAGTCAGCAGGGTTCATGTGTATAGCTAGTTAGTGTAGTTCTACATCCATAGGCCAGTCAGCAGGGTTCATGTGTATAGATAGATAGTGTAGTTCTACATCCATAGACCAGTCAGCAGGGTTCATGTGTATAGATAGTTAGTGTAGTTCTACATCCATAGACCAGTCAGCAGGGTTCATGTGTATAGATAGATAGTGTAGTTCTACATCCATAGGCCAGTCAGCAGGGTTCATGTGTATAGATAGATAGTGTAGTTCTACATCCATAGACCAGTCAACAGGGTTCATGAGTATAGCTAGTTAGTGTAGTTCTACATCCATAGGCCAGTCAGCCGGGTTCATGTGTATAGATAGATAGTGTAGTTCTACATCCATAGACCAGTCAGCAGGGTTCATGTGTATAGATAGATAGTGTAGTTCTACATCCATAGACCAGTCAGCAGGGTTCATGTGTATAGATAGATAGTGTAGTTCTACATCCATAGACCAGTCAGCAGGGTTCATGTGTATAGCTAGTTAGTGTAGTTCTACATCCATAGGCCAGTCAGCAGGGTTCATGTGTATAGATAGATAGTGTAGTTCTACATCCATAGACCAGTCAGCAGGGTTCATGTGTATAGCTAGTTAGTGTAGTTCTACATCCATAGGCCAGTCAGCAGGGTTCATGTGTATAGCTAGTTAGTGTAGTTCTACATCCATAGACCAGTCAGCAGGGTTCATGTGTATAGATAGATAGTGTAGTTCTACATCCATAGACCAGTCAGCAGGGTTCATGTGTATAGATAGATAGTGTAGTTCTACATCCATAGACCAGTCAGCAGGGTTTGTGTGTATAGATAGATAGTGTAGTTCTACATCCATAGACCAGTCAGCAGGGTTCATGTGTATAGATAGATAGTGTAGTTCTACATCCATAGGCCAGTCAGCAGGGTTCATGTGTTTAGCTAGATAGTCTAGTTCTACATCCATAGGCCAGTCAGCGGGGTTCATGTGTATCGCTAGTTAGTAGTGACCAGAATGGTGGCAGAATCGCTAGAGCACAGGGTTCGCATTCGAAAGGTCGGGAGTTCGATTCCCGGTTGAGTCAGACCAATGACTTATAAAATTGATACTTGTCGCTTCCTAGCCAGGCGCTCAGCATTATTAGGATAGGGCAAGGACTGGTTAGCTCAGTGTCAGGATAATGTGAAAGCGTGTGATATCCGGTCTTGGTGCAAGGGGCTTGATTTCCCAGTGGGGAAGCACTATAAAGTTGCCATGAGTGTGCACTGTCACAAGTCGGCAGCTGTTCTGATATGACCTTAGATGTTACCAGGATGTAAAACTCCAACAAACCAACCATCCATGAATCTAATTGTGTAAATGGGTCAATCCCTGAAACTGGGCACTTTTGATTGATTGATTGATTGATTAATTGATCGATTGATTCGTGGCCTCTTTGCGCCGTGTCGGCAAACAGAGCATATTCACGGCGAGAAGGGTTTAATATTGTTCAACAATCGATATACAATCTTATGAGTTTAAAAATTCACAATTATATCAATTGTGGTTAAGTAAAATAAATTCCAATTAAAAGTCAATGGTTAAATTGATTAAAAGTCAATGGTTAAATTGATAAATTGATTTAATAAATTAGATGAGGTGGTACAGACCAGCTCTCCTCAAAAAGGCTAAAATGTCTTCTTGTCTTATGTTAGTAAAAAGGTCATGCATGCCGTTTGCAGTGTAAAATTGATGGCGCCAGGTCATAAAATCCACAAAGTTTAATCAAATAGGTGTTAGTATCAGTGGGGATTGATATCCAATACATTCAGGTGGAGGGTCGAAACAGGGCACTAAAATGTGACATGGAAGAGCAAAGGTGAAAACGTTCCAAATAATAGCCAAAAACAAACAACAAAAAACACAAACAAACTGTCCAACCAATATCAGAATCCATGTTCCTTTGAAGGCTTGTTGGGGGGAACAAAAAGTTTGCAACAAGTTGCACAAACTTGTTGCACCGTGTAAATGAACCATTAGTAACTCCGAGAGGATAGAGTATTTGAAGATAATCCAAACCATAAATAGACTTGTTTGGTGGAGATAAAAGATTCACCCTTACTTTCAGTAGGGGTGAACGACAATGTAGTCTAAATACGGGCGAAAATAGCTTTAGTGTGCAACAGGAAGTGGAGTCCCTGGTTCCAGTATCTATTGGCTACTTATATTGGCATACAATTGTTGAAATGGGAGAGAATGCAAAAGCACAAGATAGTGACCATAGAATGCTGTCGATTTCACTTATAAAGTCCATTAAACTACATGTTTTATTATATTTTTCAAATCAAAAGTAGCGGGTAAATATTCAGATATGTGTGAAGAATATATTTTGCTTCTTAAATTAAAATTGTATCTGCTCATTTCATTTAGCGAGCATGTCGAAATTTCCCCCCAGCTGTTATATAGGGTTGTTCTTCACCCCTACTCAAGCAACTGAAGTACGGCGTGAATCTTTTATCTCTATTTTATGAAGATAATTGTGACAAAATTAGTTCTGTTTGTCATATGTGACTGCTCCTTTAACTGTAACAAGCCAGTAGCTGTCCTGATATGACCTTAGATGTTGCCAGGATGTAAAACTGCAACAACCAACCAACCCACAGCAAACATTGGGAGCACTCCGAACATCACTTGCTTGACCCGTTAACAATTAACCCACACAACCACACTGGTGCCAACTGTGGTGGCGTTGAGGTATTTCTACTCCCCCCCCCCCCCACAACACCACCATCCGCCCACGATCGTCCAACCGACACGCACACGAACGCTCACTGAGGGCCTGTTAAACGGGCCCTGACGTACCTGATATGACCTTAGATGTTGCCAGGACGTAAACCTCCAGCAACCAACCATCTATTTTAAGTTAATTTGCCCTGATATACCGGATATGACCTTAGATGTTGCCAGGACGTAAACCTCCAACAACCAACCATCTAATTTAAGTTAATTTGCCCTGACATACCGGATATGACCTTAGATGTTGCCAGGACGTAAAACTCCAACAACCAACCATCTATTTTAACTTAAATTGCCCTTACACACCTGATATGACCTTAGATGTTGCCAGGACATAAACCTCCAACAACCAATCATCTATTTAAAGTTAATTTTCCCTGACATACGTGATATGACCTTAGATGTTGCCAGGATGTAAACCTCCAACAACCAATCATCTATTTAAAGTCAATTTTCCCTGACATAGGTGATATGCCCTTAGATGTTGCCAGGACGTAAACCTCCAACAGCCAACCATCTATTTAAAGTTAATTTTCCCTGACATACGTGATATGACCTTAGATGTTGCCAGGACGTAAACCTCCAACAACCAATCATCTATTTAAAGTTAATTTTCCCTGACCTACGTGATATGACCTTAGATGTTGCCAGGACGTAAACCTCCAACAACCAATCATCTATTTAAAGTTAATTTTCCCTGACCTACGTGATATGACCTTAGATGTTGCCAGGACGTAAACCTCCAACAACCAATCATCTATTTAAAGTTAATTTTCCCTGACCTACGTGATATGACCTTAGATGTTGCCTGGACGTAAACCTCCAGCAACCAATCATCTATTTAAAGTTAATTGTCCCTGACCTACGTGATATGACCTTAGATGTTGCCCGGACGTAAACCTCCAGCAACCAATCATCTATTTAAAGTTAATTTTCCCTGACCTACGTGATATGACCTTAGATGTTGCCAGGACGTAAACCTCCAACAACCAATCATCTATTTAAAGTTAATTTTCCCTGACCTACGTGATATGACCTTAGATGTTGCCAGGACGTAAACCTCCAACAACCAATCATCTATTTAAAGTTAATTTTCCCTGACCTACGTGATATGACCTTAGATGTTGCCAGGACGTAAACCTCCAACAACCAATCATCTATTTAAAGTTAATTTTCCCTGACCTACGTGATATGACCTTAGATGTTGCCAGGACGTAAACCTCCAACAACCAATCATCTATTTAAAGTTAATTTTCCCTGACCTACGTGATATGACCTTAGATGTTGCCAGGACGTAAACCTCCAACAACCAATCATCTATTTAAAGTTAATTTTCCCTGACCTACGTGATATGACCTTAGATGTTGCCAGGACGTAAACCTCCAACAACCAATCATCTATTTAAAGTTAATTTTCCCTGACATACGTGATATGACCTTAGATGTTGCCTGGACGTAAACCTCCAGCAACCAATCATCTATTTAAAGTTAATTGTCCCTGACCTACGTGATATGACCTTAGATGTTGCCAGGACGTAAACCTCCAACAACCAATCATCTATTTAAAGTTAATTTTCCCTGACCTACGTGATATGACCTTAGATGTTGCCAGGACGTAAACCTCCAACAACCAATCATCTATTTAAAGTTAATTTTCCCTGACATACGTGATATGACCTTAGATGTTGCCAGGACGTAAACCTCCAACAACCAATCATCTATTTAAAGTGAATTGTCCCTGACCTACGTGATATGACCTTAGATGTTGCCCGGACGTAAACCTCCAACAACCAATCATCTATTTAAAGTTAATTTTCCCTGACCTACGTGATATGACCTTAGATGTTGCCAGGACGTAAACCTCCAACAACCAATCATCTATTTAAAGTTAATTTTCCCTGACTACGTGATATGACCTTAGATGTTGCCAGGACGTAAACCTCCAACAACCAATCATCTATTTAAAGTTAATTTTCCCTGACCTACGTGATATGACCTTAGATGTTGCCAGGACGTAAACCTCCAACAACCAATCATCTATTTAAAGTTAATTTTCCCTGACCTACGTGATATGACCTTAGATGTTGCCAGGACGTAAACCTCCAGCAACCAATCATCTATTTAAAGTTAATTTTCCCTGACCTACGTGATATGACCTTAGATGTTGCCAGGACGTAAACCTCCAACAACCAATCATCTATTTAAAGTTAATTGTCCTGACCTACGTGATATGACCTTAGATGTTGCCTGGACGTAAACCTCCAGCAACCAATCATATTATTTAAAGTTAATTTTCCCTGACCTACCTGCTAACAGCCATCAGGCAGGTACATCTTGCTCTATAAATACATACTGCGTTCAGTGTACACAATACTGCACATATTCACAGAGCAGCCTTTGCTTTGTTGGACAGGGGATGACTTAATGGCCCTGTCACATTACGACACATCGCGCAAGCGTGTGGCCAATGGCTAAAATCACTTTCAAACGTCGAGATGCGTCCAACTTTTGGGCGTTGGGGGCAAAGTTGGACATATACATACCGTATACATAGCGTATGGCCAATGTATGGACAATTTATGGCCAACGTATGGCTAATGTGCCTCCCGGCGAAAAACGCTTGAAGTACGCTCATAGTACATTCGCAGAATGCCGGTGAACAATATATACGTAATTTGATCGCCAGAACTACGCCTCATACATGACATACATGGTGGAGAAACGCAAAACGTACGTTAGATGTACATTATCCATACATTGTCAGTACGTTGTCAATATGCGGACTGTACATTTCCACGACCTTTCCATCCGACTAATGTAGGTCAACATAGTGCAACATAGTGAACAATGTTTGTCCAACATACATCTAACGCACGTCTAACATACATCGACATACGCCTAACATATACATAGCGTACGGCCAACATAAAATCCACACATTGTCGAACGTCGAAAGTTGTGTGCATGCCGTATATTGACGTACATCGACGTACATAAAGGTACATCGACGTACATCAACGTATGCATCACGAACACGTAAGGTTCGAGTAACGCATATCGACGTTCACAGACGTATTGGCACAAAATCAGCTACGTCGGCGCACGTTTGCGCGATGCGTCGTAGTGTGACAGGGCTATTACGGACCTGAAGGGTGTTGGTCACGAGAGGAATGCCGAATGCCGCATGCCACATGACGCATGACGCATGACGCATGACCCATGACCCATGACGCATGACGCAGTTAATCCTGGCGTTCATCAACTTTAGACGCGTAGTTGCGAATATTGGGACCGGGTGCGGTGGCCTAATCGGTAGAGCGCAGGCCTCGCGTGCGGAAGGTCGGGATTCCCGGTTCGATTCCCGGTCGAGTCAAATCAATGACTTAAAAATGTATAGTTGTTGCTTTCTAGCTCAGCATTAGGATAGGGCAAGCACTGGTAAGCTCAGCGTCAGGATAATGTGACTGAATGGGATATCGGGTCATGGTGCCGGCAGCCTAATTTCCCAGCGGGGCAGCACTATAAAGTTGCCATGAGTGCGCACTGTGACAAGTCGTTCCTACTAATGCCAAGCGCCAACTAGTTAGGGGGCGCCAGGGCACAGTGGATCGCAAATCTTGTTTTGCAGATTTTCTCACAACTTAATGGTAGCATGGCTAATATCCAAATGATAACCGATAGTGATGGATGTTGGCCATAAAATCTTGGCAACCATTTTTGGCTGGGGGGGGGGGGGGGTGGTCAACAATTATTTACCAAGTGATCCACTGTGCCCCACTAACGTGGTAGACTAGATCACCAACCAGGGCACAGTGGATCTGCCCGAGGCAGGGTGAGTCAGTCATTACACACAATTTAATCTTTCACGCAAAGCAATTTATTTGAATGCTATAAACAAATTACAATATCGCAGCTGTTTCAACCTACAAAATAGCATCTGCTGGATGCATGCCATGTCAGTGACATTCGAAAATGTCCTTTGATGTAACTGGCTTCATACAAAGATCCCAAAATCAACACTGTCTCTGTAGAATTTACAATCATTACAATATGATTAGACTAACAACATATCTAACCTACGTGTTAGGGTATTTTGTTTGTTTGTTGTTTTACATCCTAGCAACATCTAAGGTCATATCAGAATGGGTACCGACTTGTAACAGTGCACACTCATGGCAACTTTATAGTGCTGTCCCACTGGGAAACCACGCCGCTGGCACCATGACCTGACATCCCACTCAGTCATATTATCCTGACACTGAGTTAACCAATCTTTGTCCTATGCTATTAATGCCGAACACCAGGGCCTATATGCAGGAGTCGGTGGTAGCGGGTTTTGGTGTTACAGCCTATTACCGGGTAGCTATCGCCGACGTCGGGAACTGTGTCAAGTGCTAAGCAGGAGCGCATAACACTTTGATTATAGCTACACGTGAAGTTATTTATAGATTTGGGAAATCCCTCTGCATCTGTACCCGTATATTATGCTTAAATCTGTTCAATGCGACCATGTTTAACAGAATTACATACGCAATGGGTGAAGTCTGGTCAATTTAACCCTAAATTCGAAGCGTTGTTGGGGCTGCCGCCACATTGGCGGCGGTATTAATGGTTATATTTTCGAATCGACGAGGGTACAGTGGGCGAACCGCCGCCGCCGCCAGTATGGACAGCGACGTCGATGCGGCGATTTGTTTACTTTATGTTCGTCGATTCGAAAATGTAACTATTGGTGTCACCGCCAATGCGACGGTAGCCTTGGTGACGCTTCGAATTTAGGGTTAGATTGATAAAATTTCACTTGTTGCGTATGTGATTCTGTTATGTGTGACACCATTGAGTGGATTTGGGCCTAATAAACTCGCTATACCTCCTATCTATCAGAGGTAAGGTATCACCGGTTAAGCCTTTGGTGTTAGGCCTATCACCGACTCGCGCATCCAACTTTTCGCTGCTACCCAGGAAATTCCCGACTACCACCGTTTCGGCTTGCTACCACTGGATACCACCGACTCCTGCATATAGGCCCAGGCTAGGAAGTGACAGGTATCACATTTAAGGTCATTGGTTTGACTCGACCAGAGTTCGAACCCATTACCCCACGATCTACCAGCACGGGAAACGGACGCTCTAACTCATTCGGCCATGCTGTCTGGTCTTAGGGTATTAAATGCTGAATAAACTGATTCAGTTGTTACGTAATGAATAATATTGGATCTGGTCCACTGTGCCCCACATGCTCCTTACACAAGTATGTGACTTTTTATTACAAATGGCAGCTTGCAGCAATCCAAGCACATATTTATAATCTTCACAAAACATCTCTCTAATCAAAACATAAATCTGCTTTCTTATTACTTGCTGATCCATCCTACATCACAGAAGTATTAGAGTCATACAAATTTGAATTTTTTTGTTGTTGTTGGTAAATATGTTTATTCTGCTGAATAAGTCTTTTGTCAGTGCCGAAGCACTGGTCTTCCAGCCATTTTTCAATTCAGGGTTATTTACACAAAAGGTCTATAGAATAAGGTGTAAAAGCGCAAAAAGTTCAGGTGCAAAAAGAAAATCCCTGTAAACGCCAATCCAAAAATGTAATTTAAATAAAAGATTTGTACCTGAAAATAATTGTAATTCTCACTAATTCCAAGTGTCTTATGATCACATGATTATGGAGCAATGAATAATAAGGTAGGAATATAAACAAGTGACTTTTTGGAGGTTTGATTCCAATGTTTATCTCAATTTTTGAATTGGCGTTAACGGGGTTTTGCGCCTGAACTCATGGTTTACTTTGATGGTGAAAAACATACTTTACTTTGCTAATTGATCCTGGCCAGGCCGTGATCAATAGGTGAATGCTGCATTGTAAAGCAATTACCCAACCTGTCTTTAAGCTGCATAGTCCGATGAAAACATCAAATTTTCGAAACCAAAACATTTATCTAGATTTGATTATACATATTTAGCTTAGACACTGTTGCAACTATTAAGCATTTGTCACCACATAAAAGGGGGTACTGTCTCCCACTCATCTCGATGTATAACCCCCCACCTGTATCCCCCTCATCTCCCTGTATAACCCCCCACCTATATCCCACTCATCTCCCTGTATAACCCCCCACCTGTATCCCCCTCATCTCCCTGTATAACGCCCCACCTATATCCCACTCATCTCCCTGTATAACCCCCCACCTATATCCCACTCATCTCCCTGTATAACCCCCCACCTGTATCCCCCTCATCTCCCTGTATAACGCCCCACCTATATCCCACTCATCTCCCTGTATAACTCCCCACCTATATCCCACTCATCTCCTAGTATAATTCGCCACCTATATCCCACTCATCTCCCTGTATAACGCCCCACCTATATCCCACTCATCTCCCTGTATAACGCCCCACCTATATCCCACTCATCTCCCTGTATAACCCCCCACCTATATCCCACTCATCTCCCGGTATAACTTGCCACCTGTCTCCCACTCATCTCCCTGTATAACTCCCCACCTATATCCCACTCATCTCCCTGTATAACGCCCCACCTGTATCCCACTCATCTCCTAGTATAACTCACCACCTGTATCCCACTCATCTCCCTGTATAACTCGCCACCTGTCTCCCACTCATCTCCCGGTATAACTCGCCACCTGTATCCCACTCATCTCCCTGTATAACGCCCCACCTGTCTCCCACTCATCTCCCGGTATAACTCGCCACCTGTATCCCACTCATCTCCCTGTATAACACCCCACCTGTATCCCACTCATCTCCCGGTATAACTCGCCACCTATATCCCCCTCATCTCCTAGTATAACTCGCCACCTGTATCCCACTCATCTCCCTGTATAACGCCCCACCTATATCGCACTCATCTCCCTGTATAACCCCCCACCTATATCCCACTCATCTCCCTGTATAACCCCCCACCTATATCCCACTCATCTCCCGGTATAACTTGCCACCTGTCTCCCACTCATCTCCCTGTATAACTCCCCACCTATATCCCACTCATCTCCCTGTATAACTTGCCACCTGTATCCCACTCATCTCCTAGTATAACTCGCCACCTGTCTCCCACTCATCTCCCTGTATAACTTGCCACCTGTCTCCCACTCATCTCCTAGTATAACTCGCCACCTGTCTCCCACTCATCTCCCGGTATAACTCGCCACCTATATCCCACTCATCTCCCTGTATAACGCCCCACCTGTATCCCACTCATCTCCCGGTATAACTCGCCCCCTGTATCCCACTCATCTCCCGGTATAACTCGCCACCTGTCTCCCACTCATCTCCCGGTATAACTCGCCACCTGTAGCCCTATGATCGGCCACCTGTTGATGCCAAGGGACCCCCCCCCCCCCGCCCACCTTTGATGTGAGGTCCGTCACGCGGTATCGCGCAATTAGCTACCGGGGTCGTCACGCGGTACCGCGCTCTGTTAACTACCGGGGTCGGCACGCGGTACAGCGCTCTGTTAACCACCGGGGTCGTCACGCGGTAAGTCCGAGCCGACATCCCCAAGTTCAGCCACCTGACAAACCCCTCCACAACACCAGTTAGCCACCGGGCGCCGTGGCCGAGTCGGTAGAGCGCATGCCTCACGTGCGGGAGATCGGGAGTTTTGTTCCCGATCGAGTCAACGAAATTACTAATAGAATTGATACGTGTCGCTTCCTAGCCAGGTGCTTGGCATTAATAGGATAGGGCAAGGACTGGTTTGCTCAGTGTCAGGATAATGTGACAGAGTGGGATATCAGGTCATGGTGGCAGTGGCCTGGTCTCCAGGTGGGGCAGCACTATAAAGTCGCCATGAGTGTGCACTGTCAGAAATCAGTACTCATCCTGATATGACCTTAGATGTTGCCAGGACGTAAATCTCCAACAACCTACCAACCTCACGACTGGACTGCCAGAGCCCCACTCCACCACCTCCGTCCATATCCAAGGAAAAGTGGGCATGAACCTCGTGGCAGAAGGGACAAGCACAAGTCTCCAGTGCGGAAGGTCGGGAGTTCGATTCCCAGCCGAATCATACCAATGGCATCTAAGGTCATATCAGGATAAGTACCGACTTGTGACAGTGCGCACTCATGGCGACTTTCATAGTGTAGCCCCACTGGGAGACCAGGCCACTGCCACTGTGATCTGATATCCCACTCTGTCACATTATCCTGACACTGAGCAAAGCAGTCCTTGCCCTATCCTATTAATGCAGAGTGCCAGGCTAGGTAGCGACAAGTATCAATTCATAAGTCATCGGTTTGACTCAACCAGGATTCAATTCCCACGATCTACCAAAACGGAATACGTATGCTCAACTCATTCGGCCATTCAGTCTGGGCCCAAAAGTAAAGCTTCTTTTATTTAACAATGCCTCTAGAGGACATTGATTTTCGTATCATCGGCTATTGGACATCAAACATATGGTCATTCTGACAGATTTCTTTGGAGGAAACCCGCTGCCGCCACATAGGCTACTCTTTCCGATAAGCAGCAAGGTGTATTTTATATGCACTTTCCCACAGACAGGACAGCACATACCACAGCCTTTGATGAACCAGTTGTGGACCATTGGTTTGAACAGAAAATAGCCCAATCTGCAAATGGGTCCTCTGAGAAGGATCGAACAGATGACCGACACTTTCACAGGTGGACACTCTACCATCTGAGCTGCGTCCCGCTCCTCCGGCTGGTCCCAGTCGTTAGGTGTCGGTAGGGGGATGAGTGAGTTGGTGAATGGATGACACCATTTATCACCTGAGAAATCAAGCTGCATATTTAAAATGGTGACTATATTACAGCCAATTTGATATAAGGCACATAGGTAGTATGGTAGATTGTCCTCAAACAAAGGGGTCAAGGTTAACAGGTCATGAGATAATCAAAGAGGAATGCTAATGACTCTGTGACATGGGCTGGGGAATATTAAGGAATAGTGAAAACCCGACTGTAGAATATACATAAACAATTAGGTACAAGATTCACCCCGTACTGCTGTAGTAGGGGTGCAAACCAACCCTATGTAAAAGGTGGCGAAAATGCGGGTCAAAGAATTGAGAGCCTAATTTCACAATCTAAGAAGCAACATTTATTCTTTACATATGTATTATTGAGAGCCCGCTACCTTTGAGTTGAAAAATATAATATAATATCTAGTTTAATAAGATTTAAAAGTGAAATCGACGGCGTTCTGCGGACGCCATCTTGTCTTTTTGCATTCTCTCCCATTTCACCAACTCTGCGCCTATAAAAGTATCCATTTGATACTGGAGCCACAGTTTCTAGGTGATGTTCCATACTAACGCTATTTTCGCCCGTATTTATATAAGGCTGATCTTCACCCGTGTACTACAAGTACCGGGTGAATCTTTTATCTAATAAACAATATGCTACATCAACTATTAATTTAAGTACATTTGAAACCTACTGAATATGCCTTATAACTTATGTAAGCCCGCCCTTCCCGGAACCGGAACCGGGCGCGGTGACCGAATCGATAGAGTGCAGAAGATCGGGAGTTTGATTCCCCGTCAAGTCAAACCAATGACTTAGAAAATTGATACTTGTCGCTCCCTAGCCTGGCACTGAGCATTAATAGGATAGGGCAAGGACTGGTTCGCTGAGTGTCAGGGTAATGTGACTGTGTGGGATATCAGGTCATGGAGCCAGTGGCCTGGTCTCGCAGTGGGGCAGCACTATAAAGTTACCATGAGTGCACGATGCGCGAAAAGGAAGAAAGCAAGGCGGGGGTGGGAAAAAAGGTGCTTTATTTAATGCCTCAGAACAACAAGGAAAATAAGCAGCTATGTATAAAAGTCAAATGCGGTGAAAGCAAGGCAGTAAAAAGGCTCATAAGGAGCGGTCAAGGTACATCTTAGAGTAAATGAGCTCAGGGGAGCTTGAATTGTTCGGGTGAGGGGCGCCGAAGAGCCCTTTACTAGCATGTAAGGAGAGTTGGGTGGGTGGGTGGAGAAAAAGGAGCTTGTGCAGGGAGGACGGCGGGAAGGCAAGTGGCTGAAGGAGGCCGGCGGGCGGCCTTATAAGGGAAGGAGCGGGGAGGCGAGAAAGCGGGGGAGGTGAGAAAGCCGGCGGGCAGGGAGAAAGCTGAGGGAGGGGTGACAGGGAAGGTGAGAAAGCCGGGCGGCGGCGGGAGAGAGGTGGGGGGAGGGTCTCTTCCTTCCCTCGCATCAAATGCAATGCGAGCATTATGACCGATGCGCGAAAAGGAAGAAAGCAAGGCGGGGGTGGGAAAAAAGGCGCTTTATTTAAGGCCTCAGAACAACAAGGAAAATAAGCAGCTATGTACAAAAGTCAAATGCGGTGAAAGCAAGGCAGTAAAAAGGCTCATAAGTGTAAGGTATGCAAGTATATGAACGCCCCCCCCCCACCAACACGGCGTGACGTCATGACTGTAGAACCAATAAAGTCAGTTACGTTACAGGATCCAGTGTGTCGATACTTCTTTACATGGTGTCAGATGTAAACAGACGAATTATGTCACTTCACGGGTTGAAACCTCCAGGAAATCTGAACCTGGACGAGAAGATGGCAGTAAATTGGCGCTGCTGGATGCAGGCATACGAAATATACGCTGTGGCCGCAGGTGTATCGACGAAAACAGAAAGAATTCAATGCTGCGTTTTCCTCCATGTTGCCGGAATGGAGGCACAGAAGGTGCACAGGACGTTTACACTCGACGGACCGGACAAGGACAAGATTGCTCCCTTGATCGACGCATTTCGCAGGTACTGTGAAGGAAAAACGAATATAACAGTAGTTCGATACGAGTTTAATTCTTATAATCAAAATGACCAGAACATGGACACTTTTATTAGGGAGCTCAAACACAGAGTGCAATACTGTTGTTATGAACAATTGGAATCTTCTTTACTGTGCGATAGAATTGTGTGCGGTGTAACGGATGATACCTTAAGAAACAAGTTATTACAGATGCCTGATCTCAAGTTGGAGGAATGCATCCAGTTATGTCGCCTAAGTGAGATCAAATCGACACAAGTTAAACAGAGGGAAGCACATCAAGTAGACACCGTAAATACGGGATACAATAGGAGCCAACGGTCGTCAGGTGTACCGTCGCCCTGGATACGGCGGCCCAACAGTCGAGGAAAGATGCAACAAGCAAGTCGAGGCGCGGGGAACAAGTGTAGTCAATGTGGCTATACGCACGCGACAGGGACATGTCCAGCTCGAGGAAAGGAGTGTCTCGGGTGTCGAAAGATTGGGCATTTCGTACGGATGTGCCGAATGCAACAAGGTCCCGACAGGAATGCAGCTATCTACGAAATTGACGTGACGGAAGACGCCATAGACAATCAGGCGGAGAACACTAATGAATATAATGTGAATGGTGACCTCTTTGTAGGCACATTAGGTGCTACTGACATTAAAGACAAAGATTTGTGGTACTCTAATTTTTGTGTCGATGGCCTGAATATCCGTTTTAAGTTGGATACAGGATCAGAGGCAAATATTTTACCCTTAAAAATGTACACTAAGATGAGTACAGCATGTTTAATTCCATCAGTATGTCATTTAGTAACGTATGGTGGACACAGGATACGCCCCCATGGGGAGGTATGCCTTAATGTCGAGGGTCACATGATTAAATTTCAGGTAACGGATGCCGGATGCGCGATACTGGGGAAGCAGTCGTGTGTCAAATTGGGCTTGTTGGCACGTTTGGATGTCATAGATGAGATCGACGAACATACTGTCGCAAATGAATTGGTAAGACGATATTCACATGTATTCCAGGGTTTAGGCCTAATCAAAGTTAACGCTAAAATTCACATTGATGATAGTATATGCCCTGTGATCGACCCCCCACGTCGAGTACCTTTAGCCATAGTAAATGACGTGAAAGTGGAATTAAAAAGAATGTTAGATTTAGGAGTCATAATACAACAGGACGAGCCTACCCCTTGGGTTAACTCTGTAACCATAGTACGTAAGCCAGGGAAGCTAAGAATATGCCTAGACCCCACAAAATTAAATAAAGCTATACTAAGAGGCCCTTACCCAGTAAGAACGGTAGAGGAGGTAGTCGCAACATTACATGGTGCCAAATATTTTTCTGTGCTCGACGCTAACAGCGGCTACTGGCAGATCGAACTAAACGAAAGTAGTTCTAAGTTATGCACATTCAACACCCCCTGGGGGAGGTTCCGGTTCACTAGGCTCCCTTTTGGAATCAAAACAGCCGGGGATATTTTCATCCAAGAGATGAATGGAATTCTAATGGATCTCCCTGGGGTACATGTCATCACAGATGATATTTTGGTGCACGGAGCAACAATTCAAGAACATAACTTACGACTAGAAGCTGTTCTGAAGCGAGCTAATCAAGTGAACCTGAAACTAAACCCGAAAAAATCCAAAATATGTAAAACAGTTGTTAACTATGTAGGGCATGTTATTACATCAGACGGGATAAAACCTAATATAGATAGGATACAGGCAATTGTCGATATGCCAAGCCCTTCAGACAAACCTGCGTTACAACGATTCTTAGGTATGATGGGTTATGTCCACAAATTCATACCGAACATGGCACATATCACGAGTCCATTAAGACAAGTCTTAAAAAAAGATGTGGCTTGGCATTGGGAGGCAGACCAAGTCTTAGCTTTCGAGAAACTAAAATATTTATTAACTAATGCACCGGTATTAAGGTATTTCAATGGTAGGGAACATATTGTTCTGCAAGTCGATGCATCTAAATTTGGATTGGGCGCTACTTTATTCCAAAATAAGTTACCCGTAGCAATGGCATCGAAAGCACTGGATAACACCCAAATAAGTTATGCAGTAATAGAGAAAGAATTATTAGCCATTTGTTTCGGTTGTACAAAGTTTCATGATTATATTTATGGTAACGAAATCACAGTAATTACAGATCACAAACCCTTAGTAGCAATAATGATGAAACCTGTTCATTCCCTTTCGGCAAGGATGCAACGTATGCGCATGCGACTGCAGAACTACAATATTGAGGTGCAATACTTGAAGGGGACTGAATTATTCTTTGCAGATACCCTGTCAAGAGCCCACACGTCAAGTATAAAGCCTGACAATCTGTACGATCGGGATTTATCCATAGCATCAATTGGACTTGATCCGGACATAATCCAAGCCGTTAAACGTGAAACACTGTTGGACGTCACGTTAAAAAGAATTGTTCAATTAGCGTTACATGGATGGCCTATGGAGGGAAAGGCCCTCGAAGCAGATGTTCAAATGTTTTTTAAAATTAAGGATGACATAACTGTATTTGACGGCATTCTATTGAAAGGCTCACAAATAATTATCCCTAAGTCCATGCGTTCGGATATGTTAAAAAAGTTACATGAGGCTCACTTAGGTATCGTAAAAAGTAAACAGTTGGCGAGAGACACGGTATTCTGGCCAGGTTTGATGGAGGCATTAGAGGACAAAGTATCACGATGTGCTGTTTGTCAAGAGTGTCGGAAAATGCCAGCAAAGGAACCGTTAATTAACCATGTTATACCCGATATACCGTACAATAAAATAGGAGTTGATTTATTTCATGTTGGAGGTAAGGATTATATGATAATTGTGGACTATTACTCTAAATTCCCGGAAGTCATTGAATTAGCAGAAACGACCAGTACAGCTGTTATTTTAGCCTTAAAACAGACATTCAGTAGATACGGCATTCCACAGCAAGTAGTATCAGACAACGGGCCCCAATTTGCAAGCAGGGAATTTCATGAATTTGCTATACATTATGGATTTAAGTCAGTGTTTACTAATCCAATGAACGCACAAAGTAATGGACAGACTGAACGCGCCGTACAGACATTCAAACACATGATAAAAAAGTGTAACAGGGACGGGACGGATATTAACATAGCAATGCTTAACTATCGAAACACAACATTAGAAGGAGTAGGAGCATCCCCAGCTCAATTGTTAATGTCCAGACGGTTACGGTCGCGTATACCAGTACTAGATAACAATCTAAAAGCGATGATACAACCATCTAAATCCAGGCAATTGACACATAAGCAGATAATCCAGAAGAGATATTTTGACAAACGTGCAGGGCGGGAACAATCATTGTTACAAGTAGGTGACAAAATAAGATACAGGAATTATAATAACGAGTGGGAAGTAGGCCAGGTCGTAGAGACAGATGACATGCAGAAAAGGGATTATAAGATACGTAATAACAAAGGCAACATATTGAGAAGAAATAGACGATTTCTTTTCAAATGTCCGCAAGCACAGGTAATGGAAGAAACAAAATCAAAGGGGCAAATAGCACCTCCCTTGCACTCACCTTACACTACGCGATATGGTAGGATCAGCAAGCCTCCACAACGTTTTGAAAATAGGCCCACAAAGTAGAGAACACACTAGGTCAAACAATGATTTATCACACCAAATGACGCTATAGGAAGTGACATATACGCGTAGACGAATAATATGACGTGACGCTTCGTCTAATAGGTCAAATAAAGAAGGTGAGCAATATGGTTAAAATAAGAATGGATTTTACCAATGGCGCTCATACATGTACGTTCACCGAAACGAGCGTATAACACAACGCAGAACATCAACCACAACAATTATATGTTGATAGGTATGCATTTAGTGAATAAGTCATTTGTTAAAAATAAGAATATATATTCACCGTTAAATATAAGAAATATTAACCGAGAAATTTAAAGTCATGACAACGTTTCACACCAAGACTATATGATACAAGTACAATGAACAATTACCTTATTATTCATTACTTATTATTAAGAGGGGGAGATGTAAGGTATGCAAGTATATGAACGCCCCCCCCCCACCAACACGGCGTGACGTCATGACTGTAGAACCAATAAAGTCAGTTACGTTACAGGATCCAGTGTGTCGATACTTCTTTACAATAAGGAGCGGTCAAGGTACATCTTAGAGTAAATGAGCTCGGGGGAGCTTGAATTGTTCGGGTGAGGGGCGCCGAAGAGCCCTCCACCAAAAAAGGAGGAGAGGGCTCGAGGCGTGCCCGAGGGGGCCGGGCGGGGCACGGAGGCATGCACCGCCTCTGAGGTCCAGGCGATGATTTGGTGAGGGGCACCCGCTAGCGGTGGCTTGGGCTTCGGTGGTGGTCTTGGGTGTCGTGATGAGTCGGGGGCCTACGGCGACAGGGATGCGGGCAGCCAAAAAGTTGGGGAGGCCCGCTCCCTGGAGAGCTGCGCAGGTGGTGGTTGGCGGGGATGGGGGAGGAGGTGGGGCGAGGGTCAGAGAGGGGGGGTGGGGGTGGGGGAGGAGGTGCGGCGAGGGTCGGAGAGGGGGGCAGCGAAGTCGTCAGGGCTGGGGGGGTGGGGCGAGGGGTCGGGTCGGGTGGGTTGAGGAAGGCGGTGTCGCCGGGGGAGATGTGGAGGTCGCGATGGTCGGTGTGATGGTCGGCGGCTGTGATGTCTAGGGAGGGTTTGTGGTCAGTGTGGGCGGCGTCTGGGGCCTGCGGTGCGAGGTGATGGTCCCCGGCTGTGTCGTGGGTGTTGTGGGTGGAGCGGCTATGGCTGTGGTGGTCAGCGCCTAGAGCTCCGTGCTTGGGCCCCATGTGTGGGGAGCCGTTGGTGCTCCTTGCGGTCCGGGTCCGGTGGCTTTCCGGCTGCGGGCCGGTGGTTTTGCTGGGCGTGTGGCGTTGCGGTCGGTGGTCGTTATGGGGTTGTCGGTGGTGGTCAAGGGGTTGTCGGCAGGGGTGTAGGTGGTGCGCCGGTTATGGCGCCCCGGACCGGCCGGGGGGGGCCGGCGGATCAAAAATCCGCCGAGGCGGCCGGGGTCTGGCGCTCACGGGCTTGCTTGGACAGGCATAGGGCCTCGCTGTGCATGGTGAGTATCCTCCTCACGTTAGCACAGTAGGTGCATATGTGCCGCTGTCTGGCCCGCGCCTCGCCATGCGCCTCCCCGATGGCGGCCCGGTCGCACGAGGTAGGCTCGCAGTTCCAGGCGGCGCAGGGGGCCCCGTGAGCTTCCCGGCTGTAGGTGGGGCGGCTGTCGGCTTGGGTCCGTGGCTGGTGTGCGCCTCGGGGGAGGTCTGCGTCTCGGAAGGCTGGTGCTGTCAGGACGGCTCGGGGGCCGGGCATGGTGAGAATCTCCATTCTCACCATGTTCAGGGCCACCGGGTCGTGCCACCCGTGGGGGAGCCTACCGTCCACTATCCAGGTGAACACGGTCTCCGAGTAGCGGCGGGCGGTAGGCCAGGGGTAGAGGAGGTTGTCGCGCAGAACTGTGAGGGCATGGTGGTTCAGGCCCGGGAGGGAGTGCGCGGGGAAGGCAGGGTGGCTAAGGAGGGTGAGGAGGGCGAGGCTGTACTCGTCCTTGGTCGCCTCCCCCCACTTGACCGGTTTCCGCTCGGGGCCTCTCTCGACGAGGTCGGAGGGGAAGAGGTAGTCGGGGGAGATGCCTTTCCTCCTCCTGGCATGTTGCGCCTCCGCCGACGCGAGGATCTCCCTTACGGCGTCGGCCGTGGATGCCGGGGTGTGGTCGACTGCGTCCTGATCGTAGGCCGGAGGCGCGGGAGCCGGCGGCAGGGCGGTGTGGCGTGCGTAGCGCTGGTAGTGCGGGTGGATCGCCCCCGGGAGCGGTGCCTGAGGCGGGGGAGGTGGGAGCGCTCCCCCGACTACGTGCGCCCGAGGCGCCGGGATGGGCGGTGAGGAGTAGGCTGTAGACCGGTGGGCGGCGGCCGGGGTCGTCTCCTAGGCGCGATGGGAGCTGCCACAGTCGAGTGTGTTGAGGCGTGTCGTAATGCGCTCCAGCGTCTGGAGGATGGCGGCCGTGTCGGCGTCGACGCCGGCAGCCCAGTCGCCCGAGGGGCGGTTGCGAGGTGCCGGGGGCGAGCCCGGGGCAGAGGGGGCTGGTGAGGCGGCCTCTGGCGTGCGTGTGGCGGCCCTCCGGGCTCCCCGGCGCCCCCTCCCTTTGCCGCTGCCAGGCATGATGTGTGCGTCTACGTCGGTAGAGGTGCGTCGGCTGAGGAGAGGTCCGAGGTGGAGAGAGCCAAAGAGAAAAAGAGAGCTTGTGCAGGGAGGACGGCGGGAAGGCGAGTGGCTGAAGGAGGCCGGCGGGCGGCCTTATAAGGGAAGGAGCGGGGAGGCGAGAAAGCAGGGGAGATGAGAAAGCCGGCGGGCAGGGAGAAAGGGCGAGGCGGGAGAAAGCTGAGGGAGGGGTGACAGGGAAGGTGAGAAAGCCGGGCGGCGGCGGGAGAGAGGTGGGGGGAGGGTCTCTTCCTTCCCTCGCATCAAACGCAATGCGAGCATCACGACCAATGTCACAAGTCGGTACCCATCCTGATATGATCTTAGATGTTGCTCGGAAATAAAACAACAACAAACAATCTTATTATTTAGGAGGTATTTAGAGTTCAATCATTGTGTAAGGGTAGCTGAGGTCAAGTTGTGTCTATAAAGTGTCTTTCACACCTTACCGGATTGAGCAACAGACATAACAGGGCAAAGAATTTTCTAGACCGGTGGTGTTCGGTATCAAAATGTATCAAAATGTGTCAAAATGTTGCGATATCGGGTCTAAGGCCTCCGGATGGAATGAATGCTAAACGGACAAGAAACGTATATTAATGAATAGCCACCGTATATTAATGAATAGCGAGCCCGGGGCAGAGGGGGCTGGTGAGGCGGCCTCTGGCGTGCGTGTGCCGGCCCTCCGGGCTCCCCGGCGCACCCTCCCTTTGCCGCTGCCAGGCATGATGTGTGCGTCTACGTTGGTAGAGGTGCGTCGGCTGAGGAGAGGTCCGAGGTGGAGAGAGCCAAAGAGAAAAAGAGAGCTTGTGCAGGGAGGACGGCGGGAAGGCGAGTGACTGAAGGAGGCCGGCGGGCGGCCTTATAAGGGAAGGAGCGGGGAGGCGAGAAAGCGGGGGAGATGAGAAAGTCGGCGGGCAGGGAGAAAGGGCGAGGCGGGAGAAAGCTGAGGGAGGGGTGACAGGGAAGGTGAGAAAGCCGGGCGGCGGCGGGAGAGAGGTGGGGGGAGGGTCTCTTCCTTCCCTCGCATCAAACGCAATGCGAGCATTACGACCAATGTCACAAGTCGGTACCCGTCCTGATATGATCTTAGATGTTGCTCGGAAATAAAACAACAACAAACAATCTTATTATTTAGGAGGTATTTAGAGTTCAATCATTGTGTAAGGGTAGCTGAGGTCAAGTTGTGTCTATAAAGTGTCTTTCACACCTTACCGGATTGAGCAACAGACATAACAGGGCAAAGAATTTTCTAGTCCGGTGGTGTTCGGTATCAAAATGTATCAAAATGTGTCAAAATGTTGCGATATCGGGTCTAAGGCCGCCGGATGGAATGAATGCTAAACGGACAAGAAACGTATATTAATGAATAGCCACCGGACGATAATTGGACGATAACCGGACGACAACCGAATGTCAAACGGACGGACGGAACATCAACAGGACACATACCGGACTGTTCCCAGACGTGCCGAAAACATATAAAAAACCAACAGACCGAATTCCTGCAACATCGTCAACGGACTATGCAGGAAGCAAACCGAAGAAGTAACGGATGGGTAACGGACATGAACCAAACAAAACGGACTAAACAGACTTAAACCGGACACCAACCATAAATGTCAGTCCAGCGGTGTCCGGTACAAGTTTTATGCATGTTCAAAACTTGCCACCGTACACACCGGACACCACCAGACAGAGAATGGAAACACTGGATGCCAACCGTATATAAACCTCACATTGACGCATTTCACCGGACAGTGTCTGGTTTCTATCCGTTCCCCAATCCGGTAGGGTGTGACTGAGCCTTAAAAAGTGTCGGTCAGCCCGAACGACTGTCATCAGTGACGTAGGCTGGGGAATAATTGCTAAATATTACAAACCCGATTATCACTTAAACTAAATTTGAAACCTACTGAACATACCTTTTAACTTATGGATGGTTGGTTGGTTGGTTGGTTGGTTGTTGGAGTTTTACGTCCAGGTAACTTCTAAGTTCAAATCAGGACAGGTATTGACTTGTGACAGTGCGCACTCATGGCGATTTTATAGTGCTGCCCCACTAGGAAATCAGGCCGCTGGCACTATGACCTGATATCCCACTCAGTCACATTATCCTGGCACTAAGCTAACCAACCCTTGCCCTATCCTATTAATGCCAAGCGCCAGGCTAGGAAGGGACAAGTATCAATTGTATAAGTCATTGGTTTGAGTCGACCTGGAACCGAACTCCCGACCTTCCGCACGGGAGGCCTGCGCTCTACCGATTCGGCCGCCGCGCCCGGTATGTAGGTAAATAATGTGTGGTAAAGTCACGTGACCAGATCTTTGAGCCCGGGTGGAAAGGTCTATTTATACGAGGTCGCACTTGGGAGTATCTTTATTGTATGGAGACAGGCATGTAGGGGTCAAGGTCACACCATAGGGTGGAGCTAAGGGGAAGGTCAGCTCAATGTGAGGTGGGGGGTGGGGGAGGGTGGGGGGTAGCAAGGTTAAAGGTGCACAGTCCGATGGTTTTCAGTTTTCTTTCATTTTCTGGGATAAATATAGTAGAATGATTGTTAGAGTGGTGTTCTCTGTGGCGGAGTGGTTAGAGTGTCTGACTTTTTTCTAGGTCGAACTCCTAATCTGAAGGTCTGTGGTTCAATTCCCCGTGCCCCCACCTCTGCCAATTTGGATTTCCACCGCTGTGTATGACTTACAGCGTCATCAAAGGCGAGTTGCTCTCATACCATGTCTATGTGGTATGGGAGGTTAAAAATCCCTTGGGTCAGTAAAAGTGTAGGCTCGGGCTTTCTTTCAACAAACTGTCTAATGGTGAAAACAAGTCTATTCAGACTTATCCATAATAGGCAGTATAAATCTTCAAGAAAAAAAATTATAATAACCGACTGTACTTTAGTTTGAAGTAACTTTAATTTGAAATGACTTAACTTAAGAGATATCTGAAGTGTAGGCATGTCAAATTAATATTGGTGTGCTTGTCAAAACTCTGATCCCAGAGGCTTCAGCAGTAAGAGGGGCTATCAAATTGATTCAGTGGTCCGTTCTCAATCAATCAATAGTTCCATCCTCTAGTCGAGGGTTGGATGCAATGGTTCTCCACTTGTCCCGATGTTGTGCTGTTCTGATGGACTGTGAATAATTCAAGCCTGTCCACTGTGAAATATTTGTAAACCATGATGTTCTTGGTCTCCCTCTCCCTCTGCTGCCATTCACCTTCCCTTCCAACAATGTACGGTATATTGAACTCTGACGAATGATGTGGCCAAAATAAATAAGTTTCTTTGTCTGTATAGTGGCAAACAAGCTTTTCTTATTTTTAATTTTTCTGAGAACTTCTTTGTTGGTGATCTTCTTTGTCCATGATATTTTCATCATCCGTTCTATGTGGTAAGAAATGCTTAAAGTTGCACAGTCCAATGGTTTTGAATTTCTGTATTTTTTCTGAGATAAATATATCAGATCAATCACTAGTATCTACTTTACATTAGTTCAAAGTTACTTTTATTTTAAATGGTAAACTGTTTAGATATTTTGAGAGCAAACATGTCAGATTAGTTTTTGCAAGCTTGCCAAAACTCTGGCACCATAGACTTCTGCAGTAACAGGTTCTGCTAGATTGACTCAGTATTGCCTTCTACGCAGAAACAAATGCTTAATAAGTGCATCAGTCTCTAAGTTAGATATGTAAAATCAAATCTAGATAATTGGTTTGGTTTTGAAAATTTGATATTTCATCGGGCTATGCAGCTTTAATATATGCCCTAGTATCTAAGTAGGTTATGGTAGTTAGTTAGTGGTTACTTTAGGTTTAAATCTAGCCAAGTGTTCTGCTTTATGAAATGTTGTGCCTTCATCGGACTATGTAGCTTTAAGGGTAAATTGATCCCTTAACAAAGCAGAGCCGCCCCCCCCCCGAGCACCCCCCCCCCCGGACTCCCCCCAGGGACCCCCTCCCTCAGGGCGTCTCCAAATCGAGCACTGGGTATTGTTCTGGTAATCGGCGCAGTAAAATACTATCTATGTATAGACTATTATACCGCAATAATAGTCTATATATATAGACTATTATACTGCACTATTACATACATCCCTGGGCCAGTGTGTGTGGCGCGAGGGGGGTCCCACCCACCAAATACCCCGACAGCTGGGTGGGGTGGGAGGGGGCACTCCACCAATGCACAATGGAGGAATAGATATATAAAGTATATGTTCCCCTTGGATTTATACTTGTATAATGCGCTATGCATTACATATGTAGTGGTCTGCACTGACCTCTCAGGCAAGTAACCACATAGACAGGTAGGCGTGGGTAGTGTGTTGATATCAGGGAGCCTAGGTGGTGTAATGGTTAGCACACTGGCCCGGAATGCAAAGAGATGTGGGTTCGAGTCCCGCTCTAGGCGCAATATTTCCCATTTTCATCACCCCCACGACACTGGTTGCCGTGACCATGATCCTATACAAGCTACGCGCTGTATGGTTGTTGAACTTACCCTGTGTATGTATGTGTTAGTGCATTGCCTGTATGTATGTAATTGTAAGCGTTAAAAGACTTACAATTCCAGGGGGACGAGTGTAGTGGTCTGCACTGACCTCTCAGGCAAGTAACCACATAGACAGGTAGGCGTGGGTAGTGTGTTGATATCAGGGAGCCTAGGTGGTGTAATGGTTAGCACACTGGCCCGGAATGCAAAGAGATGTGGGTTCGAGTCCCGCTCTAGGCGCAGTATTTCCCATTTTCATCACCCCCACGACACATATATAGGTATATATATATATATGATTTATAACCCTACTAATAGGCTAGACGTGGTGGACGAATCGGTAGAGCGCAGGATTCCCGTGCGGAAGGTTGGGAGCTCGAATCCCAGCCGATTCAAACAAATGACTTATAAGATTGATACTTCTCGCCTCCTAGCCTGACGTTTGGCATTATTAGGATAGGGCAAGGACTTGTTTGCTCAGTGATAGGACAGCTTGTTTTATTTAATGACACCTGTAGAGCACATTGATTTCTATCATCGGCTATTGGACGTCAAACATGTGGTCATTCTGACATATTTCCTTGGAGGAAACCCACTGTCGCCACATAGGCTACTCTTTCTGATAAGCAGCAAGCGGTCTTTTATATTCACTTTCCCACAGACAGGACAGCACATATCACAGCCTTTGATGAACCAGTTGTGGACCACTGGTAGGAACGGAAAATAACCCAAACTGCAAATGGATCCACTGAGTAGGATCGATCGGATGACCGACACCTTCACAGGTGGACACTCTACCGCCTGAGCTATGTCCCACTCCCCCCAGTGTTAGGATAGTGTGACTGAGTGGGATATCGGGTGATGGTGCTGGCTCAGTGTTAGGATAACGCACACCGGAAGTGGGTGAATGTTGCCCTCCCATCTCAATCTCCTGATATGACCTTAGATGTTGCCAGGACGTAAAACTCAAACAAACAAACAAAACCCATCTGTACCCTTCAGTAAAATCCCTCAACTTTACTCACTTTGCAAAATACATCCTTCCTGATAACCAAACTTGGTAAGTATGATAACAAGAAGTTCAATTAATAAAAACTATTTTTGACTAAAGCTGGACAGGATATAATTGTCACCCTTAATACACTTAAAGTTGCACAGTCCGATGGTTTGGAGTTTCTGCCGTTTGTTTGCGATAGCTAAGCCTGTATAAAGGCCTGGTCACATAGCTGTTAGTGGACGTAGTGATCCATAGGATAGATTGGTCGTAATGCGAGCATTGCGCTTGATGCGTGGAGAGGAAGAGACCCTCCCCCCGCCTCCCCGGTCGTCGCGCAGCATTCGCACCTCGCGCGACGTCTGCCTCTCACCCCTCTTTCCTCTCCCTCCCCCGGCCCGCTGCTTTCGCACCTCACCTGCCACCGCCCTCCTGCCCTCCCTTATAAGGCCGCCCGCCGGCCTCCCTCAGCCACTCGCCTTCCAGCCCCCCTCCGTGCTCTGCCTTTTTCCTGTTCTTGGCTCCTCCACCTCTGCTCCACCTCGGACCTCTGCATCTCCTCGGACCGCCCAGCATGCCCAGACACGGAAAGGGTAGGGGCCGCAAGAGCTCCCGTGCAGCCGCCATGGCCACCCCGGGGCCCTCCTCGGGCTCGCCGGGAGGCTCCTCACCGTCTACGGCCCCGGCGTCTCCCTCGGCGCCCTCGGACCGCGCCTCGGGCAGCGAGACGGCCGCGATCATCGAGGCCCTCCACCGCCTCACCACCTGCATGGACGCCCTCGAGTCGGGGGGCGCCCAGGGGGCACCCGACAGCCCCCCGCCTGCGCTGAGGCGGCAGGCCCCCTACATCATGCCGGCCGCCCCAGCACCTCGGGCGCGCGCCACGGCCGGGGCACTCGAGCACTCGAGCACACCCCAGCATCCGCGGCCGACGCCGTCCGCGAGATTGCGCATCACACCGTCAGGCGCCGAGGTGTGCCGACTGACTACATCTTCCCCTCCGACCTCGTGGAGAGAGGCCCTGAGCGGAAGCCGGTGAGGAGGGGCGAGGCGACCAAGGATGAGTACAACCTCGCCCTCCTCACCCTCGCCAGCCACCCAGCCTTCCCCGCCCACTCCGTCCAGGGCCTCCACCACCACCACCTCACCGTGATGAGGGACAACCTCGTGCATCCGTGGCCGACCGTCCGCCGTTATTCGGAGGCCATCTTCACATGGATAGCGGACGGGAGGCTCCCCCACGAATGGCACGACCCAGTTGCCCTCAACATGCTGAGGATGGACTCCCTCACCACGCCCGCCACCCTCACCCAAGCCCCTCAGGAAACACCAGCCCCCCGAGGCGACGATTCTCCCCGAGGCGCACACCTGCCCCGGGCCCAAGTCGACACCCGCACCGTTTACGACAGGCAGACTCACGGGGCCCCCTGCCCCGCCTGGAACCGCGAGCCCGCCTCGTGCGACCGGGCCCCCGTCAGGGAGGCCCACGGCGAGGCGGGCAACAAGCACCGGCATGTGTGCGCCTACTGCGCCAACATGCGGCGCATACTGACAATGCACAGCGAGGCCGGCTGCCTTACCAAGCAAGCCCGTGAGCGCCAGACCCCGGCCACCTCGGCGGATTTTTGATCCGCCGGGCCCCCCCCGGCCGGCCCGGGGGGCCCTCCCCGGCGCCTCACCCACACCACTGCCGACAGCCCCGTGACGCCCACCGACAACCCCCCAGTAACCACCGATCGAAACACTGCGCAGACAGAGCCGGGGATCATCACCTGGCACCTCACGCCTCAGACACAGCCCAGCCTCACCAGGAATCCTCCCCAGACAGCGCAGCCACCGACCATCACGACACCGCCTTCATCAACCCGCCCGACCCGACCCCAACCCCCACTCCGCCCAGCCCTGAGGACTTCGCTGCCCCCCTGCTCGACCCTCGCCGGACCTCCTCCCCGCAGCCCCCAGGAGCGGGCCTCCCTTTTTTGGCCGCCCGCTCCCCGTCCACGTAGGCCCCGGACACTTCTTCACACCCAGACCTGCAACTCCGGGCCCCCGCCTCGGGCGCGCCTCGAGCCCTCTCCTCTATTTTGGTAGAGGGCTCCTCGGCGCCCCCCCCCTCACCTGAACTCTTTTACCTCTCAGACGTTTGCTCCTTATGAGCCCCTGATATACCTTCCTTGCTCTGTGCTCCCCCTCTGACATTGCTCCTTATGAGCCTCTGATATACCTATTCTTGTTATGTGCTCCTCAGGAGCCCTCCTTGCTTGTGTCATTACTGTGCTCCTCTGTTCATTGTTGCTCTGTACCCCCTGTTGCCTGAGGCGTCCCATTAAACGCCTCTTTTTCCCACTTCCGCCTTGCCTTCTTCCTTTTCGCGCATCGGTCGTAATGCGAGCATTGCGCTTGATGAATGGAGAGGAAGAGACCCTCCCCCTGCCTCCCCGGTCGTCCCGCAGCATTCGCACCTCGCGTGACGTCCGCCTCTCACCCCTCTTTCCTCCCCCTCTCCCGGCCCGCTGCTTTCGCACCTCACCTGCCACCGCCCTCCTGCCCTCCCTTATAAGGCCGCCCGCCGGCCTCCCTCAGCCACTCGCCTTCCAGCCCCCCTCCGCGCTCTGCCTTTTTCCTCCACCCACCCACCCAACTTTCTTTAACTATCTCCTTCCTCCTCGGCTGGTGGAGGGCTCCTCGGCGCCCCCCCCCCCCTCACCTGAACTCTTTTACCTCTCAGACGTTTGCTCCTTATGAGCCCCTGATATACCTTCCTTGCTCTGTGCTCCCCCTCTGACATTGCTCCTTATGAGCCTCTGATATACCTATTCTTGTTATGTGCTCCTCAGGAGCCCTCCTTGCTTGTGTCATTACTGTGCTCATCTGTTCATTGTTGCTCTGTACCCCTGTTGCCAGAGGCGTCCCATTAAACGCCTCTTTTCCCCACTTCCGCCTTGCCTTCTTCCTTTTCCCGCATCAATGTGGCTCAAACGTGGTGTAAGTATGTTAAACTACTTTGAAAAACATTAACGTATGGCAGGTTTTGGTACGGATAAATACGTTATGGTATGGATAAATATGTTACGGTACGGATGCCGGTACGTTCAACTATGTTCAACTACGTTAGCCTCCACTACATTCACCTACGTCCACTAATGGCTATGTGAACAGGGCTTCGTCCAAGTACGCTAGAGTATGCTATAGCACGCTAGAGTATGCTAGAGTACGTTAGCATCATGGATGCAAATTCAGCCTCTAACGTCCCGCTCTTTTGAACATGTCCAAAAATTAAATTGGAGCTCATGGCTCACCCATGTTATTACCAAGTTAACATCACCGACAAGTATGGATGCCGGTACGTTCGACTATGTTCAACTACATTCAACTACTTTCAACTCCGTTAGACTCCACTGTGTGTACAACTACGTCCACTAACGGCTATTTGACCAGGGCTTCAGATTGAACATTGCTCTCAGGGACAGACAACGAGTGAGCCGTGTGTGGAGGGTGTGACTTTATTATGGGATATGGCCCACCACCTTTACATTGTATTGATTGAGCAGACATGCCATAACACATTAAATGAGCATGAGCATGAGACCGGTGAAGAATATGCACATGTAACATAATAATAATATTAATATTATCAGTATATAATGATGATTATAGATAAGCATCTGCTCGATTGTCACCTTGCTATTTGATATATACAGTAAAACCTCTCTAACTCGACCGACCATGGGACCTGCCTTAAATGATCCATTTAAGGAGGTGGACGGTTTAGGGAGTTTTTCATCTCACTACAATGATATTGTATGGACAATCGTTTGGGACCCAAATAAAGCGATCGATATAAGGGAGTGGTCGATCTGTGGAGGTGGTCGGTTAGAGAGGTTTTACTGTAGTTGGTTAGTTGTTGGAGTTTTACATACTGGCAACATCTAAGGTAATATCAGGACGGGTACTGACTTGTGACAGTGCACACACTCATCACGACTTTATGGTGTTGCCCCACTAGGAAACCAGGCTGTCAGCACCATGACCCGATATCGCACTCACTCACATTATCCTGACACTGAGCCAACCAGTCCTTGCCCTATCCTAATAATGCCGAGCGCCAGGCTAGGAAGTGACAAATATACATTTTAAAGTCATTGGTTTGACTCGACCAGGAACCAAATTCCCAACCTCTACCGATTAGTCCACGGCGCCCGTATGGTTTTAATATTCATTATTAGTTAATATGTGCAATTAATATGTAAAATTATTATCTTAGAGTAATATATATGAGCTTTGTTTATAAGTATTGTGTGTTTGTTTGTTCACTCGGATGGTGCGACGAGCTGAATTAACTTTTGTTTACAAAATTACTACATTTCGAAATATTTAAAGTGAAAACATACGTTATGACATGATAATATGACTGAGTGGGATATCAGGTCATGGTGCCAGAGGCCTGATTTCCCAGTGGGGCAGCACTACAAAGTCACCATGTTTGCGCACTGTCACAAGTCAGTACCCGTCCTGATATGACCTTAGAGGTTGCCTTGTATAACCCCCCCCCCCTCACCCCTCCCCCCCTTTAGCCGATGCTTACTTTTGTTCGGGGGGGGGGGGCGAGGGGGGGTCGCTAAACAAACAAACAAAGCATTATTATATTTAATAAATACAGTTTTTAATTAACCATTTACACAGGGGACGGGGCATTTTACTTGCAGAAATATTTTCCTTATTTTCTAATTTGTTGGTCTCTGTTACCTAATCTCATTCTGTTACAAGCACGCGAGCAAAGGCTACTCAAGCCTCGTTTTGGAATATCCATGAACTAGAGCTACTCGGTACTTCAGATACGTCATAGCCAAGTAAGAACGCTCATGGCTTGTCAGGGGTGGAGGGGTCAGCTGACCAACCCTGAGAATTTCAAAGAAGGTTCTTTTATTTAACTATTATTAAGAAGCAGCATGACAATGTCAGGGTTTCATTTGTATTGTATTTTTCATTCCATATATTTCAGATGAAAAAAGCTCATACCAGGAGCTTATATTCATCTTCGTGTATTGCTTACTATTCTTGAATCAGATGGAACCAGTTATTATCATCTTCGTGTATTGCTTACTACTCACAAATCAAGCTATAACCAGCTATAATCATCTTTTTGTTCTCTCTTTTTTTCTTTTTTGGTAAATATGTTTATTCTGCTGAATAAGTCGTTTGTCAGTGCTGACGCATTTTTCAATTCAGGGTTATTTACACCAAAAGGTATGTAGAGTTAGGTATGCAATAACTGTTGAATACACAATTTGCAGCATGTAACACAATGAAATTCTGTAACCGAAAAGTTCCTTAGCAATATGGTAACAGTAGTGTCATATAACTAGATCAATATTAGTCAGATCAATGTGAGAATTTACATAGTATTTAGAATGTAAGCAGAAGTTATCTTCTGTATTCAGTTGGTAAAGTTGTAGTAAGTTTTAATGTTCAGTTGCAGTTAGGCAAGCGGTATATAAATGTTGGTTTGTTAGGAATATTCTAGTGTTACTCTAGTGTAGTTAGTTATGTGAGTTTATGAATTATGTTGTTGGGGTGGGGTTGTTAATAATACACTGGACCAGCTGTGACCAGTGAAGCAGTGGAACCAATCCCATCTTTGTGTCTTGCTTACTACTCATGAATCAAGGTATAACCAGCTATAATCAACCTTGTGTCTTGCTTACTACTCATGAATCCAGTTATAACCAGCGATAATCATCTTTGTTGTCTTGATTACTACTCATGAATCCAGCTATAATCGTCTGTGTGCCTTGCTTACTATTCACAAATCAAGCTATAACCAGCTATAATCATCTTCGTGTACTGATTACTACTCATAAGTAAAGCGATAACCAGCTATAATCATCTTTGTGTCTTGCTTACTATTCACAAATCAAGCTATACCCAGCAATAATCATCTTCATGATTTGCTTCCTATTCATGAATCAAACTATAACCAGCTATAATCACCTTTGTTTCTTGCTTACTACTCACAAATCAAGCAATGACCAGTTATAATGATCGTTGTCTTGATTACTGCTCATAAGTAAAGCAATAATTACCTATAAGTTGTGTCTTGCTTACTATTCACAAATCAAGCTATAACCAGCTATAATGATCTTTGTGTCTCGCTTACTATTCATACATCAAGCTATAACCAGCTATAATCATACATGTGTCTTGGTTACTACTCATAACTAAAGCAATAACCAGCTATAATCATCTTTGTGCCTTGCTTACTATTCACAAATAAAGCTATAACCAGCTATAATCATCGTCGTGTCCTGATTACTACTCATAAGCAAAGCTATAATCTATAAGCATACATGTGTCTTGATTACTACTCATAAGTAAAGCTATAACCAGCTATAATCCTCATTGTGTCTTGCTTACTATTCACAAATCAAGCTATAGCCAGCAATAATCATCTTCGTGTCTTGCTTACTACTCACGAATCAAGCTATAACCAGCTATAATGATCTTTGCATCTTGATTACTACTAATAAGTAAAGCAATAATTAGCTGTAATCTTTGCATCTTGCTTACTATTCACAAATCAAGCTATAACCAGCTATAATCATCTTTGTGTCTTGCGTACTACAAATAAATCAAGCTATGACCAGCCATAATCATCTACGTGTCTTGCTTAGGCCTACTATTTATGAATCAATTTACAGCAATAATTCCGCAGCTAAGATTTTGGTCAGCATATGTTACTGGTACGTGCTCAAATATAGGTTAGCTGTCCTTGGTATTCTCAAAATCATTTTCATGCTCAGTTTTGTGACGTAATATATTATTTGTTTTAGAAAATGATGCACAGACATAGGCTTTGCACCCACCTTACCTCGCCGTTCCTCTCACTGAACTGACTTATATATTTTGTGGATGCCTTATTTGATTAAGCAGGGGAAATTTTAATCACGGACAATTGGTCTTCCTTATTGTAATGCTCATGGCCCTATCCTAGTAATGTCAAACACCAGGCTAGGTAGAATTAAGTATCAATTTTATAATCATTGGTTTGACTTGACCAGGGTTTGAACTCAGTCAGCCACGCCTGCCTGGCGGACATCAAACAACTAGTATGGCCGATCTTTCGGGGGGCCTGGGTCAATCGCCTTCAAAAGTTTCCAGAACGCCAGCTTCTTCTCCTTATCCTCCTGCACTGACACTGTCAGATCGCTGTAATAGTAGAGAAGTTTAAAGGTAGGCACGCCCAAGAATGTAGCATTGTCGTTTTCTATCATGTCCACAGCCTCTGATTGGGCATTAGGGTATTGATGCATACTCTTTCGCGCTAAGAAAGGAAAGAGAAAGAAAGAAGCAGTTCTGTCAAATAACATACGGGAAATTTTCTTTTTTTCACCATTTTTATTCCAGTTAAAATCTTTTTTCAGCAACGAGGCGCTGGTCTTCCAGCCTTAGCAGTTAGGGTGCATATACAATATTTATGGGTGAGATGATGAGATGGTACGAATAATATAGTGGCAACATGAGTGGGATGAAAACATTAATAAACTTAAAGAAATTGACAAATCTGTGGGAAAACCACCACAGACTCATGCGGGAGGATGGCGGGACCAAGTGGTCCTTAGCCGCTGCTGTATTGGCCACTCGTGGCTTACACATGCTTTTCTGCTCAAGGGGGAACCTCCCCCTGAATGTATTGGGTGTCAGTCCCCGCTGACACTCAAACACATTTGACTAAGTTGCGTTGATTTGTTGGCCCTGTGCCAACAATTCTACACTGCAGACACTATGCATGATCTTTTTACTAAAGTAAAACAGGAAAACATTTTAGCCTTTTTGAGGGCAGCTGGACTGTACCAACTCATATAGTTTACTAAATAAATTCTATCAATTATTAATAAAACTTTTCTTTTTCTATGGGAATTTGTTTCCCTTGACCACAAATATATGATTGTGAGCTTTCTAATTTAATGAGTGTCTATTGGCATGTAAAAGCGATGGTTTTAACAAAAAACAAACATTTCTCGCCATGAATATGGCCTATGCTGCCGACACAGTTTAAAGCAACCACCAATCAATCAATCAATCGAATAATATAGACAATAGGAGGTAAACTATCAGGCTTTGCAGAAATTATGGGGGATTTTATTTTGTACATGTAGACTGGAGGATAGTCATTTGACTTTACAATATTTCATTGATTTGCTTATCTTCCTGTGGGGATATGTTAGCACTATGGGTATGACTTGCTGCTGAGGTTACTAGTGGATTTGGGATTGTGCAGATAATGCTTCCTTTGTGGTTAGCATATATGCATTAGTAGGTTGGTCATGTGTTACAGCGTGAAGGTTGTACATTACTAGTTTTGTTTGTTTGTTTTGTGGGGCGAATATAGGTGTAATTGGAGAGGGAGAGAAGAGCGGGAGGGTTGAGAGTGGTTGGGACTAGGATTTATTTCTGTTCTCAAATTGTGTGGTCTGAGCAAGTAGCTTGATTAATTTAATAATAATTAATTTCTTTTAATTTTAAGCAATGAAAATATAACATTTTCTAACCCAAAACAATTATCTAGATTTGATTCTCACATATCTAAATTGGATGCTGGGGCAGCTAGAATGTATTTGTTGCCACATGGAAGGAAATTCTGAGTCAATTTAATAGAACCTGTTACTGCTAAGGCCTATGGTGTCCGAATTTTAACATCTGTGCCAAAATTGCTTTAGCGTGTTTTCACTGTTATCTGAAAAGGTAGAAATTAAAATAAGTTTAAATAAGAGTTACCTAAAGGTACCTTTAGCCATTTAATATAAGCGTTACTTCACACTAAAATAAAGTAGCATAGTAGCATAATCGTGGCGTTCTCTGTGGTGGAGTGGTTAGAGTGTCTGACTTTTTTCTAGGTCAGACTCCTAATCTGAGTGTAAAAATATACGGATTTTCGGTTAAGAATTATATATTGGCAGAGAGCATTATTATTCTTGGATGCCGGAGTGGGACTTAGGTTATGTAAACTAAAAGTAACTAAAATTAATAGAATCCCACTCCCATTGTACATGATACTGAGTGAGGTAAACTATATGTTATATATTATGAGTGGAGTTGATGGAAATGTACATGATGCTGGGTGGTGTAAACTATCTGTTATATATGATGTTTGGAGTTAATGAAAAGAGTTCCTTTGCAAGAAACAGTACATGATTATTGAAATGTTTCTCTATGTGTTCATAAAGAATACAATTGGAGGAGAAGAAAGATTTTACTATATATATCTATATACACATCTGTAACTGTATGCAACATCCTGTCCACCCAGGACCACCGACTGACCCACCTGCCTAATTTGCATATGTATAGAGTGCACCACCTGCAGCTGGTTTGAGTGACAGCCCCCCACTGGGGGTGGTCACCCACCCAGTCTGTGGGGAGTGTCTGATTGGCTGGCTGGGGAATGTCCGGTCACCTGACTCCCTTGGCCTATCCTGACCACACACTAGTCTCAATTAAGTAATTATTCAAAATTCTGCTTCTGAGACACTGAAGAGAATCACTCTCATCCTGGCTCTTGAGTAAGACAGACCGACTTCTGAGCAGGACCCCAGACACTCTGTCTGATGCTATCCAAATTCAGCTATTCAAATTGAGTGTATCCACAGCCATAGGACTTCTGTCCCATGGGTTGTGGGCACTGTTTCAATATACAGGCTAAAGTGACAATGAGACATAGTGTGGGCAGTATATGAGGAGCGCAGGTGCTAGGTCACATGTAAGGGGGATGACAGGAGTTGCTGCCAATAAAGCACAACTTATTCACTGTTCATCTTTGTGACTAGTTTTCCTTCCTCATTCCAGACATGGTTAAATTGATTAGGCTGATTGCATCACAGGTGAAATGAAGGGGAGAGTTTTGTAATTACATAGGGTTCTCACAGCGGCAGAGCATCCGTGTTTTTATATGAGGGTCAGCGGTTCGATTTGGATAAAGTAGCATAGTAGCATAATCATGGCGTTCTCTGTGGCGGAGTGGTTAGAGTGTCATACTTTTTTCTAGGTCAGACTCCTAATCTGAGGGTCGGCGATTCCCCGTGCCCCCAGCTCTGCCAATTTGGATTTCCACCGTTGTGTATAACTTACAGCGTCAGCATAGGCCGGTTGCTCTCATACCATGTCTATGTGGTGTGGGAGGTTAAAAATCCCTTGGGTCGGTAAAAGTGTAGGCTCGGACTTTCTATCGACCAGCAGTGGAGTGGGGAAGACCAGTCGTCTGTGACTGGGATTTCCCCTGCTTGGGACAACTAATGTACCAACAAAAAATGAGAGACAAATAAATATTCACACTTCCTGTCTACCATTCGCTATATCGATATATAACAAACTGCCTAATATTTGGGTTTGAATCCTCGCCGAGTCACACCAATGACTTCAAAATTAATACTTGTCACTACATATCCTGGCATTTAGGATAAGAAAAGGAGCAGGAGAATGGGGATGATCAATTGCCGATGATTGAAATCTTAAAATTTGACCATCCAAACGGGTCTATAGTCAATAACGGCCAGACGCAGCTGGCATTCAGTGCTTATAGCCCCTCACAGGTGGCGCTAGTGCGGCCAATACTGTACTACACAGGGTCAGTTAAATAGGATACAGTTAATATACTATTACATAGGGAACTGCAGATAGATAGTGTCCTTCTTTATATTCCCATAATAGATTATAGAACACATAAATAATAATGAATATAAAAAAAAGAAATAATTAAAATAGATTGAATATCAAGGAAACTATTAGAAAGTAAACATGCTAGGCAGGATATACCCAGGAGGTAAACCTTAAACTTTAAACCAAAACTAATTACCACTAATGCAAGATGGTGAAGTCTGTCAGGGAAAATAACTATAGGTAACCAAGCAACTAACAAATTGTAGAACTAACAGAATCACAGAGGGTAGGCAGATGACCAGACGGGGAGCCCGAATGAGTTAGGCATTTTGGGAGATTGGGGGATCCGAAGCCATGGGTTTGTGGAGTCAAACCAATGACTTTAAAATTGATACTTGCCGCTTCCTAGCCTGGTGCTCAGCATTATTAGGATATGGCAAGGATTGGTTGGATCAGTGTCAGGATAATGTGACTTAGAGAAATTCCTGACCTCAGGCTAGTCTGAATGGCAAAAGCAGTCGGTTGCCTCGAAAATGGTCACCCCCAATGGAAAAGAAGAGCTCTGATTGGCGGAAACCACTGAATTCAGCAGCCATTTTCGAGGCGCTTTTTGTCTCCTGTCTGAAAAGGGGGACGTCTCAGAGATGACTCGGAGGCGCACCCTGAACACAAATAGGCCAAAAAGACGTCTCGGAGCCGTCTTAGAGGAGTACCCTGAACTCGGCCCTGGTCTCCCAGTGTGGCAACACTACAAAGTCACCATGAGTGCGCACTGTCACAAGGTGGCACCCGTCCTGATAAGGCCTTAGATGTTGCTAGGATGTAAAACAAAAACAAACAAACAAGTAGGGAGATGTGGAAGAATGCTTTACAAACAAAGAAAGAATGCATGCATGCAGTAGATATCTACACAACAACTGAAAGTGAGAAAACAAGGGGAACCATGAAACAAAAAAAAAGAGAGACAAACAAGTGTTCACACTTCCTGTCTACCATTCGCTATATTCACTATATTCGAAATGGAGCGTAATTGGGTCAATTGCCGCCAGACAACTGTACAAGTACCGTACATGTACCGTACATGTACCGTACATGTACCGGACGAGTACCGGATGAGAACCGGACGGACCGACCATCAACCAGACATGTACCGAACTGTATTTTTTGGATTTTCTTGGTATTGTCGTGGGGGTGATGAAAATGGGAAATATTGCGCATGGAACGGGACTCGAACCCACATCTCTTTGCATTCCGGGCCATTGTGCTAACCATTACACCACCTAGGCTCCCTGATATCAATACACTACCCACGCATACCTGTCTATGTGGTTACTTCAGTGCCGACTACTACAGTATATATATATTTTATTGACGTTCTCGCCACCAGACAATTCCGGAAGCAAACCGGACACCAACGGATGGGTACCAGACACCAATGGATGGGTACTGGACACGTAACGATGGGTACCGGACATGAACCGGACAAACCGAACACCAACCGGACACGTCAGTCCAGTGGTGTCCGGTAGAAGTTTTGTGCATGTTCAAAACTTGTACCGGACACCGCCGGACACCACCGGACACCGCCAGATGGGTACCGGACATGTACCAAACATCGTCGTACACCACCAAACAGTGTCCGGTTCTCGTCCGGTACCCCAGTCCGGTAAGGGGTGACTGTGCCTTTACGCCCAGCATCTACGGGCTCGGCGCCGTGATGTCTATTTCAGAACTAAATAACGTTATGACAACTGCCAAATTATTCTCCAGCGACTATATAAGGCCTGCAAAACCCGTAAACTCGGTATTGACAGATCTGCCATCATCGACCTCACTGAAGATTCTGACAAACACCTCAGCGACACCAGGGCTGCCTTGGCCATCCTCATCAGGATGTCCAAAACTACCTGGGAGCCACTCGCCCGTTTCTACCAGCAGAACCGCCTAATCATCGGATCTGTTGGTCCTCCTTACACTAACATTGTCGTTGACTCAGACCAGAACTAAATAAGGTTATGACAACTGCCAAATTATTCTCCAGCGACTATATAAGGCCTGCAAAACCCATAAACTCGGTATTAACAGATCTGCCATCATCGACTTCACTGAAGATTCCGACAAACACCTCAGCGACACCAGGGCTGCCTTGGTCATTCTCATCAGCATGTCCAAAACGACCTGGGAGCCACTCGCCCATTTCTGCCGGCAGAACCGCCTAATCATCGGATCTGTTGGTCCTGCTTATACTAACATTGTCATTCACTGAGACCAATAACTTCTTGCCTAGCTCTTTCACTAGCCCCTTTCCTTCTCTACCACTAACATGAACCTCCACCACCCTCTCCATCCCAATCCCTTTTTTCTTCTTCTTTTTTTTTCTTCTTTTTCAGTCTCGCCCCTTCCCTCCCTTCGGAGGTTTGGGGAGGGACCCTTTGCCGGCCCTTGTTTTGTTTAACTAGGTGCAGCCATCTTTCCAGTCTTATTCCTACCCATTTTACACCTGAGAATTGTTCTTCTACCACCTTTCATGGTGCCAATTTAGTGTTGCAGTTCTTTTGCAACCTTCGGTCATCATATACCCAGATAGCACACAGCCGTCGGCCCGACGTCGGCCCAATGGCGGCCTCTCCGTCGGGCCAACGGTGGAAATCGTCGTCGGGCCGACGTTGTTTTGTCCAACCTCCCGCCGTCGCCTCGATGGCGGTATCCGCCATAGGCCCGACGGCGACATTCGCCGTAGGCCCGACAGCGGCATTCGCCGTAGGCCCGACGGCGGCAGCCGCCGTCGAGCCGACCAAGATGGCGGTGCTTGTACAATATTCCGTACCGAATAATTTAAATCGTATTAACACGAATAATTCCATTAATACGTCGTAATAAATTACAAAACTTTTACAAAATAATCTAAACATATTAATAAACAAACCTGTTAAACAATTCCTTAAGATTCCTGCGATTTCTGGAGTTATTTGTAGAAAAAGAACGCTGCTCAACGATCGCATGTGTTCCACTGGCGACTCGAAGTCAACTAACCGTACCGGATAATTCAAATCGCATTAACACGAATAATTCCATTAATACGTCGTAATAAATTACAAAACTTTTACAAAATAATCTACACATATTAATAAACAAACCTGTTAAATAATTCCTTAAAATTCCTGCGATTTCTGGAGTTATTTGTTGAAAAAGAACGCTGCTCAACGATCGCACGTGTTCCACTGGCGACTTGAGCCGGAAACCAAATTTAAAGAACTGCGCATGCGCGGATCAACACTGTCGGCTCGACGGTGGCTCGACGGTGGAAAGGGATTGAAAGCCAACGTCGGAACACTACCGTCGGCCCGACGATGGCTCGACGGTGGCCCAAATGTGGAAAGTCAATGGAAACCAGCAGCGAACCACCACCATCGGCTCGACGGTGGCTCGACGGTGGAAAGGGATTGAAACCCAACGTCAGAAGACCACCGTCGGCCCGACGGTGGCCCGACGGTGGAAAGGGATTGAAACCCAACGTCGGAACACCAACGTCGGCCCGACGGTGGCCCGACGGTGGAAAGTCGGTGGCGACGGTGCAACCAATAGCCGACGTCGGGCCGACGGCTGTGTGCTATCTGGGTATGACTGTAAATCCCCCATTACATTCATTCATTTGTAAACTCGGCTATTTCGAGTCGGCGGTGGATGGCGACTGATCACTAATTCTGCCATCCGACCCACCCCACAATAGGCAGACTAGAATGTAGGGGTAAGGATCTCGGGGCCTTGTTTTGATCATGCTCCAGATTGTACGAAATGTCATTCTTGCTAATAAATCCCAAATATATACTGCATTGATTCGTGTTTGTGTTGTTCAATTCGACTTAACCATTATGGGCAGCATAAATACATCAACACCAAATAAAGAAAGAAAAAATTAAAGAAGAAAAAAAGGCAATCAATGTACCAATAAAAAAAAGTAGAAAACAGTGCTACGTCATACCTTGACCTACAAAGAAGTTGCCCATGTATTGTGACATCTGGACAGCCCCAAGTGAATGGTTGTAGATAATGTCTATGTTCCAGCTATACATGATCTTCTCAGGATGCCACTGCAGGCCGTAGAATGGGTACTTATTGGCTGTGAATGTGAACAACAACAAATATGACGTGTGTTTCATATATAATGTAGGAGGGTAACATGTTTTTTTAGGGTGCTTTAAAAGAAACTAAAATGTATTTTATTCATCGAATAATATCTCTTGTCAGCGCCAGAGCACTGGTCTTCCGGCCATACAGTCTAATTCCTTGATACATAAATGAAATTATCAGTTGTAATAGTAACTGCATGCAAATCCTGTTTGATACTAAAAGTATTATTATTATATTATTCATAGTCCAATGATTTCGAGTTTCTGTCATTTTCTAGGATAAAAATAGGCTATCTTCAAGTGGGAGATTGATTAATATTGGCATCCGCTAAAAGAACGCTGGGTAAGTGGTTGAACTAATGATAGGACCCAATTGCTAACCTAGCAAACTGATATGCAGTTTTCTTTTCATTCTAATTAATACACAATTTGTGTGCATTATTCCAATATACAATTTGTGTGTATGTATGTGTGCGGTGTCAAGCAGTTTACCTTTCATAGTTGACACAAACTCCAGTCCGTCTCGGGCCACATTTGTCGACAGGATCGTGTAGTATCTGCCCAGATTATTCTTAGTAAAATTCTGTGGTGGCGAAATGAAGATGGAAAGAATGTATAATGCTTATATTCTCTGATGCCTAGTGTGGTGTTATCTTCTTACTTCACAAACAAAATAGAATGAGCATAACCTACCTCACAAGCTTCTATGCTTGAGAAATTCCGGGGGGGGAAGTATATTAATATTGTATAATTCGATGAAATCATATTTTTTAAATCAAACCATCTATCATTTGACCTACATATTCAACTTAGACATGAGCAGTGCGCGATGTAGACTTGGTGAGGCCTGAAGCTATATAAATCTTGCGAGCCTCTTGTTCAGAGGTTTTACCCCGAGAAGGTCTCACAGAGGGGTGTACCGAAACGGGACCTTGGCTTAGGTCACCACGCACAAAAATTGACACCATATGCATGCCGTACATGCCAGTTTAATATATAATTATAAAATGAATGCATTTACCGATTACATATAATTTGTCATAAAAAGCCACATTCAATTTTAAAAGCCAAAAATAAATTCTGAAATGTTAGGTTCCTGTGGATTGTGAGGTCCTGAAGGCTTGTGCCTAAATCTGGCAATGAATATGGATGTATTCATTTACAAATTCATTTGGATTGTTCCCATTTAGGAATAGGTTTACTAAAAGTCACTGGTTTCAACATGACTTAGTTAACTTAGTAACAGCGTTCTGCATTTGGCTTCCACTGGTGTGTACACGCAAGTATTATTCATGCCTGCACTCCAAATATCTGAAAATTAGTCAATTATTGTAAATGTTATTTTAGCAAATGTACAAAAGGTTACACTTGTCAACTCAAAAACATAAAAATACATTCTTTTTAAACCAATGGATTATGTAACTTTAAGCATTACAAACCCGTGTTTCCTTATCAATGTTTAAAGTAATGAACCGCCACATCTACAGTTAGTCCTACTGAAGCAGGTTTTGTTCTAATTTAAACAGAGTTGCAATTCACCCATACCCGGTGATGCGGATTCAGAGGGACACCAGTTTGCCAGGGACACTTCCATTCAAATGCATTGTTAACGGCCGTGAGCAAATCTTCATACAGAAGAAGTCAAATATCTCCCAAATTACACCATCTAGAAACAAATCATGCTTGGCTAGCACATATAGAAAACACATCTTTGACCAAAAAACATTATATATATTAAATTTATAAGGTTAGTGACGATGCTGTTCGATTTTGACGCATGTGCAGAAGCGATGTGTCCCTCGCAAACTGGTGTCCCTGGGAAACCGCAACACCGGGATAGCGGTGCATCTGTTATCTAGGTTAGGAGGGACAATCACCCAACTTCCAAACATGGAAACATGCCAGGTCTCACACCTCAGCTATCAGTGAACTACACAGCGTTACCTTGGTACTTATGCAGTGTATGTGCATGTTAGGAGTGACATTGTAGCTTGTCAAAATTTTATAGATGTCAGGTGGTGCCCCTCCAAAGATTTCACTCTTCAAGCCAGCTGTGTTGTTGGGAAAGGTAATAAATGCACATTGGCTTAAATACACAAATTAGCTCCCTTCATAATCAGTAATGAAACATATGGGTGGGGGATAAAATAACAAAGTGATAACATAATGAAATAATAAAATAGTGTAACAATAAAATTATAAAATAATAAGATAATATAGCAATAAAATAACAACATAATATAATAATAAAATAACACAATAACAAGATAATAAAAAAAAATGTTAATAACAAGATAATATAACAATATAATAATAAAATAACAAGATAATATAATAACAAAATAACAAAATAATAAGAAAATATAATAATAAAATAACGAGATAATATAACAATAAAAAATCAAATAACAAGATAATATAACAATAAAGAATTGTATAATAATGATGATAATGATGGTGATGGTGATGGTGGTGTGGGTGGTGATGGTGATGATGGCGATGGTAATGGTGGCGATGATTTTGGTGGTTGTGGTGATGACGATGACGATGATAATGATGACAATGATGCCAACGATGACAATAACAATTAAGAACAATGATAATGACAATAACAATAGCAATAATATTTAAGCAATTTAGTTTTTATAATAAAATAAAGGAATATTCCTAAGAACTCATTTTAAAGGCGATTGATTGATTGATTGGTGGTTGCTTTACGCCGTGTCTGCAGCATAGGCCATATTCACGGCGAGAAATGTTTGTTTTTTGTTCAAATCATCGCTTTTACATGTAAAAGCAGACAATCAATTATGTGCCAATAGACACTCATTAAATTAAAAAGATCACAATCATATATTTGTGGTCAAGGGAAACAAATTCCCATAGAAAAAGAAAAGTTTTATTAATAATTGATTATTAATAAAACTTTTAAAGGCCATCTTTGATGTTCAGATTGGTTCACTAACAATTACATCAGGAAACAACTGTTGTGTATTGCATAATATGTTAAAGGTAACTGTGAGTATGACCAAAGACCCTATAACACTAAGACGGCTCACTCAGCCTGTACTGTGTAATCAAAATGATCAAACCCACCACTTGGTGCGCTGGCTGTTCTCTTGGTTAAACAGGTGCTATATTATAGTGAGTATATTCCTATACGTGTATAAATCCTCGGCTGGGGATATTTTATTATTATTATTATATATCATTATATGCTCGTTTTTCATCCAATTCGATATCAGCTAGGATTTTGCCCGAGCCTGGGGGGCGATGGTGGCGCCGCCACCGGGGTAATCCTGGTACTTATGTTCCAACTACGCTGATTCACTCGCTCGAAAACGTATATATGAATGTGAAAGATGTGTGATGATGGCGATGCTGATGATGATGCTGATGATGATGTGTATCTGTTCATAGCAATTTCTTATTGATGTGTATTCATACTTAACTATCTCATGTATAATATAATTGTATGTGTTTACATGTGAAACACGAACCACCAGCGGGGCTGATCAAAACCACCACAAGGTGGCACTGCAAAATGTACATTACCATGGGAGAGATAGGGAGTGAGCCGTCTTAGTATTATAGGGTCTTCGGTGTGACCACTGTATGAGTAGGATGCCATGAATATCGTTAGTACATAGCCGTGTTCACACGGACAAAATGTGAGGCGAATCACACAAATCGAATCAGGTGAGTCGAATTAGCGGCCCGTTCAAACGGGCAGTACTTGGGCCGGAAATCGAAATCTGCGCATGAGCAAGTCCAGACTAACCAGCGCCATTTTGGGTTCGACGACACCGGCACCAGAGAGTGTGGGTTCGACCTAGATATGTAATGACTGAATCGTATTGGTTTGGAACGGTCAAAACTTCTGCTGGGCAGTGAAACCCTAAAAATAAATTATGAAAAAAATATATGTGCACGTTTAGCGGTTTCATAGACCAAATTATAGTATATATTTTGACGTGCTTAGTCCCCATCACGTAAGTCGGTTGCGTTCACACGGGCAAAATTATCCGCATCCCAGAAATCGCCTCACGTAAACTACCTTGATAGGTGGTTTACAGGATCCGCATCACGTGAATCGAATTAGCCCTAATCCGCCTCAGACGTGCGTTCACACGAGAAATGTGATGCGAACTATACAAGTCGCTTTCTACGAATCGATTTACATCGCCCGTGTGAACACGTCTTATGCCTCTCATCAATTGTTCCCAATATAGAAACAGAATCAAATGTGACAATATCGCTATCGTTCTGGTACCACAGTTTGTAGGCTATAAATGACTGCAACAAGATCTGGTAGCCTGGTCCCCTGGCCTTTTTCACAGCTGATTTACGACGCTATCGCAAATATGTTGTCATTAAATACTACCCTTGATTGATTGGTGGTTTCTTTACGCCGTGTCGGCAGCATAGGCCATATTTACGCCGAATTAAATACTATAAAAACATATTGTTAAAGAGACACACACACACAAATATATAAATATATATATATATATATATATATATATTGTTAAAGACACACATAAAACCATTTCATGGTACATTGGTTTAGTTTTTAAACATTGCTGGCATTTTCAGTAATTTATGCGTTAGCCACAGAAAATCAGCCAATCAAATACTCAAAGGTTTTTAAAAAGCAAGCCAAAAAACCAAGGACCTTTATCCTGGTACAGTTCGTTTGTTTGGGTTTTACATTGTGGAAATTTCTAACGTTATATCAGGATGCGTATTGACTTGTGACAGTGCCCACTCATGATGAATTTATAGTGCTGCCCAACTGGGAGTCTAGGCCACCGGCACTATGACCTGATATCCCAATCAGTCACATTATCCTAACACTGAACAAACCAGTCTTTGCCAAATCCTAGTAGAAACATGTACCAATTTTGTAAGTCATTTCTTTAACTCAGCCAAGTTTCAAACTCGGGAAGTCTGTGCTCTTACCAATGTGGTCACTTCATCCAGTATACTCTAATACAAACACAACAAAGGTATACATGCTAGTGACTGAGTATGATATTGGGCCATGGTGTCAGTGAGGTGGTATTCCAGTCGGGCAGGCAGCACTACAGAGTAACCCCAGATAGCACACAGTCGTCGGCCCGACGGCGGCCCGACGGCGGCCGCTCCGGCGGCCCGACGGTGGAAAACGCCGTCGGGCCGACGTTGTTTTGTCCAACCTCCCGCCGTCGGGGCGACGGCGGCTGCCGCCGTCGCCCCGACGGCGGAAACCGCCAACGAGCCGACGTCGACAAAACAACGTCGGCCCGACGGCGCCAAACACCATCGGGCCGACGTTGTTTTGTCCAACCTCCCACCGACGACCCGAGAAGACACTGTCACTCTAGTGTCAGTACGTATAGCCTACAGGTGCAAAAATATTAGTTTTATTCAAAATTAATAGAAATCGAGAACCCATACCTTATAAATTTAATATAGTCTGTACGTATTGACACTATAGTGACAGTGTTTTCTCGGAAAAAACCAAGATGGCGGTTCTTCGTCAAAATTCCGTACAGGGTAATTCAAATCGTATTAACATGAATAATTCCATTAATACTTCGTAATAAATTACAAAACTTTTACAAAATAATCTAAACATATTAATAAACAAACCTGGTAAATTATTCCTTAAAATTCCTGGGATTTCTGGAGTTATTGGTAGAAAAAGAACGCTGCTCAACGATCGCACGTGTTCCGGTGGCGATTCGAAGTAAACAAACCGTATCGGATAATTCAAATCGTATTAACATGAATAATTCCATTAATACTTCGTAATAAATTACAAAACTTTTACAAAATAATCTAAACATATTAATAAACAAACCTGGTAAATGATTCCTTAAGATTCCTGGGATTTCTGGAGTTATTGGTAGAAAAAGAACACTGCTCAACGATCGCACGTGTTCCGCGGGCAACTCGAGCCGGAATCCAAATTTAAAGAACTGCGCATGCACGGCCCACCACCGTCGGCTCGACGGTGGCTCGACGGTGGACCAGAGGTGGAAAATGAATGCAAACCTGCGGCGGCCCACCACCGTCGGGCCGACGGTGGCTCGACGGTGAATCAAAAGTGGAAAGGGATTGAACCCTAACGTCGGAACACCACCGGCGGCCCGACGGTGGCCCGACGGTGGCTCAAAAGTGGAAAGGATAGAAACCTAACGTCGGGACACCACCGTCGGGCCGACGGTGGCCCGACTCTGCTCAAAGGTGGAAAGGGATTGAAACCTAACGTCGGGGCACCACCGTCGGCTCGACAGTGGCTCGACGGTGGACCAAGTGTGGAAAATGAATGCAAACCTGCGGCGGCCCACCACCGTCTGGCCGACGATGGCCCGACGGTGACTCAAAAGTGGAAAGGGATTGATAGCCAACGTCGGAGTACCACCGGCGGCCCAACGGTGGCCCAACGGTGGAAAGTCAATGGCGACGGTGCGACCAATAGCCGACGTCGGCCCGACAGCTGTGTGCTATCTGGGAATGAGTGTGCATTATCACCAGTCTTGATATGACCTTATATGTTACTAGATAATAAAACCTTAATAAGCATGCAACCAAGAAGGATGTTGCCGTCTGTAGTCCCAAGAGGACAATTGGGCTGATTATAGTGCTATCCCACTGGCAGACCAGGCCAGGCCAACACTCCACTCAGTCCCAATATCCAACTCAGTCACATTATCCTGAAACTGAGCAAACCAGTCCTTGTGCTGTACTATAAATGCCAAGCACCGAGCTAGGTAACAACTAGATAAAAGATTCACCCGGTACTTGTAGTACACGGGTGAAGACCAGCCTTATATAAAAACAGTCGAAAAATCGGGCTAATGAAATGAGTCTTTATGAGAGCCTAATTTCACAATCTAAGAAGCAACATTTATTCTTTGTATATGTCTTCATATTTACCCACTACTTTTGAGTTGGAAAATATAATAAAACATATACTTTAATGCAATTTAAAAGTGAAATCGATGGTGTTCTCTGGCCGCCATCTTGTCTTTTTGCATTCTCTCCCATTTCACCAACTCTGTGCTGATATAAGTAACCATTTGACACTGGTGCCAGGCATTCTAGTTCTTGTTCCATACTAAAGATATTTTCGCCCGTATTTAGACTACGTTGTCGTTCACCCCTGTACTGGAAGTACGGGGTGATTCTTTTATCTAGGTAACAACAAGTATCAATTTTGCGAGTCACTGCTATGACTCGGTCAAGGTATAAACTGATGACCTTACACATGCGAAGTAGCTAGGACTCTCACCGATTCAAGCATCCCTTGCAGTTACCATTATCTAGGGCCGCTACTTAGTATAATGTATGTGTTTCAACTTTCAGTTGTGTTGTTATCTGAACGCCCCCAGTGTGGCACAGCGTTACGTCATAAGAGAACGTTCTAAATAAAGACAGTTGCAAACAAGAACTCACAGTGTCAACATCAATATATATATTACACTTAGCAATGTTTTGTGAGTTAGATCTTTTCAGTCATTTGACACAAATTTACCTACTTCAAAATGGCATCTGATATTATTTTCGTTGTTATTTTGCTTTACAAAATATACGGATTTTCGGTTCCAGTTTATATATTGGCAAAGAACATTAGTATTCTCGGGCGACGGAGTTGGGTACCGCTGTTATGTGGCAGGTAAGCAATGGGTGCCCACTCGCTTTGTGACATAAGCGACTATGTGGAAATGTGATAACACATAGCGACTGAGATTGTGATGTGATGTTCATACTTAAGAGACAGTTAATAATTATTTAAATGTTCCCTTCATGCACCAGAAAGAGTGCAATTGAAGGAGAGAAGCATTGATATATGTTTGTTGTAAGCATTGACGACTACTTGTTGCCACAGGACCGCTGGACAAGCACACCCAGCCCTTCTGCATATATTAGGGACACCACCTGCAGTTGGGGTTGAGTGACAGCTTCCCCCTATTAGGGTGTCGCCCACCCAGGCTGTAGAGGGTGTCTGATTGGCTGGCTGTGTGAGTCCAGTCACCTGCATTCATTATACCTGACACACAGACCCCACATGAAGCACTCTTGTAGGAGACTCCACTTTCTTCACTCGAACTAGCAACAACCATTGGACTCAGGTTCAATGGGCTGTCGGCACTGATTCTGCTATACACCAGTAAGAGTCATGAGGATCTGTGTGGGCAGTTGGTAAGGAGTGAAGGTGATAGGTGAACAGGAGTTGATGTCAATAAAGCACCACCTCTTCACTCTTGCGTGACTTGTCTTCCTTTCTTCCTTATGAGTTGTGAGAGTAATCACAGGTGAGGACTGACAGACAATAGTCAGAACACGCCTGTAGAGCATAGTAATGTTTGGGGTTCAGACGGTCGAGTCTCGACATATTACAATTTGACACAAATCTGACCATTTCAGATTTCCCTGAAAATTTAACTGTGAACAAATAAATGTGTTGAACACATTTCTTCATAAACCGAAAAGATTGAATAAATGCAACGAACTTTTCGCAATGAATACCACAGTTTAGATGACACAGTATTAAAGCACCACAGATCATCAATTCTCACAGATCATCAATTCTCACAGATCATCAATTCATGCTAGGTGAAAACAAAGGTATATTACAAAATACCTTCTGTCACTTTTAGTGGAAGGAAGAGTATCTCTGCATCGCATAGTGCACGAATGTCTTTATTGAGCACAAATGCAGTGAGAACTTGAAGGCCCCAACAGAAGGCAAAGATTGGGAAATGATCGCCTGCGTCATTCGCCTGGAAAAGAGAAACACAAAATGTATCCTAATCAAGCATGATATATGGCATTGTCATTAATTCACGACGTGGACAAGAGGTAAAATACTGTGGTCTTTTATTCAGCTTGATGGGGGAGTGGGACGTAGCTCAGGCGGTAGAGTGTCGACCTGTGAAGGTGTCAATCATCCGATCGATCCTTCTCAGTGGACCCATTTGCAGTTTGGGCTATTTTCCGTTCCAACCAGTGGTCCACAACTGGTTCATCGAAGGCTGTGGTATGTGCTGTTCTGTCCATGGGAAAGTGCAAATAAAAGATCCATTGCTGCTTATCGGAAAGAGTAGCCCATGTGGCGGCAGTGGGTTTCCTCCAAAGAAATATGTCAGAATGACCATATGTCTGACGCCCGATAGCCGAAGATGAAAAACAATGTGTCTTTTATATGCACTTTCTGACAGATAGGACAGCACATACCACAGCTTTGATGAACCAGTTATGGACCACTGGTTGGAACGGAAAATAGCCCAAACTGCAAATGGGTTCATTGAGCAGGATCGATAGGATGACCGACACATTCACAGGTGGACACTCTACCACCTGAGCTACGTCCCGGTGCCACATCCTCACAGAGACACAGAGCAATCAGACAAAATGGCTTCTTGTATGGAAGGTCGGGAGTTCGCACCCCAACCGAGTCAAACCAATGACTTACCTAGCCTGGTGCTCGGTGTGAAAGTACGACTTCTGAACACTTTGACTTCTGGATACTGAATGCTTTATTCACCATCCAGGGGGCTGAACCTCTGACGTCATCTCATTTACATATTCCTTTATTCTCCCACTCATGCATGGATGTCTTTTACGCATATATTACATCCCCCCTTCACAAGTATTTTTTAGATGTAAAAAATATCTTAAAAATGGTCACATTCACATCGGGTTTACAGGTTTAAAGTACAAAAATATTTGGTATTCCCTTCCTGAAATTCCTGTGCACCCAAAAATCCCCCTTTTTTTCCATTCCCCCGCATGGTTTTTGTACTTGATATTGTCACCAGTTTTCAATGGCTGGTGTGCTTTGCCACACTTTTTGTTGTGAAAGCTTTTTTTACTCTTTTGGCATTCCGTCATTTATGATTTCTTTGGATTTTGTGTTTTGGGTCTCAAATTGTCTTCTGACATAGGTAATCTTCCTGTTAGCCTCGTGCTCATGAGCAACTGAGCTGGAGATGCATCAAACACAGGCAAGGGAGTATTCCTATAATTGAGCAACGCTAGCTGAAAATTTGTTTTAATGTCTAAACATTTTTTTAGCATGTTTTTTATTCTTTGGACAGATCTTTCAATTTGGCCATTGCTTTGGGGGTACTGGGGACTCGAGTATGTGGCTGTGAACACATAATGTTGTGCAAATTCTTTGTATTCATGGCTCTTAAACTGTGGACCATTGTCCTAAGCTACTTGGCTTGGAATACCATGTCTTGCGAAGTTATCCTTCATAGCTTCGATTACCGTGGCGGATGTTGTATCCTTCAACAAAGTTACTTCTGGGTATTTAGCGTAGTAATCTACCATTATTATGTAGTTCTCGTGATTTATTTCGAATATGATTGATTGGTGGTTTCTTTATGCCAGGTCAGCAGCATAGGCCATATTCACGACGAGAATTATTTGTTTTTTATTCAACCATCGCCTTTACATATAATGTAAAAGCATACAATCAGTTATGTGTCAGTAGACACTTATGAATTTTTTAAAGCTAAAAATGATATAATTAAATAAAATAGATGAAAGAATTAATTAATAAAAATTATTTTATTGAACTATATGAGGTGGTACAGACCAGCTGCCCTCAAAAAGGCTAAAATGTCTTCTTGTTTTACTTGAGTAAAAAGGCCATGCATGCTGTTTTCAGTGTAAAATTGTTGGCGCAGTGCCATAAGATCGACACAGTTTAGTCAAATGTGCTTGACTGTCAGTGGGGACTGACATCCAATACATTCAGGGCGAGGGTCCCCCTTGAGCAGGAAAACATGTGTTAGCCACAAGTGGCCAATACGGCAGTGGCTAAGGACCACTTGGTCCCGCTGACCCCCCACATGAGACTGTGGTGGTTTTCCAACAGCCCGTTCAATTTCATGCAATTTGTTGACATTTTCATCCCACTTATTTTGCCATTTGGATTAGATGTGGGTGGCTATTAATGGTTTCAGATCAGAGTGGGGTATCAGACATGGCTCAACATCATAGTTCACAGCCTCATTCGCCGCCCGATCAGCTCGTTCATTTCCCTGGATGCCGGCACGGCCAGGCACCCAACACAAGTGGATGTCATATCCATCTGTTGCCAGCTGGTTCATTTTGTAAATGACCTTTGCGACGAAAGGGTGGTCTGTTTTTAGGCCAGCAACAGCTTGCAGGCAGGAAAACGAATCGCTATATTTGACATTTTTAGTGTAGTTGGATAGTTCAATGACTTCCAATGCGGGAAGGAGTGCTCGGGCTTCCGCCGTAAAATTCTAGCTCTGATCGGGCATGCGAACACCAAATTTCTTGCCCTCGCAACTCCCGCAGCAGCTGCCCAGCTTAGGTCTTTCGAACCATTGGTATACATGGAGAAGTGGTGTCCAAACTGGCCTTGAATCTTTGCGTACAGTCGTTGATACTCAAGTGGATTTGTCCCAGACTTCCTCAGTTCCGTGAGTTGGAGGATAACTGATGGCTTCCTCACCGACCACGGGGGATGTTCTGGGACCTGGGTATCCTCCAATACATCCAGATCGAAGTACAAAGCCTCCAAATGAGGTTTCATCCAGAGCCCCAGGGGCCGAATGAAATTTGGCTTGGCTTCATACTTGGAGTTGTCGTGTGTCTCAAACACACAACTGTACGCAGGATTTAATGCATTTGTTTTTAATTTAACAACATATTGCATGGCCAGTTTGGTTCTCCTAGTGTCAAGTGATGGTTCATTGGCTTCGATGTATAGGCTCTGAACTGGAGAGGTGCGAAAGGCACCAAGGGCCAGACGCAGCCCCTAGTGATGCACCATGTCCAGCATCCCAATATACGACTTCCTTGCGGAGCCATATACTATGCTGCAATAATCTAGTTGTGAGCGAACTAGGGTTCGGTACACGGCGAGCAGAACATCTCTGTCCGCTCGCCACTCTGAACTGGACAGCACCCTCGGAACATCTTATTTTGAATAGATCTGCATGCTCCTATTATTTCGTAAGGTTGACATGTTATCAGTGATTCGCTATGTACATTTTTTCAGTTATTTTGGCATGTGTCACAATGACTGACTTTTTCCTCAATTTGATTGTTGATGTTAGGCCAGAACATGCAGTCATGTGCTAGCTGCTTGGACTTAGTGGTACCTAAGTGCATCTTGTGCAACGCTTCAATCATTTCACCATGGAGTTTTGGAGGTACTAGGACACTATTGCCCTTCATTACCAAGTTGTTTTCTACTGTGAGTTTGTCTTTGTGTGAAATGTACTGTTGCAGACATGGCGGTCTTTGTGTAAGTGTAGTGTCCCAACCATTTTCGATATGTGTTATTAACATGGACATGGACACATCATTTTCATACTCTTTGACAATTTTACTTAAGAGACTGGATGATTACATGTCCACTGCAGCGGCACTGAGAGTGTCATCAAATAGGTCAGCATGACCTAGTTTACTCTAGACACCTTGTCTGCAAAGAACATTAAAGACCTTTTAACGTGGCATAGCTGTATGTTGTAATTTTGCAATCGTATTCGCATTCTTTGCATACGTGCTGACAGCGTATGTATCGGCTTCTGCATGATGGCCACTAACGGTTTGTGATCGGTTTGAATTTGAACTTCTTTGCCGAAGATATAGGCATGAAACCTCTGACAGCCAAAACATATTGTGACATTTCTTTTTCGAAAGGGGTGTAGCCACACTGCGCTGAGTCGAGCGCACGAGATGCGAGTGTGATTGGCTTGTTATCCTGCATAATTACGGCACCTAGACCTGACTGACAATCATCTACCTGAATGACAATTGGTTTGTCTACATCATAAAATGATAATATAGGAGCAGTTCTCAATCTTTCTTTTAGTTGGTCATATGCGACTTGCTGTTCACTTTGCTGGTGCCACGTGACATCCTTAGCAAGGAGCGTGCGCAGTGGTTTTGCGATCTCTGACATGTTCGGTATGAACTTGTGAACATAGCCAACCATGCCCAGGAACCTCTGCACGCCTTGTTTTTCATAAGGCTCTGGCATGTCTACAATTGCCTGTATTCTGTCTGGATCTGGTTTTACACCCTGTTGGGTAAGTTGATGACCTACATACTTCACTGTAGTTTTGCATATCAAAGATTTTGAGTCGTTTAATTTCAGATTTACCGACCTTGCTCAGTCCAGCACTGCTTTCAGCCTGTCGTTGTGTTCCTCCATTTGACCCATATACCAAAATATCGTCTGTCTCTATGCCTATCCCCGATATATCGCCCTTGACACGGTGCATTTCCTGAATAAAAATGTCACCGGCTGTTTTGATGCCAAAAGGCAGATGGGTGTACCTGTACCGGCCCCATGGAGTATTAAACATGCACAATAGTGAACTTTCGTAGTCCAGTTCGATTTGCCAATACCCTTGTAAAATATTCCGATAATGAGACACTGGTGGGGAAATACAAATGGTCTATTGGTGAAAAATGTATATAGGGCCAAGTGCATAAGGGGAAATACAAATGGTCTATTGGTGAAAAATGTATATAGGGCCAGGTGCATAAGTGTTTATGTAGTTGCTGGTGGTGCTTGATTCATAGGTCAATAGTCATTATGTGTTAGTCAGATAGTGTGTAAGGGGCACTTGGAGCTCTACCCACTACATCCTCCCCCCTATATGCAGTCATTGATCATCACACACTCAGCTCAAGCAGGTGGTAGCCAGGGGAGCCACACCGCATGGTGGTGGGCAGATCACTGTAACCATGGGGACACAGGAATGCTTGATGTTCATTGGTGGAGCTGTAGATGCTTGATTCTCATTGGAGAATACGGTCAGGTGACATATAATACTGGATCCATGTACCACTATAAATAATAAACCTGAGGGCTTGGCTCTCTCTCTACTTTCACTCTTTATACTCTTCCTTTCTCTTCTTGCTTGTATTGATTTCACCATAGCCTGCCTACACAAACACAGATTCCAGCCGTGGACTTTACACCTTCTCATTGCGTCTAAAACTGAGAAATACTGTGCGTTCGCCATTTTGGTGACAATTTTGTCAATAGTTTTAGTAGGGAATGGCCCCCTTTTGATAGCTTTGTTCAACTTTGTCGGATCCAAACAGATTCTTATCTTATTAGGTTTAACAATTGTTATAAAATTGACCCATTCAGTAGGTTCATTCTGTTTGACAATTACATCCATTTTACTATGCCTTTTAGTTCATCATGCACCTTATTTTGAATCATGTATGGGATCCTCCTTGATCCTCCTTGGTGGGTCGACAACAGGTTGTACAGATTTGTCAATATGGATGACAGCATTCGGTTTTATTAGGCCTAAACCCTGAGAAAAATATCTTTGTATTTGCTTACCAGATCATCAGCTTGCGGGCTGTGAACGTTTTTCGGGGTGGAAATGTTTGTCGGCACACCAGAGATCACCTCGTCAACTCACGCCAACAAGTTCAGCATAACACAAGCCTGTTTATCCAAGATAGGTTGACAGTCCCACACCACTTGTAATGTAAAGTTTCTGCCGTCAATCTCGATCGAAGCCTCGCCGTCGGGAGTGATCCGATGCCCCGAAAATGTCACAAGCGAACACCTGGTGTTCATCATCTCCACCGATGCGACCCTGTCGAAGATGTTCCTCAGAAGAATGTTCTCCTCCGATCCTGTGTCGAGCTTGAACTTGACTGGATGACCACAGTTTGACTTCTTGTTTGGTGCTGCGCTCGATTCCACCGACAAAGAGATCCGTTATCAACACACTGACTTCCACCGGATCTGGGTCGGTCCTGTTCAGCATTGTGAGGGTCAGGTTCTTCCACGGTCAATTCATTGACTCTGCCAAGTTTGCTCTGGCAAACATTCCCGAAGTGCCCAACCTTCTTGCAGGCAACGCAAGTCTTGACTCCACACCGATGTTCGTAACCACAGGTTTGACATTGAATCTTGAATTCGCCTGCACCAGTGTTATTTCCGGCCTTCCAAGATGGCGATTTCCAAGATGGCGGCCCAGCCGGACAACCCACCAGTGCACCGGTACACGTATTTGCATATCTGTTCAGAAAATCGATTTCTTTCACCTCCACATCCGATTTCTTTTCCTCCAACTGGTCAACACTGAAATCACGGAGCTCGCACATCTTAATCCACTTTTAAAGTGTGAGATCGGCCGTTTGAAGCATTTTGTTTCTCAACGTTATGTTCTTGACTCCAGCAACTAAACGATTGCGCAACATCGATTCTTCAACCAGCCCATATTCACAATCTTTCACTCTGTCCCTGAGGGCCATGATATATGTAGACATGTTTTCACTGGCTTGATTATGCGAGTTGAAACGGTAACATATTATTATTAAATTTGATTTACCGGTACAGTACGCTTGAAATGCCTACCAAAGGATTATATTAGCTTGGGATTTTTTTAAAGAGAATTTACATATATCTTTCTTCAAAATACACCAGAATGCATTATTGTGTCTCATATTTTTATTAAACCAACCCCTCCTCCCGCGACCTCCCCCCACCCCCTTTCGGCCAAGCTATTTCTCCATATTTACAATATATTGTCTTGTCTACTTGGCACATCTGCTGAGTGGGACATCGGGTCATAGTGCCAGCAACCCGGTCTTCCAGTCAGGCAGCACTATAAAGTGGCCATGAGTGTGAATTGTCGCAAGTCTGTACCCGTCCTGATATGACTTCAGATGTTGGTAAATGTTAAAGCTGCATAGTCCGATGAAAACATCAAATTTTCACAACCATAACGAGGATCTAGATTTGATTCTAGATATCTAACTTAGATACTGGTTCACTTATTAAACATTTGTTGTCACATATAAGGGAATACTGAGTCAATGTAATACAACCTGTCACTGCAGAAGCCTATGGTGTTAGAGTTTTGACAAGCTTGCCAAAATTAATTTAGCACGTTTGCACTTCAAATATCTTATACGGTAGCCATTTTAAATCAAAGTTACTTCAAACTAAAGTAAGGTAGATTGTAGCCGTGTTTAGACGGGCAATTGTAAAGCGAATTAGACAAAGCGATTTATATGAAGCGAAGTAGTGGCGCGTTTACACACGGAGCGGTTTAAGGCGGAAATCGATATCTGCGCATGAGCAAGTCCAGACTAACCAGTGCCAGTTTCGGTTAGTCGACGTCACCACGAGAGAGTGTGGGTTCGACCTAGATATGTATGGACTGAATCGTATTGGTTTGGAATGGTCAAAACTTCTGCTGGGCAGTGAAACCCTTAAAATAAATCATGAACAAAATATCTGTGCACAGCTAGCGGTTTCATAGACCAAATTTTCCGGAAAGTCAACAAACTCAGGTCTCGACTGTGACGTCCTTAATCCGCCGTATCTAAACCGCTACCATTTACACAGGCAATATGAGCCGACTTAAGCTAGTTCGCTTCATCTAGACTACCTCGCGACGTGGTTTATTTGAAGCGAACTATATGAGGCGAATCAGCCCTAATCCGCCTCAGCAGCATGTTTACACGGCGAATGTAAGGCAAACTAGGCAAGGCACATTATATGAGCCGTTTTAACTTGCCCGTGTAAACACGGCTTTAAATGATCAACCTAATATGTTTATCTCAGAAAATGAGAGAAACTCAAAACCATCGGACCATGCAACTTTAAGTACAATTTAAATACAATGGAGCTCCAACTTAAGAACAATTTAAGTACAATATAAAAGCAATATAAGTACAATATTAAATACAATTTAAGTACGATCTAGATATAATTCGCTACACTCAGCTGTAATGAGAGAGAAACAGGACAGAAAAGAAACAGTCGCAGTGTCGGAAGCAAAGTGAGTCAGAGTAGAGAGGGCGATTTAGCAGGAAAGGTAAACAGACAGCAGCCTCGTGAGCAAATTACCCATGTTAGCCTCGGGCCAAAATGCACAATTTAAATACCATTTAAATGCAATTTAAAGGCAATTTAAATGCAATTTAAATGCAATCTATTTAATTTGCGAACAAGACCCAACCTAGTTAGTTACACTTAGAGATTCTGCTTTCAAAGAAACTTTGTAATTAGTTATTTTGAGTCACTATTTGGGTCATGGGATGGAGGTATTGTAGGTATTGCAATACCTCAGGGAGTTTGACGCCCCTGCCCTGCAGAGTTGTAAACCACTGCCTTGTGGCACAGGTTCTTGACAGAACCGAAGGCTAAGGGAGCAAACCCTAAACAGAAAACCATGTCACTGTGGCAGCATCAAGGGCGGTTGATGTATGGAACTCCCAGCATCTCCCGACCAGCCACTGCAGGGACAAATAGTGTTGCGCCTGTCTGCACATGTTCTTGCCAGTGTGAAACCTCTATTTGCTCCCCGAGAGAGTGCCACCGGTAACTTTGCATCGTGACCAACAGCATAATGATGATGATGATGATGATGATTTGATTTACATTCCATGCTGTTATAGTGTTGCTCTCATACCCTGTTGGGGCTACAAAGTAAAAAATTTAATCATTCTCAAAATAAAAATTTAAAAAAACATTTAATAACATTTAATACACTTAATAAAAAACACTTAATAAAGAAATCATAACCTGCACAGTGGAACTCGGTGATCAGGTAGTGGTATTGATTTCTTTATTAAGTGTTCTTTATTAAATGTATTAAATGTTATTAAATGTTTTTTTGTTGTTTTGCACAGTGGAACTCGGTGATCAGGCATTTGTAGCCAACGTGTGGAAATGGAAACCTGTGGCGGTTTCAGCGCCCGGTCAGTTTCAGCGCCCTGCCATGGCTTCTGCGCATGCGCGGATTTTAAGAGGCCCTGCGAGCACTGCTATTTGTTTAATTTACACTCGGCGATTCGACGCCGATCTAGCTGCTACGTTAATATCGCTTGGAATTTAAGGTTAATTTAATTAAATTTAATTATTTGAGTATGTAATTCTGTTAAATATGATCGCATTCAATAGATTTCGGCCTAATCGGTCCCTAACACTGCCAGGCACCAGCTGAGCTTGTAGCCGGTGAGGCCAGGGGTGTTTTGACCATCTCTTAAAATCCGCGCATGCGCAGAAGCCACGGCAGGGCACTGAAACTGACCGGGTGCTGAAACTGCCACACCGGGCTCTGAGCAGATAATCACGAACAAAGAAACAAGTACAAAAATAACAAATCAAGCCATCATGTTGTTGTTGGCATCCTTCAGTCTTGCAGACTATGGAGTAGCGCCTGTAGTGTTGGTTGAGGAACATTCTCTTGTATCGCTGTAGAGACCAATCCTCCATTTGCACAATCTGTTACAACCCTGGCACGTGAAGTCATCTGCATCCTGTGATTCTGTGGAACCAAATTCTTCGTTTTGATGACTGGCTTTCTCCTGGCCCTCTTGTCCTCGGCAGCATCGCGCATGGCAGACCTCCTCCTTTTAGACCGTGTAACTGACTCGCTGTTTCCACAAAGTTCTGTTTTCCGCAATGACCTCCTAGGATTCGGTATTGATGTTGCATGCCTTGATTTCACATTTACAAACATCTTTGTAGCGTAACTGAGGATGTCCTACACCTCGAGATCCTGATGCCAGCTCATCATAATTGTTATAGTAGGTCCTTGGGAACACGGCCAACATCCATCCTACAAACATAGCCCAACCAATGGCAAGGCTGACCCGAGCAAACACAGGTAAACACTCCTGGGCAAAGGAACAGATCAAGACAGCACCACAGCTGTCCAGCATTGAAAACAAGCACCCTGAAAGGAGCTTATACGTTATGGGCAGAGTAAATACCTCATCAATAAAAAATAAATTTAAAAAGTCTCTTTTCAGTTACCATCATGAATATGAAGAAATGTTAATTGAAACAAATATAGGTAGGGGGTGTGGACTAATATGATTTCTGGGTAATCTATTCTATTTTCTTGAAATGAAATGATGCCGGGAGTGATACATACCTCTTTTGCTAAGTTGAACATTATCCTGGCAGCATCTGTATATTTGGAATTGAGCATCCTCACATTGCTGCCTGGAAACACGACTCTGGAAAATATGAATAACTAGTCAGTTATGGAGATTCCTTTTATTTCCATTACTTTCATTGATTAAGCAGGGGAACTTTCAATCGCAGTCAGTGTAATATATGCGTAATAGACCTCTAGACATGTCTGTAATATATGCTAATGAGATGCATAATGTTCCGGACAGTGAGTGAGACAAAGGAGTATGTAAATGAGATGACGTCATGGAAAGTTTAGCTGGCGGTTCAGTGAGCCCTGGACGAGAATAAACCATTCAGTATCGAGAAGTCAAAGTGTTCAGCCATTGTACTTTTACAGTCAGTTGGTCTTTAGCCGTGTTCACACACGGGCGTTAAGTCGCCTCAACTAGTTCGCCTTGTCTAGTTCGGCTCAGATTCGCCGTGTGGACACAACGCTGAGGCGGATTAGGGCTGATTCGCCTCATCTAGTTCGCTTCAAGTAAACCACATCGTGAGGTAGTCCAGATGAACCGAACTAGCTTAAGTCGGCCCATATTGCCTGTGTGGACGGTAGCGGTTTAGATGAGGCAGATTAAGGACGTCACAGTCGAGACCTGAGTTTGTTGACTTTCCGGTAAATTTGCTCTATGAAACTGCTAGCTGTGCACAGATATTTTTTTCATCATTTATTTTTAGGTTTTCACTGCCCAGCAGAAGTTTTGACCGTTCCAAAAAAATACGACTCAGTCTATACATATCTAGGTCGAACCCACTCTCTCTCGTGGCGACGTCGACTAACCGAAACTGGCGCTGGTTAGTATGGACTTGCTTATGCGCAGATATCGATTTCCACTTTAAACCGCCCCGTGTGTGGACACGACACTAGTTCGCCTCATCTAGTTCGCCTTATCTAGTTCAGCCTAAAGTTGTGTGTGTGAACACGGCTTTTGTCACTCTACTTCTCCTTCATCGTTCCACTGCTTATTACCTGATTCTAGTGAGGCCAAACGCCAGGCCAGGTGTTGACAAGCATTATTTTTTAAGTGATTGGTTTTACTCGGCCAGATTTGAAACTCACAGGTTCAAATCCAATGACCTTCCAGATGGGAAGCAGGTGCTCAACTCATTCAGCCATCCTGTCTGGTCATGAACTGATGATTAGATTGTCACACAATTGTCGGTTCTGGTTGAAGGTAAGCTTAGCTCATATGTATTATATAATATATAATATATAATAAATAATATGACTGAAGAGTTCAGGTAAAAAACCACGTAAACGCCAATCCAAAAATGGAGATAAACATTGGACTCAAACCCTCAAAATCCTCTTTTATTAATATTCCTTCTCTTTTGTTTATTGCTCCATAACCATGTGATCATATGAAAAGTGGAATTAGTGAGAATTAAATTATTTTCGAGTAAAAATCTTTCATTTAAACTACATTTGTGGATGGGCATTTACATGGTTTTGCACCTGAACTCTTCATGTATAACAGACTAAGTAAAGGTATTAGTATCGATCTGAATTGGAGATACTGAACCAACAACTAAAATCTTTTATGTAAATGTAAAATGATTTAATGTACCTAATGCTCATTACTTATTGCCTTCCCGTCCTGACTTTAGATGTTGTTAGGACATAAAACAACAACCCATCAGGACTATTAAAACTGGAGTTCCACAGGGTTCAACCCTGGGCCCCCTTCTGTTTTTAATCTTTATAAATGATTTACTCCAAGTATCAGAGGATGCAACATTCACATTATTTGCAAACGATGCAGCATTCACAGTACACAATAAAGATTTCCAAATAGCAACCGATCAGGTTTGGACTGTACTGACCAGGGTTAACCTGTGGTGTAGTGAAAACAAACTATCCCTTAACACCAATAAAACTGAGTTTGTCATTTATGGCACCAAAGCAAGGAAGGCAAGGGCACAACCCATAACACTGCATATTGGCGGAAACCAAATTAAGGAGGCAAGTGCATACAAGTACTTAGGAACAGTGATTGATTCTACCTTAAATGGGAATCAACAGCTGGCTAGACTAACTCAATCATTGGCACTAAAAATGACTACAATCAGGAAGATGCGGAGCTTCATAAGCGAAAACACTGCCCTACTGCTATATAAATCAACAGTTCTACCAATAATAGACTATAATGATATAATTTATGGATTGCTCACAAAGCAGCAACTGACTAAGCTACAAAGGATCCAAAACCGGGCATTAAGAACAATTTATTGGGGCAAAACACTAAGTGTACAGGAAATGCATGACAAAGCAAACCTAGATTACCTAATGGTTAGAAGAGATTCACATCTCCTATCACTTATGTACAGAAGAGCCAGAGATACCCAATATATAGAAAACACAAAAAGGAATACTAGACGGGCTGATTCCACTCTACTCAAAGTCCCCAAGACTTCCACAAACAAACTAATTAAAGCACCAGTTTACAAAGGCAGCATGATGTGGAACAACCTACCAACCAGAACCAGGGCAGCGTCCTCTTACCTAGAATTAAAAAACTCACTAAGAGTACATCGGATTGGGCAGGCCCTTATGCAGTTGCAGTAAAGTATGTTCCATGGCGTCACCATACCGTAAGTGGCAGACCACCAAACCCTCAGCCTCGGTTTCCTCCCCCCCCCCCACACCCCACTTTTTTATTTGTTGCTGTTCCTCTGTTATCTCCAGTCAACCATATATGATGACAGAGACAGCGCAGGTAAAAATGTAACATTTAAGACCTAAATGCACTGGGATTGGCCCCACTGCTTCACTGGTCACAGCTGGTCCAGTGTATTATTAACAACCCCACCCCAACAAAATAATTCATAAACTCACATAACTAACTACATTAGAGTTACACTAGAATTTTCCTAACAAACCAACATTTATATACCGCTTGCCTAACTGCAACTGAACATTAAAACTTACTACAAGTTTACCAACTGAATACAGAAGATAACTTCTGATTACATTCTAAGTAAATACTCACATTGATCTGACTAATATTGATCTGGTTATATGACACTACTGTACCATATTGTTATGAAACTTTTGGGTTTCAGAATTTCATTGTGTTACATGGTGCAAATTGTGTATTCAACAGGTAGTGTACACCTTATTCCGTGACTATTATATATGCTGCTTGGGTTATTATATATGAACCACATGTGTGCACTGTCTAGTTGCGCTGTGGGACAGCCATTTGCCCTGGTGTTACTGTGATAGCATTAGCAGTGCTATCACTGGGTATTTCACTTAATATTTGTTGTGAATTGTCACTCGCTATCAGGATTTTGCCTTTATTTTAAGATTTACTGGTAGAGCATATAACACAAGCCAACTGGATCTGACGACAAGGTTGTTCAGGTCTCTGATTCAATGTCTTAAAGCTGCTTAGTCCAATCAAATATCAAATTTTCAAAACCAAACCAACTATCTAGATTTGATTTCACATATCTAACTTAGATACTGATGCACTTATTAAGCATTTGTTTTTGCATAGAAGGCAACACTGAGTCAATTTAACATAACCTGTTACTGCAGAAGTCTATGGTGTCAGAGTTTTGGCAAGCTTAATGTTTGCACTCAAAATATCTCAAAAGTTTACCATTTAAAATAAAAGTAACTTTAAACTAATGTAAAGTAGATACTAGTGGTCGATCTAATATATTTATCTCAGAAAAAATACAGAAATTCAAAACCATCGGACTATGCAGCGTTAAGTAAGATACCCTATGGTTTTTGAATAGTGTCCAACTGATCTACTTACCCATTTATTTTTTTGAAGATTGATTTGTAGTAACTAATAGGCTTTCCAATTCTGAAACAAAGAACCAGAAAAACCACAGAGTTATTATCATGCTTCATTACCTGCGATAAATGTACAGTTTATATGCTAGTTATGACACATTATACACTAAATATAAGGCACAGGAAGATATATAGCACAGTGATATATTCTACTGCTATCCTGATATTTCAAGAAAGCTGCCATCTTGGTTTTTATTCTAGCTGATGGTTAAAAAAACATTATTAAAGGACCAAAGATAGTCAGTTAGCTAGTGATGGTTGCTCACCATCGTGTCAGCAGTAAATGCCATAATCATGTTCAATTCTTATTCTGTCATATTATCGTCGAGCCATCGCTTTTACACGGAACGTAAAACTAAAAGCACGCAATCAACAATAATTACATAGTATAACCCCGTTAAACCAAACTAGAAGGGACCCTAGAAATTTGTTTGAATTAACCGATCATTGGTTTAACTGAGCTTGGCCTTCGACTTTGACTTGGCCTTGGCAAAAACGTGGGTGCATTATGAATGTAATATACAATGTCGGGCTCTTCCACGATCAATTCGTTGACTCTGCCCAGTCTGCTCCGGCAGACCTTTCCGAAGTGCCTGATCTTCTTGCAGGCAATGCAAGCCTTGCCTTTCGCTGGGCAGACTCCCCAGCAGTGTTCGTAGCCGGAGTTCTGAGAGCGGATCTTGAACTCTCCTGCACCAGTGCTGCCAGCTTTCCAAGATGGTGACTTCAAAGATGGTGGGTCAGACGGATGAACCACCGGTGCACCGGTACGTGCAGTCGCATATCTATTTAGAAAATCGATTTCCTTGACTTCAACGTCTGATTTTTTGTCCCCCAACTGATCAGAACTGAACTCACTGAGCTTGCACATGTTTATGCACTTTTCCAATGTCAAATCAGCTGTTTGCAGCATTTTGTTTCTCAAATGTGTGTTTTTTTATGCCAGCCACTAACCGATCACGCAACAGCGACTCCTCCACCTGTCCATACTCGCAGTCTTTCACTCTGTCTCTTAACGCAGTAATATACGTGGACATGTTCTCAGTAGCTTGGTCATGAAAATTAAAATGGTAGCGTGTTATTATTAAGTCGCTTTTACCAGTACAATATGCTTGAAATGCGTCGGTGAGCAGTCCGATCTTGTCTCGATCAGCGAGCGTGATGGATATATTGGCAAAGACCTTTTGCCCTTCTTCGCCTGTGTCGGACAGGACGAGACCATCATGACATCATGGCGGACGACACATAAAGTAGGCATTCTTTATTTATATCTAGATAATAAATTATATAGATAGTATATATATAGTATATATATATACATATATATATATATTCATATATATTTATAGTATATAGATAGTATATATATAGTATATATTCATATATATTTATAGTATATACAGCAGGGAACCCAGTACTAAAGTAGTATATATGTGCAATAGGTTTGAGTGCACATAAATACATATTAAGATCCACAACCAACCAAAGTATTTGTTTTTATTTGTTTGTTATTGTTTTACATCCTAGCAACATCTAAGGTCATATCAGGACGCATACTAACTTGTGACAGTGCGAAAAGCATTAATAAACCACAAACCTGACGCGAACAATTCGGGCACCAGCCATCTCTAGAAACTTGATGTAAGTGGCCATAATGTAGGTCTTGCCAAGGAAAGGAAACGGTCTGGTCACTTCCTGTTCCAGCACTCCTGTTGCAGATGCAAGTGGGATAGGATTAGTATTATTTGCAGATTTCAACATACATGTATGTACTTAGTCAGGGGCGTAGTTAGACCTTTAACGATGTGTAGTCCTAATTTCGGCAGGGGGTTTAGGGGGCCGCTTAAGCTTAATCTGGTGGATTTTACACATTTTAGACTTGAGTTTTCAACACTCCGGACTACTACATGCCTCCTCTCTCTCTCTTTATAATTTTTTTATTTTATTTTTTTTGGACAAAATGATGTGGACGTTTTGGCGTACGCGCGTACCCCTAGCTACGCCCCTGTTAGTGGATTCAGCAAGCAACCGGGTTGAGAATATGTGTCGGCTCTGGCAAGGATGATCGGCTTAGTTAAAGTTGCATCGTCCGATGGTTTTGAAATGTTATCATTTTCTGAGATGAATAAATTAAGTTGATCATTATTATCTATTTTACTTTAGTTTGAAGTAACTTATTTTAAATGACTAACTTTTGAGATATTTGAGGTGAAAACATGTCAAAATAATTTTGGCAAGCACACCAAAACTCTGAGGCCATATATAGGCTTCTGCAGCAACAGGTTGTATTAAATTGACTTAGTACCCAGTTATATTCAGCAACAAATCGTAACTGCACCAGTATCTAATTTGGATATGTAGGATCAGATCTAGGTTAATATTTATGTTTTGAAAATTTGATGCCTTCATCGGACTATGCAGCTTTAATAAAACTATTTTGTTAAAGTTGCATGGTCCGATGAAATATAATTTTGTCAAAATTAAAACAACTACTTACATTTGATCCTATATATCCAACTTAGATACTGGTGTATTAGCTATTGATTTGGGACAGCATATACGGAATAACCCACCCTTTTGAACACTCAGTTTGAAACACCCATTATGCAGGGAGGCCATTAACCAATTAGGCCAATCTCGCGACCTCATTAGCCCCCCCAACCAAGTAGGCCTACTGTGCAGGGTCATGGAGGGGGAGGGGAAATGAGGTGGATGTTGCCCCTCCCCTCCATGTTGGATATTCAATGTTGTTTGGTCAATTCTATGAATATAATTAATCAATTTGGGTAATTTAGATTTTGAAATTTATATATATATATATTAGTATTGGCTGATCAATATATATATATATATTTTGGTCCATATATATATGTACCAAAAAGAAATATGTATGTGAAATATAAGCATACTGTGCATATAAATTTGCAGTGCTGCCTTTTATTATTTAATTATGATTATTTATTTATTTGCTCCCTTGATATACTATTTGCTCCGGGGAAGCCATCAGAGTGGAAGGGGGGCGAGGTCAGCCTCGTAGCCCGCCACATCCAACAATGAACCTGAATGAGCGCCCCTGCTCATTCCATACTTTAAAATGTTATTGTTTTACATTCTTTGATTAAAATTGCATAGGCTGATGGTGTTGACCTTCTGCCATCGGGATGATGTCATATACTAATGTATATGTGATATTTGATATCCAATGCTGCTTTTGTCAATTCTATAGACATAATTAATCAAATTGTGTAATTTCAAATAATTTCTTTAACATTCGTTGATTAAAATTGCATAGTTTGATGTTTTGAAATGTTTGCCATTGGGACTATGTTAATCATATACCAATGTATATGTGATGTTGGATATTCGATGCTACTTGGTCAAATCAATAGCTATAAATCAACCTTTCTACAAAATAATATTTGCTTGAAAACCCTAGTGTCATGGGCCTATATGGCAGCAATCCATTTCCAGAATGTTTCACCCCAAACAGAAATACCTACCTACAGCCCTGTCAGGTTCCAGGATTAGTATGTCATCACACATCACGTGGTGACCGCGAGATGACCATCTAGGTCATAGCCACAGGAGTTTTGACAAGCTTGTCGAAATTATTTTGGGTTCTTTCAGCTCAAATTGCTTCAAAACTAGTCATTTTTCATCATAATGACTCCAGACTAATGATTAGTAGCTCCTAATGATCCCGTTGATATATTTATCTAAAGAATATGACAACAATTCAAACGCCATTGGACCATGCAACTTTAAGACTGACACGGTGTGCAGTAGTCGGTTAATACGGTTAGCAGCCGATGGAGGCGCCACCAGTACAACACAAAGGCATTCAGTAATTATACTCACATAATGGATAATGTTGTTTATAAGCATTATGGGAGTATAAAGGCACGGAATGGAATTGTCATTAATATTGCATATATTACTATTAGTGTCAATGTACATATTGCTATGTGGGTGCTTCCCGCCCCAACTATCACATGACGGGTGCGACAGTGTCACTCACGCCTCAGGATAAATGTATAAGTTATAACTAAATATATATACATGTACATATATATTGGGATGTGAGTTGATGCATATTGATATATATATATATTGGGATCATCAGTTAATGCCTAATGATATATAGTGGGATGTCAATATTTATATTTATATATATATTGGGATGACAGTTGATAGATACCAAATCCATATAATTATATATATGTGTGTGTATATATATATATATATAAATATATATATATATATATATATATATATATATATATATGAGTCAGCCTCACAAAAACGGGCCAATCGGTGGTCAAGTGAAGATGTCGGCATCGCAATTCTTAAAAGTGTAGTGCATTTCTTTGTTTTGTATTAAATTATCCTAGAAACAAATAAGGTTGTTGTATTTTCTCGACCTATACATTCAGTATAAATTTAAGGACTTTCCAACATCTCTGTCAATGCTAAACTATAATTATACCGATTGACGCCGACATCCAATGATCGACGCTGACAACTTTAACAGATGTCGGTGTCGCAATTCTTAAAGTCTCATGCATTTCTTTGTTTTATATTATATTATAATAGAAACAAATAAGGTTGTTGTATTTTCTCGACCTATACATTCAGTATAAATTTAAAGACTTTCCAACATTTCTGTCAATGCTAAACTATAATTATACCGATTGATGCTGACATCCATGTTCGACGCCGACAACTTCCACCAATTGGCCTCTTTTCGTGATCCTGACCCATATATATAAATATATATATTGACACACATCGATGACAAAGACTGCTTTAATTACCTAACTTGCGCTTTGTGCGGTTGTACATTTCATAAAAGCTGCTTGCAAAGTGTTGAAGTGCTGCTGGCTTTTGCAAGTTACTAGCGGCACTCTCTCAGGGAGCAAATAGATGTCTCACACCGGCAAGAACATGTTAAGACAGGAGCAAACTATATATATATATATATATAAATATATATATATATATATATATATATATATACATGCATCAACTCACATCCCAATATAAATACACACATATATATATATACGGATAGTGATACACCCCTTATCGTCTGTAGTGCCTCCTCCTCTACCCCCACCCCCCACCCCCCCCCCCGCCCCCCATTGTGGGGGTCGGGGGGTATCGACATGCACCGTTCCACCTCCGGTGCGGGGCTTGACACTCCACTCGCTTGAAAGTGTTTTTTTTAATTATGGAGTTTGCGTCTTTTACCGCCAACTCATATCGCACTACTTGTCTTCTCTGTCATACGATAACTTGTCTTCTCTGTCATACGATAACTTGTCTTCTCTGTCATATGATAACTTGTCTTCTCTGTCATATGATAACTTGTCTTCTCTGTCATACGATAACTTGTCTTCTCTGTCATACGATAACTTGTCTTCTCTGTCATATGATAACTTGTCTTCTCTGTCATACCATAACTTGTTTTCTCTGTCATACCATAACTTGTCTTCTCTGTCATACCATAACTTGTCTTCTCTGTTATACCATAACTTGTCTTCTCCGTTATACCACAAGTTGTCTTCTCCGTCATACCATAACTTGTCTTCTCTGTCATACAATAACTTATCTTCTCTGTCATACCATAACTTCTCTTCTCTGTCATACCATAACTTTTCTTCTCTGTCATACAATAACTTGTCTTCTCTGTTATACCACAACTTGTCTTCTCTGTCATACCATAACTTGTCTTCTCTGTTATACAACAACTGGTCTTCTCTGTTATACCATAACTTGTCTTCTCTGTTATACCACAACTTGTCTTCTCTGTTATACCATAACTATTCTTCTCTGTTATACCACAACTTGTATTTTCTGTTATACCCTAACTTGTCTTCTCCGTTATACCATAACTTGTCTTCTCTGTCATACCATAACTTCTCTTCTCTGTTATACCATAACTTGTCTTCTCTGTCATACTATAAATTGTCTTCTCTGCTATATCCTAACTTATCTTCTCTGTCATACCATAACTTTTCTTCTCTGACATACCATAACTTGTATTTTCTGTTATACCATAACTTGTCTTCTCTGTTATACCATAACTTGTATTTTCTGTTATACTATAACTTGTCTTCTCTGTCATACCATAACTTGTCTTCTCTGTTATGCCATAACTTGTCTTCTCTGTTATACCATAACTTGTCTTCTCTGTTATACCATAGCTCGTCTTCTCTGTTACACCATAACTTGTATTTTCTGTTATACCATAACTTGTCTTCTCTGTTATACCATAACTTGTCTTCTCTGTTATACAATAACTTGTCTTCTCTGTTATACCATAACTTGTCTTTTCTGTCATACCATAACTTGTCTTCTCTGTCATACTATAACTTGTCTTCTCTGTTATACCATAACTTGTATTTTCTGTTATACCATAACTTGTCTTCTCTGTTATACTATAACTTGTCTTCTCTGTTATACCATAACTTGTCTTCTCTGTCATACTATAAATTGCTTTTCTGTCATACCATAACTTGTCTTCTCTGTCATACCATAACTTGTCTTCTCTGTCATAGGTAGAACATACAAATTAGAATATATGTGAAGTGGGCGAGACTACTCGTCCTGTGGCAATTGCGGGCTTGGGTCGATTAGCCCGCATTCAGAAATGCGGGCAACTCGCCGAGACAGACCCGCATTTGCCACCATTTGTGGGGCCGGGTTCCCTGCTGAAACGCGTTGCTAGGAGATGTCAATTGCGACTTTCCTAGCAACGGTGGAAGGTCGAGTGCTTGGGCTCAGACCCAACGGACATGTTTTTGCACGCTCTGATGTTTTAGATGAGATTTAGGCCTTTATTGTCGGAATTCTGAATTGTTTTTAAAGTAATAAAGGTGGGAAGGATTGTCTTTATGCGTATTCATTATTAGTAGCGAAACCGATTGTATCAGATGGGTAAGAATAAAGCAGTGAGCTCTTAAAAGTGATTGGAATGTTCCTTGCATTCTTTACTATTCTTCAGTCCTTTGTATATTAACTGCTATGGTCAACTTGATATTGATATTTGATTATTCTATATGTAATTGAGGGCCTTCTGTCTGGTAGGCCTAAGCAGCCGATTAACCCTTCTGCGGGGATATAATAGACACATTATCAGTAAAAACCTGATTATATCAGTATAAAATGGGCGGAGTAGGCTTGTGCTATTTATTATATTTTATTATATTATTTATTCGTCATGCTTTTATTTCGGCAATTCTGGACCGTTCTGCCATTTACAGTGGTCCTGTGCGGGTCCAGGATAGTTTGTCGTCTCCCCATGCCGGGTCATATGCCATTCGGCCAGCGCCGGCGTCACATGAGCTTGATTTGAAAACTTTTACGGGTAGGGCTATCTATTGCTCGGCCAAGGGCCACGGTTAAATAAACTAGGCTTCCCACCACTCCTCGTTCTGTTGTTCCTTACTAGGGCGTAGCCCACCTTTTATACTTGTATAATGTGTTATATATATATGTATATATATGGATAGTGATGAGCCCATTAATAAGACATGGAGTGGGTTGCACTCTCCTCCCCCCCCCCCTTTCCCGGGGTGGGGTTGGGTACCCTCCGCCTCCTGCGCGGGGCTTCTTTTCCACTCGCTCGGTGGAATTTTTTCCATTGTCTCTATCTTACTTGTTATTATTATCAATTGTCTCAGCCACTACGTAAGAATTATTATATATATATACAACTATATAACTAGAAACAAGTGGCCAACTGACAAGTATTCAGCCCAGAACCGGCTGCCGGCAACGCAGCACCAGCAGCACCCTCCTCAGTACAAATCCAATGCTACCCAAGCTGCTCTAACAGCACAGTCCACCACCCAGTAGAACAGCATTTACACACAAGCTTTAAACAAAAGTAACGCTTGCTTTATTTACCGATGCCCCTAGAGCACATTGATTTTCATATCATCGGCTATTGGACTCAAACATATGGTCATTCTTACAGATTTCTTTTGAGGAATCCCGCTGTTGCCACATCGGCTACTCTTTCTGGTAAGAAGCAAGGGTTCTTTTATATGCACTTTCCCACAGACAGGACCACACACACCACAGCCTTTGATGAACCAGTTGTGGACCACTGGTTGGCACACACAAGCTAGACACCACCACATTTGTATATAATAATATTTGCATAAACATTACTGGTTATACTACACACACATACACACACACATATATATATATATATATATATATATATATATATTAGCGCCTTGATTATATATATATATGACAGTGATACAAGTGACAGTGGTACAGGTGACAGTGATACATGTGACAGTGATACAGGCAATAGTGATATAGGTGACATTGATACAGATATTGATACAGGTGACAGTGATACATGTGACAGTGATACAGATGACAGTGATACAGGTGACAGTGATACAGATGACATTGCTACATATATATGTGTGTGTGTGTGTGTGTGTGTGTGTGTGTGTGTGTGTGTGTGTGTGTGTGATGTATAACATATTATGCGAGTATAAAGATACATAAGGGAATATTACTATATTTTTATCCCACCACACCTCACCTCCCGCGGATGTTGACCAGTGTCAGTCGCACCGGAGGATATACATAATATATATATATATATATATATATATATATACACACACACACGCACACGCACACACACACAGCAAGCCATACACAGACCACTGATAACATATATAATACACTTATAATACACTTGTAGCCCATTAGCCCATTAGATGCGTTCTAGTTGTTGGGGCTGTTTTTGTTGTTATCTGAAGTTAATGACCATGAATAAAAGTGGTTGAATTGATAGAAATAAAAAGAGTATCTGCGTAGGCTATGTATGGAAGCCAGGGCCCTGCAAAATGAACCAGTCCAAACTCACCAATGATAGGCATGTCGTTGAGGAGCTTGTTGGGTCCTCCTGCACGGCATTTTCCTGTCTTTTCGTAAAAGATGGAGCACTGGGCAGTGTCACCTTCAAGGGTTCCAGGATGACTGTCCGGCAGCCCCGGGGTGTGTGGGGAGGGTGGGGCGGGCATAGCCCTGTCTGCTTCACGGTCTCTTCGGACGAGTTCCCTCAGCACTTGCAGAAAGGTCGGGTTGATGCTGTTTGCTGATGCGACTTGGCTCACGCAGCAACACATGAAGAGGAACAGCCCCTGGCTGACCAACAAAGCTAGCCGGACCATGGCTACCACTAGGTCTACTACTAGGCTACTACCACTACTAGGCTACTACGACTACTGGGCTGGTACTGTGTGTGTGTTCGGTGATGTGAGCAGCTGGTAACTGACGGGGCACACCGTTGTGATCCTGGAGAGTTGTCCCCGTCAAACAAAAACTTGAGACAGGATGACGTCTTGCTGGAGCGCATCGGCTGTCTTCCTAAAAAAAAGTGTGCATTGCGATGTGACGGCAATAAAAGAATTCCCCCCCCCCCCGTGTGTGGCTGTGTAAAGGCCCTGTCACATTACGGCGTATGGCGGGAGCGTATTGAAAACCTACGTAAGTCCTGCGGGTGCCGGCCTATGATGACCTTTGGTGACCTCTCGGGTGGGTTTGAGCATATGTGGAACCTATGAGGAGCGTACGAGGAGCGTATGGGAGTGTGCTGTGATATTTTTTTATAGTTTTGATTGGCATGTGGAGCGTATGAGGAGCGTATGAGGAGCATATGATTATTTTAGGAGCGTATGAGGAGCGTATGAGGAGCGTATGAGGAGTGTATGCGAAACCTATGCGCGACCTATGTTATCTCTGTGCCGTCCACCGCCTGGTGGCTCCTGGGTATAGCCTGCAGCAACAGTCTCCCCTCACTCTGCCACCATGCCTGCTAAGAGGAACACCACTGCTGCTGCTGCTTCTGCTACTGCTACTACTACTACTACTACTACTACTACTACACATGACTACAGTGACTACAGGCCGTGGGAGAGGCAGAAAGAGGCAGACTTTACAATGCTCTCCATCACCAGCCTCCTCACCTGCCTCGCCACCTCACCACTCTCCACACCACTCTCCAGAACACCACTGCTGTGACTATAGGCCGTGGGAGAGGCAGAAAGAGGCAGACTTTACAATGCTCTCCATCACCAGCCTCCTCACCTGCCTCGCCACCTCACCACTCTCCACACCACTCTCCAGAACACCACTCTCCAGAACACCACTATACACTGGAGGAGCTGGAGATGGAAGTGGAGAGGTCGACGACGCAAGGCTGGCGTCCCCGCTCCAGCTCGCCATCTCCTGCCTCTCGGGGCAGCTCACGGGCGTCGTCCGCTGCCTCCGCCGCCTCCGCCGCCACCAATGCCTCCACCAGCACCGGTGGCCTCTCCGCGTCAAAGAGACGGAGGGCCAAGAAGAGCGACTGTTCTCTGTCGGTCTTCAAGGAGGATCAAATGTTGGACTTCCTCCAGGAGAACCCCATCATGTGGAACATGAAGCTCACGGATTACCGCCGCTCAGACAGAAAGGCCAAGATGTGGGAGGACCAGACGACACTTCTGGGGACCACAACAGTCCATCTCCAGAAGTGGTTCAAGTCGTTCAGGGACACGAACACGCGGCTCCACAAGAAAAAAAGCGGGGACGGAGCCGCTGAGCTGACTGAGCGGGAGCAGTGGATCCTGCGCAAGTTCGGGTTCCTGCGGTCCGTCGTCCATCACCGACCGGAGCCCTGCAGGAGTGTAAGTACATAAACTTTTATCGTTCTGACAAGTGCGGCCGTTAGTATTCTTGTAAAACCGCTCGTATTCTAAGTTTGTTGGGTTATGCTTTTGTTGTATTTATGTAAATATTCTAGTAAGTTGTTAAATGTTATTTATTTCTTTAATGTTGAGTTGTTGTGTAGTTCTTAAATCGAGATATTGACAATAGATGTATCGAGATATAATCGTTATAAATCCATGTTTGCATTTAAGGTTAATTATTTTTGCTTTAAATATTTTTGATTTACTGTTGACTTGTCGTGTCTTTTGTCGAAATATCGATTTGCGTTCATGTTACTTATGTTATTTTATGATTTTGTCTTGCAGTTGGCCGCTCCTGTCGCATCTCCGCAGCTCGATCTCAGTGTGGAGGAGAATTTCCCGACCGATGTGGAGGTGGCGATGGACGAGGAGCTTCCACCCACTCCTCCCGCTACATCCCGAGAGCGGGGAAAGGGGGGAGGGAAGCGATCTGCCCCAGTCGACGACAACCTCCTCGCTGCCATCCACAAGAGGTTCGACGAGTCTGGGGACATCCTCAAGGTGATGCAGGCACCTCTGACACCGAAGTGACGAAGTGAGTGGCATTCGCCAACTATGTGCGGGACATGATCCTCATGATGCCGGAGGAGCGGTTTGTGTCCATTTGCGGTCCACTCAACCGCATGGTGTTGCACCATCTGGAGGAGGAGGAAGGAACATTCTTGGGCCCGGTGGTTTGTGTGGCTGCTCCTGCTCCTGCACCTGCTCCTGCACCTGCTCCTGCACCTGCTCCTGCACCTGCTCGTGTGTCTACAAGTGAGGCATACCAGCCTCAACCCCACCAGTGGACTCACCAGCCACCACGCTATGTGGGGCAGCCGCACATTCATCATCAGCCACAGCCACAGCCGCCTCTGCCAAGTCTTCCGCCTCAGCCTCTACCTCCAACCTCCGTGGGTCATGAGGCGGCCGCAGCTCCACTGGTGGTATGGCCATCACCGTCGGACACTGCTGGACAACTACGGACATTAGGGATGGTGGGGCACACGAGGGGCTCTCCCGGAGTCGTGGTGCGTGTGGGTGCTCCGCCCACTGTGGGTGCGGCATGGCCGGGGACTTGCGCTGTTGCAGACATCGCGACTCCGACACGCGGCGACCCCACCCAAGTGAACTTGTCTGAGTCGGCCAGCCCAGAAGGACTATTGAACTTGTCGGGGCTGTGCGGGATATCTGGCATGTTGGGTGCACATTTGGACTTATTCCCCTCGTCAACCACAGTCACCAGCTGATGCCACTTCTAATGGCAAGGGAGAGATGTGATTGTAAATATGTGTAGATATGTAGTCTTAGTTTTTATTTATCTTTGTACATTTGTATGCATATATGTATATAGAATATATATTGTATGTTTATATATTGTTTGTACATTTTTATGTATATATGTAAATATGTCAAGATGTTTAAATAAATAAATATACTGTCAATTTTAATTTGTGTGTCCGCGTTCAGTAAAGGCATGCCATCATTTAATTGTCTTCCTCCCTCTATCGATCTCTCTTCCTCTCTCTCTATCTGTCTTCCTCCCTCTCTCTATCTCTCTTCCTCCCTCCCCCTCCCTCGCCTCCCTCCCTCCCTCCCTCCATCTCTTCTCTCCCTCCCTCCCTCTAACTCGTCTCCCCCTTTCTGTCTCTGTGTCACTCTATTTTTCCCTGTGTTCTTAGTATGTACGTAAAAGATTAATTCATGTAAAAAGAGAGGAGATTCATTACAATTACATTAACTAGATGACTTTAAATTAGGGAGCGAAAGAACCTAACAGATATGTAAAATTGTGTTTTCATATCTATAAAATGATATCGTTTATTTTAATAGACATAAACATATTAGCATCTCATATAACAGGAGATATGTCACAACATCACAGACATGTAAAAAGCAAAAACAGTACAGTGTCAAGAAAAGCACATAGGTTTGCAAAAACAGTAGACAGACACAGCGCATACAGACTGATAAAATGTTTTGTCAGATCATCCTATCTTGCCATGACAGTGCTCCGGTGGGTGAGATGACCCAGTCTTTAATTAGATTGCGCTGTTCCTTTCCTAGCTTGGACGCGGTGTTGGGGTTAACAGGTAGAACATCAATGTCAGGAAGGTTGTGGCCCTCTCGCCAACCTCCAGGCACAAAGTTGTTGTTGGCTGTCTCGGGACGATCCAGCTGCATGTTCTGTAGCGCTGGGTAGCGTGTCCTCATGAGGTTGTGCAGAACAATACACGCCTTGACAATGATCTTCACGTTGGAGGGGTGGTGCTGCATAGTCATCAGTGTTCTATATATAGACAAGGCCGGGCTGCGCCCCGGGGAGACGTCACGTGACTGAAAGGTGAGCTGCGAATAAACCAGTTGTTACACAAGACTCAAGCCGTTCGGGTGTTTGTTAATACACTACATGGTGTCAGATAGCGGAACGAACGAACATGGCGGCGGCTACAGTTGCAGGGCTTAAACCACCAAAGGAGCTAAACTTGGAAGGGAACCTGGCTGTAAACTGGCGTAGTTGGATAACGGCATACAACATATTTGTGGGGGCAGCAGGAATTAGCAGCAAGCCGGAGAAGACAAAATGCATGTTGCCGGTGCGGAAGCTCAGAAGGTGTTTCCGACGCTTCCAATTGCCGACTCAGACCGCGAAAAAATACAACCGTTAATTCAAGCTTTTCGGGAGTACTGCGAAAGCAAGTCAAATGAGACGGTAGTGAGGTACCAGTTCAATACGTTTAACCAAAAGTCTCAGTCCATGGACACATATATTAGGAAGTTGCGGCATAAAATAGCGTTTTGTGAGTACGGAGATGTGGAAAATTCCATTTTAAGAGACCGGCTCATGAGTGGTGTAAAGGACAAACAGTTGCGTGATAAATTGCTGCAAACTCCAAAGCTTACGCTGTACAAATGCTTGGAAATTTGTCGAGTCAGTGAATATAATGCAGATCAACTCGACACGCAGAGAGAAGAAGCCATAGACGCCGTCAACAAATACAGTAGGCGCCGGACACGCCCACCAACAGCCCCGGCAGTACCATGGCGCCGTGCACAGTCAAGTGGATATAACGCCGTACGCATGAGTTGTTCACGATGTGGTTACACACATGGACAGGCTAATTGCCCAGCTAAAGACAAACAGTGTGACGGGTGTGGCAAGTTAGGCCATTTTGTGAAAGTGTGTAGACGAAGAAGAACAGGGATTACCCCTGTCAATGCCATTGAAGTGGACCGACGGAACGACAGAGAACAGTGGGAGCTAGCCACTTCTGAAGACGAAGACAAAGATCCGGATCTGTTCGTCGGAGCGATGGACGAAGACGATGAGAGTGAGTCGGAGGAGTTATGGTATAAGACCATCTGTGTCGGGGAGACAAACATCAAGTTCAAGCTCGATACTGGCTCCGAGGCCAATATCATACCGATCAAGACGTTCCAGGCTATGGGAACTGGAAGCCTACAGCCAGCACGCTGCAAGTTGATTATGTTCAGCGGGCATCGACTAACGCTGGAGGGAGAGGTGAAGCTGCACGTACGAGGAAAGCTGATCAAATTCCAAGTGATGAACACGGGATGTGCGATCCTTGGAAAGAAAGCATGTGTAGGACTCAAGCTAATCAACCGTGTGGACTCCGTCAGTCAACAGGGGAGCAGTGCAGATGAACTGGTAAAGAAATTCAATGATGTATTTGAAGGGTTGGGGAAAATAAAGGTGAACGCTAAAATACATATTGATCCAGAAATTACTCCTGTAATAGATCCACCTCGCCGAATTCCTCATGCTGTTGCCAATGATGTTAAACTTGAGTTAGATCGCATGGTTAGTATTGGAGTTATTGTACCTCAAGTTGATCCCACACCGTGGGTTAATTCCATCACTGTGGTCCGTAAACCAGGGAAGATTAGGATCTGTCTTGATCCTACCAAATTAAATAAGGCGATCCTCCGCAGTCCATACCCAAACAAAACAGTTGAGCAAGTAGTAGCCAAAACAGCGGGGGCTCAGTTTTTCTCAGTGTTGGACGCCAACAGTGGGTATTGGCAAATACAGCTGGATGAACCAAGTTCACTCCTGTGTACGTTCAATACCCCCTGGGGGCGATACCGATACACCCACCTGCCCTTCGGAATAAAAACAGTGGGAGACATCTTTATTCAAGAAATGAATAACATTTTTAGAGACTTCGAAGGTGTCGAAATCATAGCAGATGATATTTTGGTATTTGGTGCAACTGTAGAACAACACAATAAACGATTGCAGGCAGTGTTAGAAAGAGCACGCCAGGTGGATCTAAAGCTGAATCCTAAGAAGTCGAACATATGCAAATCATCTGTTAAGTACGTGGGGCACGTGCTCACAAAAGATGGGTTGAAACCGAACCCCGAGAGAGTTAGTGCCATTATAGAGATGCCAACACCCACTGATAAAGCTGCAGTGCAGAGATTTTTAGGAATGATGAATTATGTAAGCAAATTCATACCAAAATTATCGGAAGTTGCAAAACCACTAAGGATAATTCTCGCTAAGGGGGTGGCATGGCATTGGGAGTTGGCACAAGAAAAGGCATTTGTAGAGCTAAAAGCATTGTTAATGAAAGCCCCTGTGCTTACATACTATGATGTGTCCAAACCAATTGTCCTAGAAGTAGATGCGTCACAATCAGGTCTGGGGGCGACACTATTCCAAGAGCAAAGGCCCATAGCTATGGCTTCCAAAGCACTAGACACAACACAGGCAAAATACGCGGTAATTGAAAAAGAGTTACTGGCGATCTGTTTCGGCTGTAAGAAGTTCCACGAGTACATTTTTGGCAAGGAAATTACAGTCAAAACAGATCATAAACCACTAGTCAACATAATGCTGAAACCAATAAATACTCTCTCTGCCCGCATGCAGCGCATGCGAATGCGGCTCCAGAATTACAATCTAAAGGTGATTCATAAAAAAGGTGTGAACATGTTCTTTTCAGATGCCCTGTCACGAGCCCATTCGTCACAAATAGACCCTAAGGATCTGTTTGACAACGACATCAAGGTTGCAGCTGTCGGGTTGGTCAACGAAGATGTAGAGAAAATAGCGAGCGAAACAAAAAATGACAAGACAATGCAACAGTTGAAATGTCTAATGAAAGAAGGGTGGCCAAATGACACTAAAACCATAAACCCAGAAGTAAAACCATACTATACACACAGAAATTACATAACAGTATACAATGGGTTAATGATGAAAGGTGATCAGATAATTATTCCAAAGTCAATGAGAAAAGACATGCTAGATAAAATTCATGAATCCCACCTTGGGATCATTAAATGTAAACAATTGGCACATGATTATGTCTACTGGCCAGGCATGGCAAAACAAATTGAAGACAAAATTAATAGATGCCCAATCTGCCAGGCAGAAAGGAACATACCACACGTGGAGCCAATGATATCGCATGAAATTCCGACAATTCCGTACACAAAGATCGGGGTGGATCTTTGTCAGTATAAAAACAATAATTATCTAGTCATCATAGACTATATGTCGAAGTTTCCCGAAATGGTAAAATTAAGATCAACGTCTAGTGTGGCAGTAATTGAAGTGTTAAAAGAAATGTTTGGCAGGTATGGGATCCCGAAAGAAATTGTGTCTGACAACGGACCGCAATTTAGTAGTGAAGAATATGGTCAATTTGCTAAGAGGTATGGGTTCCAAGCCACGTTCTCAAGCCCGCACTATCCACGGAGCAATGGGCAAACCGAGCGGTATGTGCAGACGATCAAAAACATGCTAGAAAAATCAATAAAAGACAACACAGACATCCATATAGCTTTACTCGCATACCGAAATACCACCATTCCAGAGCTGGAGGCTTCTCCAGCGCAGTTATTTATGAGTAGAAGGTTAAGGTCTAAAGTACCTGTAATCACCCAACGATTGAGGCCAAAGGTAGTTACGAACAGGGAAAGGCAGATACAGGCGAGACAAGGCAAGCAGAAACAACAACACGACAAACATGTGGGAAAAGCCCATAAAGAACTCAGGCAAAAGGACCCGATTAGATACCGCACACATGAAGGCAAATGGGAAAAAGGTACAATTATAGATGCGAACCAAAGTAAATACCGGAAATACATAATAAAGAATACAGAGGGCCGATGTCTAACACGAAATAGAAGACATATAATCCGGGCAATGCATGCGAGGGAGTCGAACATGAACTAAGATAGGCAGAACACGAAGGTTACACAACACAGAACAGTTGGGGGGGCCCAAGTACATTGAATGAAAATAAGCGTTATGTAACCAGGTACGGACGGACTGTGCGTCCAGTCGAACAGAGTGTGTAGTGAATCAGAGTGACAGCAGTCCGAACTAGGTCACGCGTTTGTGGCAGTAGTCGAAGTAATTAGGGCACACTCAAAGAAGATAATCATGAACTCTATGTTTTGTTAGTGTTAAGATTTTTTCTTGTTTTTTTTTTTGTTTTTTTTTCCCTCTTGAATTTATCCTGAAATTGAACGACTAACATTCGTGACTGAAAGGTGAGCTGCGAATAAACCAGTTGTTACACGAGACTCAAGCTGTTCGGGTGTTTGTTAATACACTACAGTCAGTAGCACTTGGAATCGGTTGGCTAGAATGACAAAGCCATTCTCCACCACTCTTCTAGCTCGGGAAAGCCGGTAGTTGAAGAGTCGCTCGTCATTGGTCAAGCCCCTCTTGCCGTATGGCTTCATCATGGTCAGCCACAGGGCAAAGGCGTCGTCACCGATCAGAAAATACGGTACATCCTTCTGGCAGTGGACGAGCGGTTCAGGGTTCGGAAAGCCGATGGTGCCACCTTCAGTGCCCACCTTCAGCTCGGAGGCGTTGTAAATCTGGGCATCGGACGCGGAGCCCAAACCACCAATATCTGCCCAGATAAATTTGTAATCCGCATCTACAAGCGCCAACAGGACCACAGAGAAAAAGCCCTTGTAGTTGTAGTAGAGCGACCCACTCTTTGGAGGGCATCGGCAGGCGATGTGCTTCCCATCCAGAGAGCCACAGGTATGGGGGAAGTTCCACCTCTCTGAAAAGAGGTCCGCGATGGCACGCCACCCTTCTGGAGTCGTCGGACACGTCATGACCTCGGCCATGTACTCGGCGACGATGGCCTGACAGACTTCACGCACTATCAGCAACTGTGTGTTGTGGGGCACCATCCACCCGAACTTCATGGAGGAGTATTTTGTGCCAGATGCCAGGTGCCGCAGAGTAAGTGCTATTTTCAGCGCCGGCTCGAGCGGCACCCTGAATGTGGACCGTTTTTTGGTGATCCTCGGTCCCACTCGCACCACAATCTCGTCAAACAACTGGGGAGGCAGCCGCATGAAGTTCACAAACGAAGCGGTGTCCTCGCTGCGGAGCTCGACCATCAGCTTGTCGAACAAGCCAAACTGTGGCCGCCTCCCAATCCAGGGTCTGACCCACACTGATCGTCGCCGCCGCTCCCTCCTCCTTCGTCTCTCGATGCGGGACGCCAGAAGAACCATGAGGAATAGAGTAAGCTCATGGTGATAAAGGGCAACTCTGTAGAAAAGCTGGAACTGTACTTGCAGTGGATGGGTATCCATCCTGTATGAGCAGCACAGCAGGAATGACCGAAGAAGGCATGCGTCACCTTTATATACCGAGACCATAGGTCGGGCATACGCTACTCATACGCTACTCATACGCTTTGGATACGCTACGAATACGCTCCCATACGCAACTCATAGGTTCTGCGTACGCTGCATACGCCCGAGATACGCCCGAGATACGCCCATGATGCAAGTTGAGCATACGAGTAGCGTATGCTGGCATACCTCTAGCATACGCCGGCATACCCCCAGCATACGAGGAGCGTATGCCGGCGTATGAGAAGTGTATGAGTAGCGTATGAACCATACGCCCCCATAGGTCGATATCTTTTTAGCATGCACAAAAGAATTTGGACAGACGGACGGGAGAAAGCGTATGGCGGCGTACAGCGGCATAGGCCGGCATAAGCCGGCACATGATGGCATATGCATAGCGTACGCATAGCATACGCGTAGCATATGCGTAGCATATGGCGGCATATGACGGCGTATGCCGACGTATATGACGTAAAGCACCTACATCGCCGTATGCTCCCGCAAAAAACCCTAATGTGACAGCCCCTTAAAGAAGTGATACTCTTTATATATTTATATACAGTAAAACCTCTCTAACCAACCACTTCCACAGATCGACCACTCCCCTATTACGATTGCTTTATTTCCGTCCCAAACGATCGCTCATACAATACCATTGTAACGAAATGAAAAACGTCCTAAACCGACCACCTCCCTACATGGACCATTTAAAATCATTCCCATGGTCGGTCGATTTAGAGAGGTGTTACTGTATTTATGTATATATTTACATATTACACACACATACTTACATATATGGTGGGAGGTAATTAAAATGGGAAACATTGCGCCTAGAGCGGGAATCGAACACGCATCTTTTGTATTCTGGGCCAGTGTGCTAACCATTAAACCACCTAGAGTTCCTGTCATCACCCTATCTACACCTACCTGTCTATGTGTCTCCTTGTCTGAGAGGTCAGTGCAGACAACTACAAGTGAGTACTACACTTATATATTCATATATTTATATATTCATATATTTATATATTAACATATTTATATATCTATCATTCATTTTTTACAGATATATTTTTGTACAGTGATACAGGTGACAGTGATACAGGTGACAGCGATACAGGCGACAGTTATATATGATGCAGACTGCGACAATGATGCAGACTGTGACAGTGATACAGGTGATGGTGATGCAGACTGTGATAGTGATACAGGTGACAGTGATACTTGCAGACTGTCATACATGTGACAATGATACAGGTGACAGTGATATAGTTGACAGTGATACTTGCAGACTGTGATATATGTGAAGTGGTACAGGTGACAGTGATACAGGTGACAGTGATACAGGTGACAGTGATACAGGTGACAGTGATACAGGTGACAGCGATGATACAGGTGACAGTGATATAGGTGACATTGATACAGGTGACAGTGATACAGGTGACAGTGATATAGGTGACCATGATGCAGACTGCAACAGTGATTCAGACCATGACAGTGATACAGGTGATGGTGATGCAGACTGTGATAGTGATACAGGTGACAGTGATACTTGCAGACTGTCATACATGTGATAATGACACAGGTGACAGTGATATAGTTGACAGAGATACTTGCAGACTGTGATATATGTGACAGTGATACAGGTGACAGTGATACAGGTGACAGTGATACAGGTGACAGCGATAAAGGTGACAGTGATATAGGTGACATTGATACAGGTGACGGTGATACAGGTGACAGTGATATAGGTGACAATGATGCAGCCTGAGACAGTGATGCAGACTGTGACAGTGATACATGTGACAGTGATATAGGTGACAGTGATACTTGCAGACTGCGATATATGTGACAGTGATACAGGTTACAGTGATACAGGTGACAGTGATATAGTTGACAGTGATACTTGAAGACTGCGATATATATGACAGTCATACCGGTGACAGTGATACAGTTGACAGTGATAATTGTAGACTGTGGTACATGTAGGTTGCGATACATGTGTGACTGTGAGAATGATACAGGTTACAGAGATATATATCGCAGCTAAATACATGTGACAGTGACACACGTGACAGTGATACACGGACACATTTACCTGTCACTTACAAATTTCATTGTGGGCTAATAAATTTTGTGTTAGGGGGCGCGGTAAACACTCACAAACACACATGTCAGTTAACAATGTGTTTGAGGGGGGTATTAATTATTTTTAGGGGGCGCAGTAAACACTGACAAACAGACATGTCAGTTAACAATGTGGTTGAGGGGGACATTAATTTTGTGTTAGGGGGCGCGGTAAACACTCACAAACACACATGTCAGTTAACAATGTGTTTGAGGGGGACATTAATTTTGTGTTAGGGGGTGCGGTAAACACTGACAAACACACATGTCAGTTAACAATGTGTTTGAGGGGGACATTAATTTTGTGTTAGGGGGCGCGGTAAACACTGACAAACAGACATGTCAGTTAACAATGTGGTTGAGGGGGACATTAATTTTGTGTTAGGGGGCGCGGTAAACACTCACAAACACACATGTCAGTTAACAATGTGTTTGAGGGGGACATTAATTTTGTGTTAGGGGGTGCGGTAAACACTGACAAACACACATGTCAGTTAACAATGTGTTTGAGGGGGACATTAATTTTGTGTTAGGGGGCGTGGTAAACACTGACAAACAGACATGTCAGTTAACAATGTGGTTGAGGGGGACATTAATTTTGTGTTAGGGGGCGCGGTAAACACTCACAAACACACATGTCAGTTAACAATGTGTTTGAGGGGGACATTAATTTTGTGTTAGGGGGCGTGGTAAACACTGACAAACACACATGTCAGTTAACAATGTGTTTGAGGGGGATATTAATTTTTTTTTAGGGACCGCAGTAAACACTGACAAACAGACATGTCAGTTAACAATGTGGTTGAGGGGGACATTAATTTTGTGTTAGGGGGCGTGGTAAACACTGACAAACAGACATGTCAGTTAACAATGTGTTTGAGGGGGACATTAATTTTGTGTTAGGGGGCGCGGTAAACACTCAGAAACACACATGTCAGTTAACAATGTGTTTGAGGGGGACATTAATTTTGTGTTAGGGGGTGCGGTAAACACTCACATACACACATGTCAGTTAACAATGTGTTTGAGGGGGACATTAATTTTGTGTTAGGGGGTGCGGTAAATACTGACAAACAGACATGTCAGTTAACAATGTGGTTGAGGGGGACATTAATTTTGTGTTAGGGGGCGCGGTAAACACTGACAAACAGACATGTCAGTTAACAATGTGTTTGAGGGGGAAATTAATTTTTTTTTAGGGTCCGCAGTAAACACTGACACACAGACATGTTAGTTAACAATGTGGTTGAGGGGGACATTAATTTTTTTGTAGGGACCGCAGTAAACACTGACACACATACGTGTAAGTTAACAGTGTGGTGGAGGGAGATATTAGTTTTTTTTAAGGCCCACATTAAGCACTGACACAGGTACATGTCAGTTAGACGCTGGGGTGTGGTCAACTTTACGCAGAGAATTACTTTGCTTCATACTGACCCAATATACATGCCATTTATTTAAGGGGGGTGGGGGAAGGAGTAGACCAAAATGCTTTAATGTAATGGCATATGGGCAAATGCCGTATTTATTTAAATTGTATTAGGCGAGGCACTTCTGTATTAATGATTATAATAACGATATGATGTTTAATAAGAAATACACTCGGAGACAAAAATGTGTAGAACAATACAAATATGATTTTTATTTACAACAATTTCAACCAAGCCCTCACAAATATATACATATGTACACCCATCCACAATATATAGTCAGTCGGAATGAAAAACATTAGAACATACAACACTGTAGCTATATCAAATCATGTAACTTGTGGTCAGCATTGTTCAGTTCACTTATCAGTCCCGTCGGCATTGTCCTTGACCTTGCCCTTTGTCAGGCTGTCCAGCTCCCCGGACACAAAAAGGTCCTGCTCCAGGGTGGAAATCCCGGACACCCCGGACAGATTAAGGAATCCCTCGGACCCTGTCGGTGTTGGTGTTCGCGCTGGCATAAGATGAGTCTGGTGCACCACCCATGCGGACGTTCCCGCGCTGCTACATGCAGCTGCTGCAACCTCCTGTGCTGGTGACTGACTAGGCTGCGGTCGCGGCGGACCCATTATTAGTCTGGGCAACGAAGTCGGTGTCAATGTCGCTGTTGGTGCCTGCAACAGCGGCATGGGATGCTGCAGGGGCACATGGTGGAGCGGCGCAGGGTGGAGGCATGGAGGCTGCAGCGGCACAGGCTGCAGCGGGGCAGGGTGCAATGGTGCAGGCTGCAGCGGGGCAGGCTGTAGGGGCGCCAGCATGTACTGCTGCATATCGTCTGTGCCTTGCGATGTCCACGGTGTACCGGGTGGGGGTTAATGGCGCCACTGGTGGGGGTGCGGCTGAAATCCGTCGCCCGGCGACACGCAAGAGGAGGTGTTTGAAGATGATGAGAAACTTGGTGTCACAGATTGGGCCCGCACGGCCGCAGGGATGGTGACGGGAGGGGGACAGACGCGGGAAAGTGCTGGTCCTGAGATGACAGTGCCGTCATCGGCCACCTGCAACTCCATGACCTGGGACAGGATGGTGTTCATGGCGGCGCATGCATAGAGGAACTGTCCCTTGGTCATCGTCGACATGCAGTCATGCACGTAGTTGGAGAACGCCGTCCTCTGGGTCATGCGCATTGTGAGGGTCTCCAACATTTGGCTGGACGCATCCACCCGTTGTTTGAGGACATTAAGAAGGTCCTCCTCTGTCGTCGCCTCTTTCCTCTTGCCTCGGGCCTCGTCCCGTTGTTCGGGCTCCATCCCTATCAGCACACGCAGTCTCTGCAGCCCCCGGTTGTTCAACGGCGGGCAACACCTGCAAGACAAAATAATAAAGGGACATCAGTACAATGCAAACAAGGCAACATTACTTTACATAATGACCTGAATACCATTTTAATGCACATGATTGCATACAATAAGGACACAAAGGATATGATTGTTGGTTAGGGCCATAATAAATAATTCCACATGTTTGTTTATTATATTGCCATTAACTATTTATCATTATGTTTGTACCATGGTTTCTACAAATATTATGTCGATAATAATTCTACCGACATGCTTTCATAGTATATGGGCATTAACTATTTACATTGGTGGTTCACCAAGGATGTGTACAAATTGCTAAATATATAAAAAATTAATATCCAAATCACTTTCCAAAACCAACTGTAAAAAAAATAACTATTAAATAATACACTTCTTATCCACATGAATGCAAATGACAACATCTAGTACTTACACTTCTGACGGGCTGCGGCCGGTGCCGGACCACTGAGCGGAGGAAGCCAAACTTGTTGAGGATCCACTGTTCCCTCTCAGTGTGCTCCTTTGCCCCGTCGCCGTTTTTTTTTTTTATGGAGCCTCGTGTTGCTGTCGCGCATCGACTTGAACCACCCCTGTAGATGTGTGGCGGTTCTCCCCATCTTCACGGCCTGGTCCTCCCACAGTTTTGTTTTCCTGTCCGTCCTCCTGTAGTCTGTGAGCTGGGCGTTCCAAATGACTGGCGTGTCATGTAGAAACTCCAGCAGCACCTCCTCCTCATCTGCAGGGAGGGTGCAATCAAACTTTCACACCCTCCTTTTTCGTACCTGACCACGATGTGAGGCGGACGAGGTGGAGGGTTCTGAAGACCCATGGGAGCACGGCGAAGATGGAGACATGTACGCTCCCATAGTCTCTGTGGGTCGGTGTGGCGAGCAGGAGAAGCTACCATTGGAGATGGTGGTGTTGGTGGTGATGGTGGTGCTGGTGATGGTGTATGAGGCATCCTTTTTCTGCCCTTTCCTCTTCTCCTGCCATAGTGCGGGTTGGCAGCAGCAGCAGATCTGGAACAGCTGGAGGTGGAGGTGGAGATGTGTTTCGGCGGCATCTTGGAGGAGTTGTGAGGAGGCACCAACACAGCAGCCTATATATACCGACAACGTGGGTGGGGCGGGTGGTTTGACGCACGTCTGCCGACGTTCGAGTTACGTCGTGCGCGTCAGCCACATGCTGTCACTACGTTCGCCACGTTGCAGTCACGTTACGGCGATGTTATGCTCACCTTCCACCGACGTCCGCTCACGTCGCCAATTAAGGATCGAGCCGGACGTCGCAACATTCCAGCTAACGTCAGCACGCTACACAGATGCTAGAGCACCGTTGGAGTCACACTAGCCCGACGTCGAGCGTGCTGGAATGTCGTTACGCTGACGTTGACCCTCTCTCGTTAGCACTACGCTAGGCCGACGTTACGTTCACGTTACGCTTTCATCAACTACGCTGCATCGACATCCAACTTGTGGCTAAATTTGCATACTATGCTGAGAACTTTGATGTAATATAATTATTTTCACTTTGTCCATACGCTGACGTCGTTACGTCGTAGTGTGACAGGGCCTTAGACCAAAGAACCCACACTCACCAGTGACTCCCAGACATCAGCAACCATTGTTTTGGTAGCAAGGACTTCCCTGGTGAGTGTGTGTTCTTTGGTCTAAGGTGGTCGCAAAGTGGTCGCAAGCTGTAGTGTGACTGGGGTATAAGGGTGTGAAGTGACCGGCTGAAATTTCAGTATTCAATTTGTTAGTAATAAAGTTGCGCTATTCGTTTTCAATTGTGAAGTTTTTGCGGCCAGCATAATATGTGGCGCAGTCTCTGTTAACAACCTGGAGCCACACAGAAGGAACAAGTACGGAATCCTTATTCAATAAGCTGGCTCTGGTACACCCTAGTCAGAACGAACATCCCCCATCCAGTCAGCCTTCCTGCTTCTACCCAAGTCGCTGTCAACCGCTTCAGGACTGGCTACCGCCGTTGGATTGATGTCCCCAACCTCCAGCGCTGTCCCTGAGGCACTAGTAGGCACTAAGATCTTAAATGTGGCCCACATACTCGCCTCATGTGGCACCCTTGACAGATCTGCCATCAGTGACTTCATGGAGGATGCTGACCGCCAACTCAGCGACAATAGGGCCGCTCTGGCTATCCTCTCCAGGATTTCCAAGTCATCCTGGAACGCACTTGCTCGCTTCTACCACCAGAACGCAGACATCATCAATATTGTCGGTCGTCCAGACCATGACACCGAGGACTAGCAGGCACCACCTCATCGCCATAGCTGACTTCACACCACTACCAACTAACCACTAATTTTCACTAACAACTAACAGGTAACCCCACCCACTGCCTAACTAATCCCATCCTCACTTCACTTCTTCCTCTGGCCGTGGCCGGACTTACTGTGCATACCAGTGAATCTGGGGGGACTGAAGTTTGGATCCTCGTTCAGTCAAACCAATGACTTATAAAATAGGTACCTGTTGCTGCTTGGCGTTATGAGATCAGGACAGGGACTGGGTGCACAGTGTCAGGATAATGTGACTGTGTGGGACATCAGGTCATGGTGCCGGCAGCCTGATTTCCCAGTGAGGCAGCACTATAAAGTCGCCATGAGTGTGGGCTGTCACAAGTCGGTGCATGTCCTGGTATGGCCTAGGGTCTTACTGGGACGTAAAACTACACCAACCACCCAGCCTCCCCCGGCCCTCTCAGAGGACTGGTTGGGCTCCTCAGGCTGCCTTTTTCCTTCCTCCCCCCTCACCCCTACCCCCCTCCCCCAATTCCTCTGATCACTACCCATCGGATGCCAACTCCCGACCACATGGGACTGCTTTCAGCAGTGCCCATTCAGTGCTGCAGATTTGCAGCCTTCAGCGCACCTATGCGACTGAAAACTCCCCAAAAACAAACAACCTGGAATCCAAAAATAAAGCTGTGCAGTAGATAATCCCAATTTTGGTCAATTTCTCCTTGTAAAAAGAGTTCACAAAAAGCGCGACAGTGTTTCAACTGGGTTATACAATTAGCGGTATAGTCTTGGCAACTACAACTAGACAATAAACAGTTTTGAGAAACAACAAAATGTACAGCGCAATTATCATTGGTATAATCAATTGCGGTTACATGCAACAGTTCAGGTTCGGCACGCACGGAATTGGCTTCCAGTCTCATATAGCCGTAGTCAAGTCACGGGAGGGTGGTTGTTTTAATTGTTCAATTAAATATTGGCCCCTACTTGGCCAATATTTTGTAAACGCCCACCCATAAATGCCCATGTGTGGGTAAACGCCCCCCCCCCCCCCCCTTCAGTGATTTGCCAATTTAAACGCCTAGGGTGTTAAAGTTGCATAGTCCGATGGCTTTAGAATGTTTGCATCCTTTTTGAGACAAATATATCACGTTGACTATTATTACCGAATATTCATTATTCCTGAGTCATTTTGATGGAAAATGGCTAGTTTTGGAGCAATTTGAGTTGAAAGAACCCAAAATCATTTCGGCAAGCTTGTCAAAAGTCTTGTTGTTGTGGCCCAGATTCACATCTCGTGATGGTCATGTGATGAGGAATGACCTATTAATGTGTAGGTAGTCTGGAACCTGACTAGTGCCATATATAGTACTGGGAATGAGGGCAGCGCTAATAAGGTTATGAGATTGGCCTAATTGGTTAGTGGTCTCCCTGCCTAATGGCTCTCTCAAAGTAGGTGCCCAAAGGGATCGGGTCAAAAATTCACTGATTATTCTGTATATGCTGCCCCAAAGCCTTAGTCAATGCACCAATATCTAAGTTGGATTTATACTTGTCGCTTCCTTGCCAGGCACTCGGCACAGGAGATGGACGTTCTCTCTCATTCGGCCATCCCGTCTGGGAAGGAAATCAGGCCATTGGCACCATGACCCGAGATCCCACTCAGTCACATTATCCTGACACTGAGCCAACCAGTTCTTGCCCTATCCTATTAATGCCGAATGCCAGGCTAGGAAGCGACAAGTATCAATTTTTAAGTCATTGGTTTGACTCGACCGGGAGCAGAACTCCCGATCTCCCGCACGCGAGGCCTGCACTCTACCGATTCGGCCACCGCCTCCGCATCAGAAATAAGCCTGATAAAGTTATGCACGCAGCCATTTACAATATCAAAGCGCCACTGAGTTCATTGACATTTAAAAATGAAGCTTGAAAAGAAAAGAAAAGGAAGGTCACCAGTGTGGTGAACAGAAGGCGGACCGTTTGTTGGGGGTTTCACAGCCGAGCAACACTTAATGTCACATTGGAACGGACAAAAACCGTCAGTGCTGGTGACCGTCAGTTGAGAAGTAAACTGCTAAAGGTGGAGGTTCGTTCATTAATTTGTAATTTTGACACTTAATCTATGAATTATTGTACATCTACTTTGAATATTTGAACACATCCGCATTACTCTCTGTACTTACACATTGTGTTATTTTGTACACCTACTTTGTGTATTTATTGTAAAATATTCCGATTTTGAAATATATATATATATAATTGAATTAAAAGTATAAATGATTACAATTAAATCCAAATAGTCCGATGAAAGCATCAAATTTTTAAAACCAAAACACTTACCTAGATTTGATCCTACATATCCAACTTATATACTGGTGCTCTTGTTAAGCATTTGCTGCTGCATAGAAAGGAACACTGTGTCAACTTAATAGAACCTGCTGCTGCTGAATCCTATGGTGTCAGAGTTTTGGCATGTTTGGCTAAATTAATTTACCTTTTTTTCCATTTCAAATATCTCCAAATTTAGCCATTTAAAATAAAAGTTACTTCAAAGTAAATTAGATTATAATGATCAACCTAATTTATGTAACATAGAAAATGCTAGAAACGCAAAATCATCAGCCTATCTAAATCTAAGTAATATATAAGCAATGAAAAAGTATTAAATGTAAAAGAAAATATCCTTTTCTTGGTGGAGGTTTTACATCTTAGCCACTGGACGCGGTGGCCGAATCACTAGAGCGCAGGCCTCGCATGTGGAAGGTCGGGAGTTCAGTTCCCAGTCGAGTCAAACCAGTGACTTATAAAATTGATACTTGTCACTTCCTAGCCTGGTGCTCGACATTAATAGGATAGGGCAAGGACTCGTTGGCTCAGTGTCAGGATAATGTGACTGAGTGGGATATCGAGTTATAGGTGCTGCCGGCCTGATTCTCCAGTGAGGCAGCACTATAAAATCGCTAAGAGTGCGCACGGTCACAAGTCGGTACCCGTCCTGATATGACCATAGATGTTGCCAGGACGTAAAACTCCAACAAGCAATCGATATCCCAGCAAAAGCTAAGGTCATGTCAGTTATCACCATCTTGATATTACTGTAAATGTTGTTAGTATGCAAACCCCAAACAAATAAACAATGTAAGGTCATAGCAGGAAGGGTACCAACTTGTGACAATACGTACTTATCACGACTTTATAGTGCTGCCCTACTAAGAGACAGACAGGGTGGCCGAGTGGGTTGGAGTGTCCGTCTCCCGTGCTGGTAGATCGTGGGTTCGAGTCCTGGTCGAGTCAAACCAATGACTTTAAAATTGATACTTGTCGCTTCCTAGCCAGGCGCTCGGCATTATTAGGATAGGGCAAGGACTGGTGTGCTCAGTGTCAGGATAATGTGACTGAGTGGGATATCAGGTCATGGTGCTGGCGGCCTGGTTTCCCAGTGGGGCAGCACTATAAAGTTGCCATGAGTGCGCACTGTCACAAGTCGGTACCCATCCTGATATGACCTTAGATGTTGCTAGGATGTAAAACAACAACAAACAAACAAACAAACACTAAGAGACAAATCTGTGAGCAACATGACACGATATCCCACCACGTCACATTATCCGGAAACTGAGCAAACCAGTCCTTGCTCCAACCATAGTAATGCCGAGCGCCAGGCTAGGTAATGACAAGTTATATTTGTCCTTAGTCTGACGAGGTTAGAATTCGAACCCGCGCGGATAGGAGAAGGTGGGGGGGTTTTCATGGGAGTGGGGGTGATGGCTAACACTCAATGGTCCAATGATAAGGAATATATGTGGCATATGTGCCGGATTGAGATGAAGAGAGACCGTAACCTGTTCCACGTGTGAGGCCGCTCCCAAAGGCCTAGGAGTGTCAACAATGTTATACACCTCAGTCGGAGCCCGAGCCTCCGAGATTTGTGGCCCTCGGCTTAAGCTTGCCAAGCCTATAGGTGAACTCGGCACTGCGTGGCATATATAAATAACTGGTCTAGATTTGTATAGCTTTGCACATTTCATAACAATGAATTGATAATATATTCATGAAAACAATTCTGAGTCAACAAGGCAACATAATATCTTCTACATATTTTAATATGCCGATAGTATTAGCAATAGAGCAGTGCTGTCTGGTTAGTTCCATGAGTCCCCGCTAACCGGAAGTAGCGCTTCTCACGGTCGCGCCCACATCCGGTAGACCAGGAGACGCCACCACCCCACCTCGCCACACACACACCCAGCTGCACCTGGCTCGTGGTTAGATATATATTTTTTTTTAATGCACCCCTACCCAGGGTAGAGGTGAATGACAACTAATTAAACTATGTCTAAATCTGAGCAAAGACTGCTTTGGTATCAATCAACCAATTCCAGAAGTGAAGCTCCTGGTTCCATCATCCAGTTGTTAAGAAACCGCTAAAACCAGTAATAATTTTCCAGTTTTTACCTGATGTAGAACCTCTGATATTAATTATCACTTCACTTAATATACATAATCTACCATGGTTTCACAACTTGGTTTATTATGCATATTTATTTACTAACATGCAGATGAATTAGGTATTATTAGAGCTGTTTTATATAATTGGAATATTATTATAATGACTTTATATAAATAACTGGATGATTTAAATATGATTAAAACAGTTTTCTTAATGCTTCACATATGAGTTTCACGAAAAGGAGATATTTGATCATTTATTTAAACTATTATTTATTTATGTACCAGACCTAAAAAGTCGGAATATTTTACACAGTGTTTATTTATATTGAAGTATACCTGATGAAATGGGAGAGAATGCAAAACAACTAAGATGGTAGCCCCCAGAATGCTCTCAATTTGACTTTTAGTCTAATATGAATAAGCTATGCTTAGGACCGACCCCCGATATAACTACAGCAAAGTATTTTATGACTGCGCATGTATTTTTTTACTCCACTCGCGGTGTTCGATTTGAAATTCTAGCAACTCGGGTGACCCTTTTCCGCGGAATAAACTATTAATATTTCATTTGTGCATCCATGTTTATGCCAAAATGTTCTTTACTTCTTTTAATTTTGAATGAAATCAAAGTTTTGAACTGCGCATATTGGCAAAATCTATGGCAGCGGGCATTTGTTTTGATATATTATTAACCAATCGCTGACCCCCAATACCATCAATTGGGCCTATGGACTTAATGCCTTGACAGCCTCAATGCAGAGTAACACGGAGGAACAGGTACACTGGTCCCAGTGACATCATCGCACCATATATGGAAGGTCTGTAGCGAGGGACCAGAGCAGTTGTTCCTTGATTTGGTGTGCGCTACTCTGTGGCGGAGTGCCGTCAAGGTATTAAGACCATAGGATATTATTAACCAATCGCTGTCGTCCACCCTGCTTGCTGCATACCGAAGTTCGACGAGCGATTTCCATTTCAGTTTGCTGGATTTGGATTATTCTGTTATTCAACACGAGTTTACAAATGGCAGCACCCATACAGGGCTATTTCCGTTTCCATTTGCTGGATTTTGGTGATTTCATTTCCCACCTCTATGAATACAGGTATTGTATATATATATATATATATATATATATATATATATATATATATATATATATATATATATATATACACACGTGTTAGTCCTTAGCCTCCCCAGAGGGTGGGTCAGTATTAAATAATCTATTATATTTCACAAGTTTTTCATTCAAAAGTAGCGAGTAAATATGAAGTCGAATGTGAAGAATATATTCTGTTTCTTAAAGTTGCATAATCCCATGGCTTTGAGTTTGTCATTTCTCTGAGATTAATACATTGAATTGATTGTTATAAGCTATCTTTGGTTGGTTTGAATTAACTTTTATTTTAAATGGCTAAGTTTTGAGATATTTGAAGTGCAAATATGTTAAATTAGTTTTGGCAACCATGCCAAAACTGTGACACCATAGCCTTCTGCAGTAACAGGTTCTATTAAATTGACTCAGTATCCCCTTCTATGTGACAACAAATGCTTAATAAGTGCATCAGTATCTAAGTTAGATATGTACGATAAAATCTAGATAACTGTTTTGGTTGTGAAAATTTGATGTTTTCATCGAACTATGCTATTTTAAATTTATTTCATTTACCCAGGCTTTCTAATGGGTTGTTCAGCAGCCCTGTTTCAGGAACGGGGCTGTGGGAGTAACCAACATCCAGTAGGCTATATTTCACAACTTGACAAATCAGGCCAAATAAAAAAGAATTGGTGATCGTCCATTTGAAATAAAAATCAGTGTCGGGCGAGCGGTTTTTATTTTTATTTTATATTTTTGATGTAGACGATTGGTTGGTTGTTGGAGTCTTACGTCCTGGCAACATCTAAGGTCATATCAGGACAGGTACCGACTTGTGACTGTGCACTCATGGCAACTTTATAGTGCTGCCCCACTGTAAAATCAGGCTGCCGACACAATGACCCGATATCCCACTCAGTCAGATTGGTCGTAATGCGTAGCATTATGTTTGATGCGAGGAGAGGAAGAGACCCTCCCCCGCCCCGCGCTGTCGCGCTGCCTTCGCACCTCGGCCGACGCCGACGCACGCCGCCTCCTCCCCCCGCCCCCCTGCCGCGCAGCTTTCGCGCCTCACCCGACGCCCGCTGCTCGCCACCTCTCGCCCTCCCCCGGGCCTGCAGCATTCACACCTCACCCGCTGTCGCCCGTCCCTTCCCCTTATAAGGTCGCCCGCCGGCCTCCCTCAGGCTCTCGCCCTCCTGCCGCCTTCCAGCTCTCTACCCTTTTTCCTCCACCCACCCACCCGTCTTCTTCCTTATACTTTTTTCTTCCAGCAGGGTGGAGGGCTCCTCGGCACCCCCTCCTTCATCTACTGACACTCAACTATAAACTGAACTTCATTCACCTGTACATTGGTCCTCATGAGCCTTTTCTACTTTATTGCATTTTTGTGATTTACTTTACACTTGCTCCTTATGAGCTTCTTTACTGTTGCTCCTCGTGAGCCTCTCGCATTTCTCTGTATGCTCTGTTGTTTGAGGCGTAAATAAACGCCTTACTTCCACCCCCGCCTTGCTTTCTTCCTTTTCACGCATCATCCTGACAGTGACACCGAGCTAACCAGTCCTTGCCCTACCCTATTAATGCCGAGCGTCAGGCTAGGGAGTGACAAGTATCAATTTTATAAGTCATTGGTTTGACTCGACCGAGAACTAAACTCCCAATGTGTAAATATAACATTTTAATTGCCATTTAACGCGCACCTTTTTGCCGTGGGACGGCGCCACTGCAGCTGTAAATCATGGGAAAGCGCTGAATGGAGCTTCTTCGTTCCTGTCGTACATTGTCTTTGGTGTTACATATTTTGCAAATCACAAATCACAATTCTTGGCACTATTGTTGAAGGATACCCGGTACCCCACAACATTCGACAAGAATATAATATTAGTCATTTTGCTATGCTGATTTTGACCCATTAATATGTTAATCGCATCTCAGTTCAAGTAACAGTTTCATTATGCACAGCTAACCCATGCAGTAAATAAAACACGGGCGAACGGCACGTAGCTCAGGCGGTAGAGTGCCCACCTGTGAACGTGTGGGTCATCCAATCGATCCTGCTCAGTGGACCCATTTGCAGTTTAAGCTATTTTCTGTTCCAACCAGTGGTCCACAACTGGGTCATCAAAGGCTGTGGTATGTGTTGTCCTGTCTGTTGGAAAGTGTTTATAAAAGACCCTTTGCTGCTTATCGGAAAGAGTAGCCTATGTGGTGGCAGTGGGGTTTTCCAAATAAATATGTCAGAATGAGCATATGTTTGACGTACAATATTGATTGATTGATTGGTGGTTGCTTTACGCCATGTCAGCAGCATAGGCCATATTCACGGCAAGAAATGTTTGTTTTTGTTCAAACCATCGCTTTTACATGTAAAAGCATACAATCAATTTTGTGTCAATGGGACACTCATGAATTTTGTAAACTCACAATCATATAGCTAAATAAAAGTCTAAATGATAGTATTATTCACTGATGAAATTTGTTTAAAAACCTATATGAGTTGGTACAAACCAGCTGCCCTCAAAAAGGCCTTGACGTACAATATCTAATGATATGAAAATCAATGCGCTCTAGATGCGTCGCTAAATAAAACTTTACGTTTAGTAAATAAAACAAACAAAAACGGCATTAGAGTATACCATCTACCAATGTTTGTGCTGACCAGAAATAATCATTTGTCTTTTGTTACGGTTTCATGGCAAGAATAACATTTGCTTGCTTGTTTGTTGGAGTTTTACGACCTGGCAACATCTAAGGTCATATCAGGACGGGTAAGAATAACAGAAACGAGGCCAAACTCTATATTCCAAACTCTTGGGGTTGATATATTTCTGTTCACTGGGGTTTCACATCCATTCAACATGCAAGGTCATATCAGGACAGGCACTTGGAACAAAGTGCACTGATGGCGACTTGATAATTTGTTTGTTGGGGTTTTATATCATAGCAACATCTATGGTCATATCAGGACAGGTGCTGCCTTGTGACAGCGCGCACTCATGGTAACTATATAGTGCCACCCCAATGGCAGATCAGGCTGCCAGCACCATGACCCGATATCCCACGCAGTCACATTATCCTGATACTGAGCTTACCAGTCCTAGTTCTGCCCTAGTAATGATGAGAGACAGGCTAGGTAGCGACAAGTGCGACTTTATAGTGCTTCCCAACTGAGACAACACCCTGCCACTAGCACCATGACCTGATATCCCAATCAGTCACATTATCCTGACCATACGCTAACCCGTTATTGCCATACCCTATTAATGCCGGCCATCAGGCAAAGTAGTGACAAGTTTCAATTTTGTCTTTGGTTTCACTCAGCTTGAGATTGATCCCAAAACCTCCAGCATGGAAAGTGTCTGCCCTACCTGCTCAGCCACCCCTTCCAGCTAGCACTTAGATGACTCAGCTGCTTTGGCACTGGCTGAGCGACAACCTGCTGTGAGGCAATCCCGGATGGCTGCTCTTGACAGAGAAGCCGAAGCTGAGCTTGGGCTGGTGCGCAAAGCCACCCACCTGAATCCTACCATCACCGCAAGCCCTAATTGCCACCCCAATAGGGCGGAGAGGGAGCGGCCGAAGGGCTAGTGGACCTCCACCAGACATTACTGACATCTCCGGGTCAAGCTCAAGGTCATTGACTGACATGAGGGTACACTATCATGGGTGGTAATGTCATTGCTTTTGAAAGATTTAGTTTTCATAAGCGGCACATTTGTTTGTTGATGATGTTGCAATTGCTGATGTTGATCCTGCTGCTGGTGCAATTCCTTATATTGTTTTTCTAGTTGCTGCTGCTGTTGCTGCTGTTGCTGCTGCTGCTGCTGGCACTGTTGCTGGTGCAATTGCCTATGTTGCTTTTCTAGTTATTGTTGCTGCTGATATTGTTACTGCTGTTGTTGTTGCTGCTGTTGTTGTTGCTGCTGTTGGTGTTGCTGTATTTGTTGTTTCTGCTGTTGTTGTTGGTGTTGTTGTTGCTGTTGTTGTTGGTGTTGTTGCTCCATTTCTTGCTGGTGATTGAGAACATCCTTTGAGATGCGCCTTGCAATGGAGATGTGCTTGATGTTACTTTCAGCTACTGGCTGTAGCTGTGGGTGGAGAGTATGACCGCTCTCATCTTGTGGCGGCTCACCACTCGGGTATAACTCACACAACCGAACCCACTTGATCTCCATCCCTTTATGGCGGTTTGCGCAGTGCTTCCGGCAGTTCCCAGATGTGTGGCAGCGAAAGTCACAGTACGCGCATTTATACGGCTTAACATCGCGGTGTGTGTGCATTACACGAACATGCTCCTTAAAGGTGTGCTGGTTTCCGGTCGCGTACTGGCAGAAGGAGCAGGTGTACGTTTTCGATGAGTGAAGCCGCTGGATATGGTTGGCAAGCGTGTTCTTCGTAACAAAGGTCTTCCCGCATGTCTTACAGGTGATGTCGCGGATGCCCATGTGCGTTTTCATATGCATTTCATATCGGTGCTTGCGGTCAGTCGTAAAGTCGCAGACATTGCAGGTGAAAATGGTCATCTCGCTACTGATCACAATTTGATGCATCCCAAACAAGTGACCTACAAGATGAAATGCAACAGCTTCATTAGTGTTTCAGCGAATCATTTAAACGTGTGTTCTTCAAACTGCATTCCAATGTAGATGAACACTGAGCCAACCACTCCTCGCCCTATCCTAATAATGCTGAGTGCCTGGCTAGGAAGCGACAAGTATAAATTTGTATGTCATTGGTTTGACTCGACCGGGGTTCGAACCCATGGGTTTGAATCCCACGATCTACCAAATGGTTGGGATTGTGAAAATTGACATTAAAGCTACATAGTTCCATAAAAGCATCAAACTTTCAAAACCAAAACATTTATCTAGATCTGATCCTCCATATCTAACCGAGATACTGATGCACTTATTAAGCATTTGTTGCCACAAAGAGGGAATGCTGAGTCAATTTAATAGAATATGTTACACATGGTTTCAAACTGTTGGCAAGCATGCCAAAATTAATTTTGCATGTTTGAACTTCTGCAAAGTTAGCCATTTAAAACAAAAGTTGCTTGAAACTAAAATAAGATAGATTACAACCATCAACCTAATATAGTTATCTCAGAAAATGACAGACACTCATAACCATCGGACTATGCAACTTTACCGGACCCTGAGATTCTATGAGAGCCCTGTAGAATGTGCATGCATGCTTGCATTGGGTGCTGTGATACATAACCTAGAATTTTATTTACTGTAACCACAAATTATGATTCTGAGTTTTTAAAAATTCATGAGCGTCTATTGACACATATTTGAGTTACATTACAAAAGCGATGGTTGAATAAAAAACAAACAATTCTCGCCATGAATATGGCCTATGCTGCCGACACGGTAGGCCTATAAAGAAACCACCAATAAATCAATCATCAATCAATCATCAATCAATCAATCAACATACTCTGGTAGTTGCCCTTGTCGTGCGTCTCATACTGACAGTGCTCACACTTGTACCGCTTGGTGTCGCTGTGTCGCATCATGTGCGCCTTCAGCTCCGCCTCCTCCCCGTAAGCCTGTCCGCACACGTGACACATGTAGGGCCGGATGCCCCTGTGCACCTTGTTTGTGTGCTTCTGCAACCCCCTGGTGGGCAGTCAAAGGGCAGGCAGTCAGCGAAGGGAGTGGGTAACTGGAGTGAGCGATTGGAGTGAGTGATTGGAGTGGTTGGTTGGTTGGTTGTCCTGGCAACGTCTAAGGTTATATCAGGACGGGTACCGACTTGTGACAGTGCACACTCATGGTAACTTTATAGTGCTGCCCCACTGGGAAGTCAGGCCTCCAATACCATGACATGATATCCCACTCAGTCACAATATCCTGATGCTGAGCCAACCAGTGCTTGCCCTATCCTATTAATGCCAAGCATTAAAGGAAGTGACAAGTATCAATTTTAAAGTCATTGGTTTGACTCGACCGGGATCCGAACTCCCGACCTTCCACATGCGAGGCCCGCGCTCTACAGATTAATATCTGTGCAAAATAAAAACTGAGAACCCCAACTGAACTGCACCACAAGGGGCAGGTGATATGTCACGGCCCACCAACTGGACAGCCCAGGGCGGGATAACCGGAAATATAAAAGCCAGATAACATATCCAACAATATAAATCAAATCAAATTCAAACAAACATCACTCAACCACCTATTATGTACAGGCATATGGACATGTAAATAAAATAGGCTAGTATAGAATTAAGTAGAAAAAAGCAGAAAACTCTTCCCAAGAAAACCCCAAAACACTAACATAGAACCTTAAGAAAACAACTAATGCTAGGTACACACCTACCGTTTTTCCGCACCCACCTACTGTATGCGATCTAAAACTGCCCAAAAATCGTGAGGTGTGCACTCCCCTAGCACACCCACCGATTGCGATTCGCGACTTTTTAGGGCTAAAACTGCTTCCTTACGATTGCGATTCGCGATTCGAAAAATGAATCGGTCCGTTTTCAGTTTTAAGCGGGTCGGGTCGGGTCGCGATTTTTAGTGCGCGAATCGTATACAGTAGGTGTGTACCTAGCATGACATAGTAATAAGAATAGAACAAAAATACAATGCCAAGAGGGCCCAAAAAAACTAACATACTAAACAGACTGTAGTAGTCTGAACATGAGCTCTACTATCACGCGGTAGCAGCGGAGACTACGACGCCATCAGCGCAGTTCCACTACACTGCGCTAGGTGGCGGCACGGGTCACCACCGGTCAGACCCCAACTGGGCTGACCTCTACTGCGTGTGGTTGACCCACCCCCCACACACACCTATAGAGTCGATGTGGGATCTGGCGAGTCAGGGGGCGGGTCAGACAACTACTGACGCCGCGGAGAGCAGAGGGTTCAATAAACCAGGTGAAGCGTACACTGAATTGAATCTTGGTGTTCTTTCGTGTGAGAAAGGGTGAGTCGGAGGGCCGTGGGCCATTACATTGGTGCCGTGAGCCAGCTTGCCTTCTGCGTAAGGGGGTGAGTATTGGACCTGGGCCATGGACTCCGCAGGTAGGTTCTCTTCGTAATTTGTAGTTATGGAGGGAGCGACGGCCGGTCAACTGCGTAGTGGGCGCCAGTACCAGAATGATGGTACAGGGAGCCCCGGCGCAGTTGGGTCGCCGGTGGGCGTGGACGCTTCTGCGGTAGGTACACCGCACCACGCTCACAGTTCACCTGATAGGGATGTTGATGTTTGTACGTTCATTCCTAATACAGGTGCCGGCGTTGTAGGGGACCGCCGCCGTGTGTCAGTGAGTGGGGGGGGCGTAGCCACTCCCGCGCCATTGCCAGTGGTGTCGCCTAGAAGTGCTGAGGGTGCTGATAGCTATTGGTCGCAGTTAGCCCGACTGAGTGGCAGTCCGCCACCCGGTATTGCGCCGTTGTTTACATCGGGGGCGATACAGGGTGGTGGGCGTGACGCGCGGTTGGGCGCTCGTTCTGATAGTGGTGGCGCGGCGTTGAAGAATGTCGCGCCATCAATAGCAGTGCAAGATGTTCTCTCAGTTGATAGAAATACTGGGGAGGGCATTACGGGGAGTGCGATGAAGGTGGGCTTCGCTCTTGATGATATGCAGTCTCTGTCGATCAGTAGTGATTCGGGGTCGAGTGTACGTGAGGGTAGCAGTTCAATCGCGTGTCGTGAGGGCTTAGGTCTGGCTGGGCGCGGGGGTTCTGTGGGAGGCATACCGCTGGAGTATTCGCCGTGGGGGAGTTCAGCTGTCCGTTCTGTGGGGACGGGAGCTGGACGTGCAGGTCCCCGAGATCCCGATGATAGGGAGAGTTCCCCGGCTTTGGAGACAGGGTTCGTAGCCGATGACTCGTTGACGTTCGCGTTGGAGCATGATTTGGTTATGAGTCGTACGTTTTCTGGGTCGCAGTCGGAGGTGGAGCGTCAAGAGGGGATGCGGATCCGCCGACTGCGAGCTTGGAAGCGGGTCCAGTTTGACCGGATGGCGGAGGAGAGGCGGTCGTTGGATGAGTTGAGAGTCTCCAATGCTGCCGCCTTCGCGCGCGAATTAGCAGAGCTAAGCGCGGCGCGGCGTGTGTCCGCAGAAGAGGCAAGGTCTAATCGGTTGTTGGTGGGCGAGCAGCAGGCTGCGTTCACTAAACAGACGGAGGACTTGTCTATGCGGGAGGCGCTGAATAATCACTTACAGGATGAGAATCAGAGATGTGAACGGTTGCTAGCTGCTGAGAGGTGTAGCATTAATTCTGCTCTGGGGGTTCTTGTAAGTGAGCGCGCAGCTTTTCAGGCTGAGAAACTGGCGTTTCAACGCGGTTTGGAGCTTGGAGAGAGTAATGTGGGGGTTACTGAGTCTACGCGGTTAGATAACTGCGAGACGCAGTATCCAGTGCATACTGCGCGCCCGGTTTCCGCGGGTAGCTCGCCGCGTTCTCCGGCGCCCTCTAAGGGGGGCGGTGGGGGAGGTGGGGGTCCTAGGGAGCCGGAGCCCTCCAGTGAAGTCGGTACCTCTAAGGGGGGGGCTTCTGGGCAACATCTGAGAGGTGTTGTTCAGGACTCCGTTTACGTGGGTAATACTCATGAGGAGGTACGGAGTGAGAGGATTCCCGACCCGGTAGGTGTGGGGGGTGACGCAGTTCCGATTGCGTCATTGCCTGGGCTGCCGGTAGGTCGCCAGTACTCGGTGGAAGAGATGTGGTTGTTCCGTAATCATCCTGCAATAATGGATGTGATTCGGGAGCCTGCTTCGATTGGGGGTGGGGCCGGTTGGGAGTCGTGTAATCGGGATACGTTGGAACTGGATGAGAATGTTCTGAGGTATCCCGTGGCAGGTTCTGCACGTATTCCAACGCTGCGTCCTAAGCCATTTACAGGTATTAAGCAGGAATGGAATATCTGGTGGCGGGACTTTACGTTGGATATGCGGTCAAATATGTGGGATGAGAGGGTAGCTCTCATTCAACTGTTGCCTCTGTTAAGGGGGGGGGCCGGCGCAGGACTGCGTGGACGCGTGGAGGCGTCATGGGTTGACGACGATGAGGGAGTTACTTCCTATCATCTCGTATAAGTTCCGACCAGTGGACCCCATGGCGCGGTGGTATCAATGGAAGAAACGCGTCCAAACTGCCCGAGATGGATCGTACCGCGCGTACGGTCTACAGCTTCAGGTTGATGGGCGGGAGGCTGCCAGAGATACTGGGATGAGTGAGCGTGCGATCGAGACTAAGATAGTCGAGCGTTTCGTGTGCTCACTCATGGATCCGGGGGAGCAGCGTGCCGCCTATGACCGGTGGCGTCCGGGCAAGTCGTCTCTGGAGGAGATGTTTGAAGTAGTCGACGATTATTGCGCTAAGGCACTGCGTGCTGGGCGGTCGACTGCGGTGGAAGCTATTCGGCTATCAGATGAGTCGGATAGTGAATTCGAGGTTGAGGTGGCTGCGTATAACGCGTCACGTGATCCTCGGCGTAATGGCGGCGGTAGCTACTCTCGGGGAGGTTCTGGGGGGAGCTATCGCGGTGGTAATTCCTATCGGGGTTCGTCTGGGGGTAGCTATCGGGATGGTGGCAATTTCAGGGCGAGCTCTGGGGGGGGTTATCAATCGCCACCTATCACTAAATCGATGGTCCAGGGGTGGATGCGTGATGTGATGGGGGAGCAGAAATCTGCTGCGCAGGTGGCAACAGGTGGGCCTAGCTCATCTGGGTTATCTGCGCGCAGGCGCGTAGTTAAGAAGGATACGCGTGCTCGTGATCACGAATGTGGTCGTTGCTTTGCTTTCGGTCATTGGCCTATACAATGTACTGGAGTAAAACGTACTCTCGAGGAGGCTGTGATAGCCGGTGATCGCGAGGGTAGGGACAACTCGGGTGTTGATCGGGCGAGGTTGGCGCGTCTCCGTAAAGACAGGGACGTTAAGGCTAAGCCGAATTTAAACGCCTAGGGTTGGACCGTTTGGGCGTAGGCCCAACCCAATTGGCAAGCCCGGATACCGCCAAAGCGGATAGGGGGTTGACTATCAAGGAAGCCGGTGTGCAGTCTGATGCTAGCGCGAGACCGCCGGTGATCGTACCTGGTGATATGATCCCAGTGGAGTCGGTATTGTGGGATGGCATGAAGCGGATAGCGCGTTGCGTTTCTGCTTTGGCTCCCGCACCTTTGGACGACTGTATGCAATTTATAGTACAGCGTCAGGGGTGCGACCTGTCTCACCCTTGTGGTAAACGCTTATTCGTGGATTCCACTTTCTGGACTTTGGACGGAAAACGGTGGTATGTGAGAGTGCGTGTTAGAGGGATTATCGGGTATTTTTTAATAGACAGTGGGGCTGCGGTCACATGTGTTGGACGAAAATTCTTCGATAAGTTAGACGGTGATAAGGTGTTTTTCGATAATAGCGTGAAGCCTGTCACTGTCACCGGAGCACCACTCAAGCAGTACGGACAAGCCATACTATCTCTGGAGATCGGGGGGAAAATATTCCATTATGCCCCTACTGTTTCCGATATTTCAGAGGATGGTATTTTGGGTGCGGAATTTTTGGAGTATTATGGTTGTGAGCTGCGGCAGGCAGGCAGCCTATATCTTCGATATCCGTATCAACTCACGGTGCAGTGTGAATTACGTCGCAATAGTCAGACTGATTCGCACTGACAATCAAATAACTTATCAGCAGACAATCAAATGCAGACAATCAAATAACTTATCAGCAGCTACTGTTTGATAAGACAACACCAACACTACAGCTGGCCAGCATTGAAAACAAGCCTGGGTACCCGGACTTACATGCTATGGACAGTATAAATACAGCCTCAATAAAAAAATTAAAATTTGAAAAGATTAGGCCACCGCGTGTGGTGTGTGATTGGAGTGAGCAATTGGGATGAATTAATGTAGTGGGCAATTGGAGTGAGCAATTGGAGTGTATAATGGGAGTGAGTGATTGGAGTGAGCCATTGGAGTGAGTGGTTGGAGTGACTGATTACAGTGGGTAATTGAAGTGATTTATTGGAGTGCATGATTGGAGGAAACGGTTAGAGAACAAGTGTCGTGAGTGCCTGAAATGAGTGATTGGAGTGAACGATTATAGTGAGCGAGTGTAGTGAGTGATGAGAGTGAGCGATTGGAGTGAACTATTGGAGTGTGTGATTGAATTGCAGTTGGTGATTGGATGGAGTCATTATGGTGAGAGAATGGAGTGAACAATTGAAGGGAATTATTAGAGTGAATGTAGTGAGCGATTGGAGTGAGCAATTGTAGTGAGCGATTGGAGTGAATGATTGGAATGATTGATTAGATTGAGCAAGTGTAATGCATGATTGGAGTTAGCGATGGGACTGAATGATTGGAGTGAACTACTGGAGTGAATGATTGGAATGAATGACTGGAGTGAATTATTAGAGTAAGTTAATGTAGTGAGTGATTGGAGTGAGTGATTGGATTGAGTGATTGCAGTGAGCGATCGGAGTGAATTATTGAAGTAAATGATTGGAGTGCGTTATTGGGATGAGCAATTGAAGTGAGCGAGTGTTAGGAATGATTGGAGTGAATCGGAGTGAGCAGTTGTAGTCAGTGTTAGTAGTGAGTGATTGGAGTGAGTGATTGGAATGAGCGAGTGTAGTGGGTGATTGGAATAATCGATTGAGGTGAGCGATTGGTGAGAATGATTGGGGTTTGAAGTCCGAGGTTCGAATCCCATGATCTATCATAAACAGGAGACGAGTACTCAACTCATTCCAATAAAATTATTATTATATATTAAAATTCTAAACTAAAATTGCATAATCAGATGGTTTCGTTTGTTTGTTTGTTTGATATTTTACGTCCTAGCAAGATCTAAGGTCATATCAGGACGGGTACTGACTTGAGACAGTGCGCACTCATGGCGACTTTATAGTACTGCCCCACTGGGAGACGAGGCCACCAGCACCATGACCTGATATCCCAATCAGTCACATTATCCTGAAACTCAGCCAACCAGTCCTTGCCCTATCCTAATAATGCAGAGCACCTGGCTAGGAACCGATAAGTATCAATTCTTAAGTCATTGGTTTGACTCGACCAGGGTTCGAACCCACGGTCCCATGGTCTACCAACACGGGAGACGGACACTCAAACTCAATCGGCCATCCCGTCTGGTTAGATGGGTTTGAGTTAGGGTGATTATTATAATCCATATTATTTTAGTTTCCGTAATTTTTATTTTAAAGGCCAAGATATCTTAAGTGAAAAGATACCGGATTAAATTTGGGGTGCACATTGCAATACTGGATGCATTGGCTTCAACAGTGACAGGCTCCATTAAATTGACTTACTATTCCTTCCTAGCTAAGTGCTTTGGTGTTTTGAAAATGTTATGCGTTCATACGATTGTCTGTCAGTCTGGATGTGTTCATCCTATCGGAAATATCCATGACTGTTGGTCACCAGTGTTCACGATCCCCCGCCTGTTGAATTAGTGTGGGCATTCTTCTTATGGCAGTGAGTTGCCTTACATTGTCAAACGACTGAGTTTGAGGTCATCCTCTAACGTCGTTTGCCATCTATCATCACAGTCATTATGGTTTCCCCGATACTGTCATCCTCCTTTCTAGCAACAATCATCGGATCACCGGATTAAATTACATGCAGACTTACTTTTCTCGCTTGAACCTTCGGTCGCAGATCTGGCAGGCGAATGGTTTCTCCACCTGGTGCTTCTGCATGTGGACCTTCAGTGAGGACTTCCACACACACGTGTAGCGACACCCAGGAACAGCGCATGGGTAAACCTGAAAGACTTCAGCAATCAGGTCACTGGGACGAAGTGAGAAGTCTGGAACAGCAGATTAATTAAGGATGCAGTCATGAAGCGCGTAAACCTGAATTCTAGTTTTCTTTGTTTTTTTGTTGCTTTATGTCCTAGCAACATCTAAACTTAGATACTGGCAGACTTATTATCCACCGAATGCAGTGGCCAAAATTGGTCGGGCGCAGGCCTCCCGTGCGGGAGGTCGGGAGTCAAGTCAAACCAAAGACTTACAAAACTGATACTTGTCGCTTCCTAGCTTGGCGCTCAGCACTAATAGGATAGGGCAAGGACTGGTTAGCTCAGTGTTAGGATAATGTGACAGTGGGACGGGACTATAAAGGCACTGTCACAAGTCTGTACAAGTCTGTACAAGTCCTGATATGACCTTAGATGTTGCCAGGACTTAAAATTCTAACAACCAACCAACTTATTATAGATTTATTTCTGTATGGAGGGGGACATTAAACCCATTTAATAGAAGCTCTTACTGCTGGAACCAATGGTGTCAGAATTTTTATATGATTGCCAAAAATAATTTGGCATGTTTTCAAAACTTCAGATACCTCCAAAATTAGCCATTTAAAATAAAAGTTACTTCAAACTAAAATAAAGTAGATTATGACGATCAATCTAATATGTTTATCTCAGAAAATGGCAGAAACTCTAAACCATCGGACGATGCAACTTTAAGCTCAAACATGTTTGTAGAAAAGATATGGCAGTGTATTAATCGATAACAATTGTCTGGACATAATTAAGTATTGTCATGGCGGTGATGAAAATTGGAAATATTGCGCCTAGAGTGGGACTCGAACCCACATCTCTTTGCACTCCGTGCCAGTGTGCTAACTATTACACCATCTAGGCTGCCTGATATCACCCCACTACCCACGCCTACCTGTCTATGTGGTTACTTATCTGAGAGGTCAGTGCAGACTACTACACTCGTCCCCCTGGAATTGTAAGTCTTTTAATGCTTACAATTACATAAATACAGGCAATGCACTAACACATACATACACAGGGTAGGTTCAACAACCATACAGCACGTAGCTTGTACAGGATCATGGTCTCGGCAACCAGTGTCGTGGGGGTGATGAAAATGCGAAATATTGCGCCTAGAGTGAGACTCGAACCCATATGTCTTTGCACTCCGGGCCAGTGTGCTAACTATTACACCACCTAGGCTCCCTGATATCACCACACTACCCATGCCTACCTGTCTAAGTAACACTTGCCTGAGAGGTCAGTGCAGACTACTATAACATCATTATTTTATTGAGGGGTCATCCAACGTTTTCAACATCTTCACAGTTGTACAAAGCATACAATGATAATAGATGGGGGGGGGAGGGGGGGTTGTCAGCCATGCATGACTTTAAAATGTTGCTCTAACACAAACCACAACCACGTTCTATGATAAAATGTTGATGTGTGCTACTTTGTAGGGGAGCGGAAGGTGGGAGGGGGAGAGGGGTCTGGAAAAGTGGTACGCTTTGTAGGACCGCAAAAATGTTGAAAACTTTAGATGACCCAGTCCCTTGTTTTCACTATGCAGTATTCACCTTTCCCTTGAGATATCAGCAGCAATGAGTGTGACAGACTTACTTACCTGGACGGTGCATCAGTATTCACCTTTCTTTTGAGATACCATAGAGTGTGACAGACTTACTTACCTATACGGAGTGTCAGTTTTCACCTTTTCTTTGAGATATCAATGAGAGTGACAAGACTTATTTACCTGCGTACAGCCTCAGTGTTCACTGCCACTTTAAGATAATACGAATAAGCAATGCTTAGGACCGACCCACCGATATAACTACAGCAAAGTATTTTATGATTTTTGTTTTACTCCACTCGCGGTGTTCGATTTGAAATTCTATCAACTCGGGTGACCCGAATACGGCATAAGCATATTCAGCGCTATACGGCCGTCGTTTCCGCAGAGTAAACTATTAATATTTCATTTGTGCATCCATGTTTATGCCAAATTGTTATTTATTTCTTTTAATTTTGAATAAACTAAGTTTTGAACTGCACGTATCGGCAAAGTCTATGGCAGTGGGCATTTTGATATATTATTAACCAATAGCTGTCGTCCACCCTGATTGCTGCGGACCGAAGTTCGACAAGCGATTTCCGTTTCCGTTTGCTGGATTTGGATGTTATTCAACACGATTTTTACAAATGGTGGCGCCCATACAGTGCTATTTCCGTTTCCGTTTGCTGGATTTTGGTCGTTTCATTTTCTCCCTCTGTGAGTAGGAGTATTGTTTATGTGTATATATCTACATGAGTTAGTCCTAAGCCTCCCCAGAGGGTGGGTCGGTATTAATGAATGAGTGTAATAGACTAACCTGAACCATGCCTCAGTATTAAACCGTTCCTGAGATATCAACGAGTGTGACAGATTACCTGGACCGTGCCTCAGTATTTACCGTTTCTTTCAGATATCAACGAGTGTGACAGACTTACCTGGACTGTGCCTCAGTATTCACCGTCCCTTTGAGATATCAACGAGTGACAGACTTACCTGGACGGTGCGACAGTATTCACCGTTTATTTGAGATATCAACGAGTGACAGACTTACCTGGACAGTGCATCAGTGTTCACCGATACTTTGAGATACCAATGAGTGTGGCAGACGTACCTGGACAGAACCGTCGTTGATCTGGTGCTTGCTGTACATGTGCACCCTGAGCTGTGCAGGCACCGAGAACTTGCTCCCACACACCTCACACTCCTGTCTGCGCATGTGCCGGATCCGGAAGTGCCTGGCAACATTCAGCACCACATGAATGATTTGCAAAAAGCGGCTCTGAGCTCATGTCACTCAAACTAGTCTAAAAATGACATCTCTACAGATTCATCAGACAACCATATGGACATACAGGTCTAAGAACCAGTAAAGACATAAGTAAAGCTAAGTAAGTGAATAGCTTACTTTAGTTGTGATGGGTACAACCAGTAAAGACATAAGTAAAGCTAAGTAAGTAAATAGCTTACTTTAGTTGTGATGGGTACAACCAGTAAAGACATAAGTAAAGCTAAGTAAGTGAATAGCTTACTTTAGTTGTGATGGGTACAACCAGTAAAGACATAAGTAAAGCTAAGTAAGTGAATAGCTTACTTTAGTTGTGATGGGTACAACCAGTAAAGACATAAGTAAAGCTAAGTAAGTGAATAGCTTACTTTAGTTGTGATGGGTACAACCAGTAAAGACATAAGTAAAGCTAAGTAAGTGAATAGCTTACTTTAGTTGTGATGGGTACAACCAGTAAAGACATAAGTGAAGCTAAGTAAGTAAATAGCTTACTTTAGTTGTGATGGGTACAACCAGTAAAGACATAAGTAAAGCTAAGTAAGTGAATAGCTTACTTTAGTTGTGATGGGTACAACCAGTAAAGACATAAGTAAAGCTAAGTAAGTAAATAGCTTACTTTAGTTGTGATGGGTGTTATACCTCTGCTGAATACGCCTTATTTAATGCAGTAATTTCTATTAAACCTGTGTGAAGAATATACATTTCAATCCGCCCTAATTCCTCCATCTATCCATTAGTGAGTCCCAAACTACCTGGAAAGAACTAATTGACACATTATGAAGTACTGAATCTGGATCAGTAGATGCCAAGTTGTTCAATGAGAATCGCTAAGAGTCACCTTTCAAGCAGCACCCTTGAGCCTGCCGTAAAGCAGCAGTTCTTGCAGGTCAGCGCATATGAAGGGTGGTGCTGCTTTACGTGCTCTGTAAGCGCATCCGGGTTCGACAACTTGAAGCCACACTTGTCTACTTCGCAGACCCATGTTGTGCACCGCTTCGCATAACTACAGATAGATGAAGTGTGTAATGGTGGAGTGGTTAGTGATTTGAAACAAATGCAGGAGCCTAGTTTGGGATTTCAAGTGATACGCATACTTTTTCAGTGATGGAATAAAACACCATTGGAATAAAACACGATAGAATTCACAGTACAAAACATCATTTGTCTTAATATTCTTTTTAGTTTTGTAATCTCAGGTGGTACACACCTGCGTACCTGAATATATGGAAGCTAGGCCCCTGAAATTGAACTATATTCTTGAAAATATATATATTATATTTGCCTACCATACATTTGTTAATATTGAAAACAAACTACATTTGATTTTCATCAGCCACGTTATCAAATTTTGAAATAATTCATTTAAATTGCCTCCTTTTAAAAGACTTTGCTTTGAACAAGATAAGGTACTTTAAAATTGATACCATGTAAAAAATGCTTACTTACGCCCTTCGCATTGGCTTCTTGCAGAATTGCGCCTTGCAATGAGCAATTGCACAATGTTCACGAAGCTTCTTGATGGTAGCAAACTGATCCTGGCAGGTTCCGCACTCATGCAGCTCCTCTGGCTTTGGCAGCTTGCAACAAACTCCATCTTTCGTCAGCGAACAAGATTTTCTGTGCTTACAATACGCCTTCTGATACTTGAAGAGCCGCCCACAGAAAGCGCACCGCATCTCGTATAACCCATCACCACCTTGGACTATTTGAGGTTCTACTCCGCTTACAGACTTTGCGCTTTTGGTGATGCGGTAACAGATTAGGAAATGTTTACTAAGCGCATGCATGGATTTGCCATTAAAGCTGCAGTTTTCGCACTGCAGTCCTGGATTATGCGATACGCGAATGTGCTCTATGAAGTTCCGGCAGTAGCGGAATGTACGCAGGCATTTGCTACACCGGTACAACTGTGATGCAGGTGTGTGAGAAGGAGCACCATGATTGCACACCATGTGCAGGTGGAGGTCGTTGGATGACGCATGCTTCTGCTGGCATTGAACGCATGTAAATAGGTGTTGCACCGCATGTACCTTACATTGATGAGCACATGCAAGAGTCCATAGCCTCTGGGAATCAGGGCACAATCTACATTTGTACTCCACACCCGTGCCACCAAGCAATCGCTCAAATAACCTCGAGCTGGGTCTGTGAACCTTTAGAAAAATGTCTTTCTGGACCATGTGTCGCTTTTGATGCAGGAATAACATCGCATGAAATGTAAACAATTTCCCACAAACTTTACACTGGAGCATTTCTTTTTTTGCATAAATCCACCGCCGGTGTGTTGCCATAGAAACAGTCTTAACGATTTTGTTTTTAACAGAGTTTTTCAGTTCTTCAATTTTCTTCTTAGGTAAGACCACCTTCTGGAAGTTTACTTCTTTTTGAATATTCTGGGATGCTTTCTGTATTTTTGGTGTTGCATTGAACTCTTCGCTCTCTGTGTTCTGGTGTCCATCTGCATTAACCATGGCCTTGAATCCTCCACGTTCTGGATTTAACTCACACGGGGTTTTATTTTTAGCTATGGAGAGCCTGCGCTTTGTGATTCTCAGCTTAAGCTCATCACAGGCATTCCTGGCTTGCTTTGGTTTTGGAGATATTTTGTACAGACTATCTCTATTCTCATCCGCTGTTGACACATCACAGCTACCACCTGAGCAGGACATCGCTGATATTTCATCTTCCACATCCTGGAAGGAAATATCAAAGTAGCTAACAAACATCAGGGCTCGCAATCATCAACGGGAAATTCTATCTAGGTTTCAGCGACTTGTGGGTCAGTTTTTCGGGAGTCGCTTGTAAAAAATGAAGTCACGGGTTTAATTTCATATATTCTCAAGGGTCGTTTCTATTTGTTTTCCAGCCTAAAATGTTAAATATATTTTATGCGTCACTTATAACTTTGCTCTTTTTTTCACTGCGAGCCAAACACATGGGGTCATGCATACCCGAGCTCCCAAGTCATCAAGAGCCCTGAAATATGATTAAATCCAAATCTATCCACGGGCTTTGTAAATATATTAATAATATACGGATGGAATTAACTAATATTGTCTTCATTTATTATCTGCATAAGAAAGGGTTTCTTTGACAAAGTCATTATACCGGTAGATTATACTGATCTATTTCAGATACTTTTAATTTAACATTTCCAAATATCCATTTAATAGAACAAAACAATTTGAAACAACTATAATTTTAATGTGTAGTTTTTCATGGGCACACTTGAAACAATCTATGAAACTTGAGTATATAGTTTCATTTTATTAACTTTCTCATCTGGTTCCATTATGTTAGTTTCTAGAAAATGTTTGAAAATAATCTGTCAACAAACATAAGTAGAAAATCAAGAGTGGTGTTGACACAGATCTTATTCCATGGAACAAATTATTTGACCAACAACAACAAAAACCAACATCTTACTTAAAATTGCAGAGTCTGATGGTTTTGAGTTTCTGGCATATATATTTATGAGATAAATATATTAGGTTGATCATTATATAAAGTTTGAAGTCACTTTCATTACAAATGCGGCTAACTTTGAATTTGAAATGAAAATGACTTTTGGTGTGCACACCTAAATCAACCTATAGGATTTCATAGTAATGATCATTTCCGGTAATGCGTCACTATCATGCCTGAAAAACAACAGAATAGAAATGTCAGTACCCATAGGTTTTTGGTTCCCAACGCCTGTTTCACAGAACTAATAAAGCGTGACCAATGGGTTCCCATGAGCCTTGGGCACAGAACCCAAAATGTGTTTCCCATAAAATTTGAAATTGTATAGGTTGCTAAAAAGCTGGACACCACAGACGCTTAAGAATTAGCGGCTTGACTCACTTGTGTATGGGAAGGGTCATCGGGTTCGGCCAGCATCTCTTCAGAGTCTTTCGGTTTGGACTGTGGCAGGACCGGGTTCTGCAGGTACTGCTCACAGAGGTTTATCGCACCTGGAATGTCAAGCTGTGTGGCCGCTGTGATGATCGCCCAGATGTTGCTGGAGGTAATGTGCAGCTGGCCGGTGTACAAGTAGGTCAACAGAGGCGTGAACATGGAGGCATCGATACCTGGAACAGGAAGTAGGGGGCCCTGATCGTGTACTTAGTGTAGAGGTCTGCACTGACCTCTCAGACAAGGAGCTACATAGACTGGTAGGCGTAGGTAGGGTGGTGATATCAGGGAGCCTAGGTGGTGTAATAGTTAGCACAGGGCTCGGAATGCAAGAGATGAGGGTTTGATTCCCGCTCTAGGCACAATATTTCCTATTTTCATCACCCCCATGGCACTAGTGCCGTGACCAGGATCCTGTATGGTTGTTGAACCGGCCCTGTGCCTGTACATGTAAGTGCAAGGCCTGAATGCATGTAATTATAAGCATTAAATTACCATTTAAAAGACTTACAATTTCAGGGGGACGAGTGTAGTAGTCTGCACTGACCTCTCAGGCAAGGAACCGCATAGACGGTAGGCATGGATAGGGTGGTGACATCAGGGAGCCTCGGTGGTGTAACAGTTAGCACACTGGCCCGGAATCCACTTTCATCACCCCCATGACATTATCGAATACTGATTTGGTAGATTTATAAGGCTTCGTCAGGATGTCTATTAGAGCACCTTGTGTAATCATCCATGCAATGACTGATGAGGCTCAACTTCGATGGTCAGATAAGAAATAGTATGTTCAACGTGATATTGGCTGTATTATATGGTATTAAATTAATATTGGGTGGTGTGGGGGGGGGGGGGCGGCAAGAGGATTTAGACTATAGTAATATGCAGATATGGGGAAGGGCTAAGTAAAGCAGTAGGGGCGGGGAGGGTGGGGAAGAGGGAAGAGGGGACGGAGTGAAGGGGAAAAGAGAAGGCGGAGAAGGAAGAGAAAGAGGAAGAGGATAAATAAGAGGAGGGGAAGGGAGAAGAGGGGGAGCAAGGAGATGGGGGGGTTTTTGGTAGGAGAGAAGAGAGGAGGACGGGACGAGGAGGAGGGAGGGACGAGGAGGAGGGAAAGGACGAAGAGGAAAAAGGGGGGGGCGGGTAAATGGGAGGGGAGGAGGGGAGGAGGAGCAGGAGGAGCGGGAGGAGGGAACATTAGAAGGAGGAGCAAGAAGAGGAAGAGCAGGAGGAGCAGATGGGAGAGGAAGAGGACGAGGAGGGGTGATGAGGGGAAAAGGAGGAGGAGGAGGAGGAGGAGGAGGAGGAGGAGGAGGAGGAGGAGGAGGAGGAGGAGGAGGAGGAGGTTGATTGATTGATTGGTGGTTGCTTTACGCCGTGTCGGCAGCATAGGCCATATTCACGGCGAGAAATGTTTGTTTTTGTTCAAACCATCGCTTTTACATGTAAAAGCATACAATCAATTTTGTGTCAATGGACACTCATGAATTTTGTAAACTCACAATCATATAGCTAAGTAAAAGTCTAAATGATAGTATTATTCACCGATGAAATTTGTTTAAAAACCTATATGAGTTGGTACAAACCAGCTGCCCTCAAAAAGGCTACAATCTTTTCTTGTTTTACTTTAGTAAAAAGGTCTTGCATGTTGTTTGCAGTGTAAAATTGTTGGCGCAGGGCCATGAAATGCACACAGTTTAATAAAATGTGTTTTAATGTCAGTGGGGACTGACATCCAATACATTCAGGGGGAGGCTCCCCCATGAGCAGAAAAAACGTGTGTTAGCCACGAGTGGCCAATATGGCATCTTGTTAAAACAACCTGGTCGTGTACTCTGCGGCAGTCCATTCACGGAGGGGGTAATTCTATGGAGTTTGTTGTCTGGGTGTTCATCCCATTCGATCTGCCATAGGTTCCAAATGTATTTTTGAATGGTAGGTTTCAGATCAGAGTGGAGAATATGACAGTGTTCCAAAGGAGCAGTCAGGGCTCGAGTGGCCGCTTGATCTGCTCTCTCATTTCCTGGGATACCCACATGACTAGGCACCCAACATAGGTGAATGTCAAATTTTGCTATTGAAAGAGTTTAGTTTACTGAGTACTTTAAGTAGTATTCGGTGGTCCAGTTTCCTATTGTTTAAAGCCTGAAGGCAGGAAAAAGAGTCAGTGAAAATGATGAATTTATGAGTGGCTGAGGTTTCGATGCACTCTAACGCGAGTAGGAGTGCTCGTGCCTCAGCAGTAAAGATGGAACTCTGATCTGGAATACGCGTACCTAGTTCACGTCCGTGGACGATTGCTGCCGCAGAGACTCTGTTGCCTGTCTTTGACCCATCCGTGTAAACGGCTAGGTGGGCGCTAAAAGCACTTCGCACATCGATAAAGCTTTCATGATATGAAAGTGGGTGCGTTTGACTTTTCTTTGACATGGCCAGCTGGAGGATGATGTTTGGTTTCCTCAGCTGCCAGGGAGGAACATCTGAATATTGTGAGGGTGCTATGTTATGTATATTTGCCCTCAAGGCCTCCAAATGAGGCTTTATTCTGAGGCCTAACGGCTTTATGTATGTTGGCCTTGATTCATAGAGGTGTTCATATGGTGGCATAAAAATGGAGTTATATGCAGGATTTAAAATATTTCCTTTTAATTTTATCGCATATTGCATAGACAGTTTGAGCCTTCTACTCTTAAGGGAAGGCTCTCGGCCTTCGACATAAAGGCTCTGGACGGGCGAGGTTCTAAACGCCCCAGGGCCAGCCGAAGGCCTTGATGGTGTATAGTGTCTAACTGTGATATGTATGATTTCCTGGCTGAACCATAAACAATACAGCCATAGTCCAATTTTGAACGTATTAAAGTTCTATATAATTGGAGCAGAACAGTGCTATCTGCTCCCCACTGTGTGTGGGCTAGAACTTTTAAAATGTCCAGTCCTTTAAGGCACCTGGACTTTAAATACTTTATATGAGGGATAAAAGATAATTTGTTGTCAAAGATGACTCCTAAAAACTTGTTCTCTTTGACAACTTTCATGGGATCATTTCCAATTGTTAAATTAGGTTCATGGTGCAAAGTCCGTAAAAGACAAAAGTGCATGCAAACGGTTTTCGATTTGGAGAATCTAAAACCATTTTCCATTGCCCATGAGGAAAGGCTATTTATATTTAATTGGAGTTGCCGTTCTATAGTGTTCATATTTTTACCTTTATAACATATTAAAAAGTCAACTACATAGAGACTGCAGGATACAGTACTCTTAATGGATTTGACTATATTGTTAATTTTAATGCCAAAAAGGCTAACAGATAGAATGCTACCCTGAGGTACACCCATCTCCTGATCAAAAGGATCAGAGAGGGTAGCATTGACCCAAACTCTAAAGTCCCGGTTTGATAAAAATTTAGAAATGAAAATGGGCAAGCGCCCTCTAAAACCCATATTGAACAAATCCTTCAGGATGCCGTACTTCCATGTCGTGTCGTATGCCTTTTCGAGGTCGAAAAACACGGACCCGACATGTTCTTTGTTTATGAAGGCATTTCGAACGAATGACTCCAATCGGACCAAGTGATCGAGGGTACTCCTCCCCCGCCTGAAACCACACTGGAAGTCGGTCAGATGGTGCTCCGACTCCAGGATCCAGACGAGGCGATCGTTAATCATTCGTTCGAAAGTTTTACAAATGCAACTTGTAAGCGCTATCGGGCGGTAGTTCCCGGGCTCGCTATGGTCTTTCCCCGGTTTGGGGATGGGAATAATGATACCCTCTTGCCAGGAGGTTGGGATGTCTCCCGTGCGCCAAATATTATTAAAAAGGTGCAGAAGCAGTTCTATTGGTGCTGGTGGGAGGTGTTTTAAAAATTGGTAGTGTATTTTGTCTGGACCTATTGCAGTGTCATGCGATCTATTTAAAGCATGCTTTAATTCATCTATTGTGAAAAAACTATTGTAGTGCTCAGTGTTATTTGATTTAAAATTTATAGGTTGTCTTTCCAGGCGCAACTTCATCTGTGCAAAGGCCGGAAGGCAGTTTTGCACAGATGAGTTCTGGGAGAAAGTATTGGCAAGAAGGTTGGCTATATCAGTTACGGAAGTTAAAAGATTATTATTGTGTTTTATATGTTGGACCGATGATCCAGCATATTTTTGTTTTATTTTCCGGATCATGGTCCATACTTTAGAAAGTGGGGTGTGAGTGGTTATGCTGGAGACATATTGTCTCCAACACAGCCTCCTCGCCTCCCTAATAATTCGGCGAGCCCGAGCCCTTTGAATTTAAAAACGAACGTGGTTCTCAGCGGTAGGCCGCCGGAAGAACAAACGTTGCGCCTTTTTCCGCTCATTGATAGCGTTCTTACAAGTTGCATTAAACCAAGGATTTGTTATATGTTTTGGAAATGCCGAGGTCTTAGGAATGGTTTCCTCTGCAATCGACCCTAAGATCTCTGTGAAAGTTTTCATTGCAACAGGATCATTGCGGGCTACTCCCCTGAACCTCTCACGGGCGAGTGACTGGAACAGTGACCAGTCGGCTTTGCTCAGCCGCCAGCTCGGTTCCTTCCGGTTCCGGGAGGAGGAGGAGGAGGAGGAGGAGGTGGAGGAATAATTTCCAGAGAATGAACGAGATCAGAGCCCAATCACCTCCATTAAAGCTGCATAGTCCGAAGAAATATCAAATTTTCAAAACCAAACCAATTATCTAGATTTGATTTTACATATCTAACTTAGATACTGGTGCACTTATTAAGAATTTGTTTCTGCGTAGAAGGCAATACTGAGTCAATTTAACAGAACCTGTTACTGCAGAAGTCTATGGTGTCAGAGTTTTGGCAAGCTTGCCAAACTAATTTTCCATGTTTGCATTCAAAATATCTCAAAACTTTACCATTTAAAATGAAAGTAACTTTGAATTAATGTAAAGTAGATACCAGTGATCGATCTAATATATTTATCTCAGAAAAAATACAGAAATTCAAAACCATCACACTATGCAACTTTAATAGATTACAACCTGAGTCACCGTTATTAAGTTGTTGGCCTTTTATTTCAAGCTTTAATTAACTGTGACGCTGTGCTTCAGTTTAGAGGAAGGTACCCACCTGAGATGGTGTGAGTGTTCCCGCGCAGACGGCCACAGTCCATCTGTAACCGGAAGTAGCGTGAGTGAGCCACCATTACCGTCTTGTGTACAGCATACTCAAGACCCCCGCTCACCTAAAACAGATTTTCAAAAGCAAAACACTTATCAAGAATTGACATACATATTCAACTTAGACAGTGACGCACTTATTAAGTATGTGTTGCTGCATAGAAGGGCATACTAAGTCAATTTAATAGAACCTGTTATTGCTGATGACTGGGATCAGATTTTGAAAAGCATGACAAAATTAATTTGACATGTTTTCACTTCAAATATCTCCAACGTTGACATTGTAAAATAAAAGTGACTTTACACTAGAGGAACATAGAATATAATGATCAATTTAATATATATTTATCTAAAAAAATGACAGAAACTCAACACCATCAGATTATGCAACTTTAAATAAATTCGTGGCCGAAGGGTAAATTCCCACCAATTTGGGCTATTATGATTCCGACAATTATGTAGTCATTTCTTTCACATCTTTTGCGCACATATATACTGAAATATTTTGCTATTTTATATCATTTTCGCGGCTATTAAATATCAAAGTAACACTTGAACAATAACAACCTGTATGGTGAGATCACAAAGGGCATGTCGGTCCCTCATCAATGATAGCTCATCCTGCAACTTCTGTGCATGTCCTTCAGAGGTCAAGGTCACCATGCCCACATACATTGTGACAGGTCAGCCTACAAGAACATAAATAACAGTGATGATAAGGAGAAATGGCAATGAGCTACAGAATAGTGTAAATAAGGTATAATTGCAGTAATGTACCTGTCAATATAAGATCAGGGTCCGTACACATGTGAAGGTATGGCATTCAAGGCTATTTTAAGACTTTTTAAATGGACCAGATATAGGTTGCTTAGACACTACTCGTACACTGACAAATGCTCTCCAAGCATACGTTTGACAGTTTTCAGTTTATGCAAATACATATGTGGGGGGAGAGTGCTAACATTGGTTGCTTCTGTTGTGTTTTATTTAGTCCAGCAGCACTGACACTTTTAGACAACCATATAGAGAAAACAATGTTAGAAATTGCAATCTAAAATGATAAATACAAAGTTAAAAATGTTTATTTATCATAACCAGCTACTTTTTGTGTGAATAATTGATTAAATCATGTAGATTAATAGACTTTAAAAGTTTAATTGAGAGCTTTCTGTGGCTGCCATCATGGTGGTTGCCATGGCTTCCCATGTGTGAGGGACCCCTCTAGGTCATGTGATGAGGGATTCCCACCTATGATGTCATTCATACATCACAGACCTCAACTCTCCTCCCACATGTTCAGTGGCATGGACTCACATGTTCAGTGGCATCAACTGAACAAACTAAGCAAAGGTATGTTTGGAGAGCTTTTGATGCTGGATTCGTTTGTATTTGGGTGAGGTATAGCCGGCGACTTTAATGTTTTTCAAGGCTATTTCTAATAGGAATTCAAGACTATTTTCAATTGGATTTCAGGAAGAAGAAAAAACACAATGGTGAATGGCGATTTGGGACTAATTTATATCAGTGGGGACAGTTTAATGGAATTCAAGGCTTTTCAAGATTAATTACCCAAAATAGGGTAAATTCAAGGCCTTGAGATGGGGCAAATGAAGTTCAAGACTTTCCAAGACTTTCCAGGCCCTGTAGAGACCCTGTAAGATAAGTTGAGTGCAAAGGCTAAAGGATTACCAACTTAGAATGAAGTTTTATAATCTTTGTCCGATAGTTTTGTGGGGTGTTTTTTGGAGGGGGGGGGGGTAATGAATTTAATGAAATGAAATGTGCTAGTTTCAGCTCATCTCAGCTCTTGTTTGAAACATAGAATACTGTAGTGGTCTGCACTGACCTCTCAGGCAAGTAACCACATAGACAGGTAGGCGTGGGGAGTGTGTTGATATCAGGGAGCCTAGGTGGTGTAATGGTTAGCACACTGGCCCGGAATGCAAAGAGATGTGGGTTCGAGTCCCGCTCTAGGCACAATATTTCCCATTTTCATCACCCCCACGACACTGGTTGCCGTGATCAGGATCCTGTACAAGCTTTGCGCTGTATGGTTGTTGAACCTACCCTGTGTATGTATGTGTTAGTGCATTGCCTGTATGTATGTAATTGTAAGCATTACAAGACTTACAATTCCAGGGGGACGAGTGTAGTGGTCTGCACTGACCTCTCAGGCAAGTAACCACATAGACAGGTAGGCGTGGGGAGTGTGTTGATATCAGGGAGCCTAGGTGGTGTAATGGTTAGCACACTGGCCCGGAATGCAAAGAGATGTGGGTTCGAGTCCCGCTCTAGGCACAATATTTCCCATTTTCATCACCCCCACGACAATACTAACTAAAAATATATATATAATAAATTAAGATATTAATCTTTTATCCAGCATTGCATTTACATCAATATAATCAGCACATCTTATGCCATGTGCATTTAGATTTAGAAAGATCTAGGCACTCAGACTAGTGTTAGAGCCATAGCCAGAGTACTCAATGCATTGTCAATGGCAGTGAGTAATCTCCATACAGAAAAAGTAAAATATTGCTAAAACCACACCACCTAGACACAAACCGCTTGGAACACATATAGAAAACAGGTTTAACAAAAAGATTATATTAAATTGATAAGGTTAGGGTTTGGGATTTCTATTAGTTTTGAATAAAACTGACGTTTTTCAATGTGCGTATAGGCAAACTCAATGGCCGTACGCCTTTGCTTTGCTCCCAAGGCTGTTTTCGGCGCATGCGCAGTCGGAACCGTGATGTAGTCTATTGTGTGTGTTGTACCAAGGGAATATACATCACTAGCCCATGCAGTAGTTAAAATCTAGCGTCAAATGTAATATATTTAAATATACTTCAAATTCAAGGCATGTGCTAAGCTAAGATCTTAGCTCGTGAAAATAAAATGGCGAAACCAAGCAAAGATATATTTATTATTAAATGATATATTTATTATTAAATTCGCCCAGTTTCGCCAAAACGATGTACATGACAAATTTCAAACCAATGCGCGCATATCCTCATGAAGCACATGTGTGCGCATCGTCATGTACGTTTAGACCGCCTGCCTACGAGTACGGCTCACGTAACGGTGCTGTCACATTACGACGCATCGCACAAACGTATGCCGATGTATGTGATTTTGGCCGATACATCGGGATACATCATTATGCGTTACGCATGAGTTAGGCGCTCATTTGTATACGTCAATGTACATCGCCGACGTTCGTCAGGGGGTCGGCAAAGTTTTGTGCATCCACAAAACTTTCAACGTTTGACAATGTGTGGATTTTACATCGGCCATATGTTATGTATGCATTAGGTGTACGTCGATGTACGTTAGACATACATTAGACAAACCTTGTTCACAACATTGCACTACGTTGACCTATGTTAAAGGCAGTGGAAACGTCTGCATACTGACAACGTATGGATAACGTACCTCTAACATACGTCTAATGTACGTTTTGTGTTTCTCTACCATGTCTTGACGTATGTAGCATAGTTCTGGCGATCGAATAACATATATAATGTTCACCTGCGTTCTGCGAACATACCGTGAGCGTAATTCAAGCGCTTTTCAGTAGGAGGCACGTTAGCCATACGTTGGCCATACGCTATGTACATACACTGTAACTGTGAACTTCTAGTCTGCATCTTTATGGTGGTATCATGTACCATGCAGCACTGTTAGCATAGTTATCTGTGCAACACAGTTAAACAACTAGTCTTGGTAATTACAAATTAATAAAAGCTTTAAAAGGGTTAACATATATTTTTTAAATATATCTATATTAAGAAAGATATGCAATTTTGAATTTAAGAAAAGATTGGCAGCCAAGGTGAGTGACTTTGTTGACATTGCCTACTGAAATGCATCTGATCATCAATCAATCTTCATGAAAATTGACCAATAAATAGAAAAAGGGTAAGCAAAAATGAATATGATAGTTTAAAAAGTGAATATCTTCAAATTTCACTCCTTTATTTTTTAATTTCTGTAGTAATTCATACACATCGGCACACAGCAGTTATGGCCCACGCGTACTCACACTCGTTCTGATGCCGAATAAGGTCACACGTGAATAGTGTGAATTTGCCTACACTCAGTGCCACTGGGTACTATGAGCAGAGAGCGTGTATATAGATACACGCTCTCTGGTATGAGTAGTGTGAATTCAGACTAATAAAACCAAACAACAAAAATCGATAGAATCTCCCCAGTGACGCCGTCGTCGGAGAAGGTAATTAGGGGGACCAGACCCGCTGGGCCCGTATGCATGGAGTGGTGTTAGTGGCGTGTGGTGTTATACCTCTAACTCCGGGTACCTATCTCTGGTTATCGGCGGCGTCGAGAACTATGTCAAGCCGTATGCATGGGCGCTTAAGCGGTGAGTGTTAGCTAAACATGAATGTATTTATAGATTTGGGAAATCCCTCTGCGTTTGTAGCTATATATTAGGCTCAAATCTATTGAATGCGATCATATTTAACAGAATTACATACGCAATAAGTGAAATTCGATCAATTTAACACTAAAGTCGAAGCGTTATTAAGGCTACCGCTGCACTGGCGGCGATATTAATAGTTATATTTTCGAATCGACGAAGGTACAGTAAACAAACCGCCGCCACCACCAGTATGGAAAGCGACGTCGATGCGGCGGCGGCGATTTGTTTACTTTACGTTCGTCGATTTGAAAATATAACTATTAATATCGCCGCCGTTATGGCGGCAGCGTTAATATTGCTTCGAATTTAGGGTTAATTTGCTGAAATTTCACTTATTGCGTATGTAATTCTGTTAAATATGATAGCATTGAGTAGATTTGGGTTCCATCATGACACTAATTCACACACTCGTACAATTAAGGAGACAAGGCATCACATAGTTAAAGTTATATTTATTTGGAAATTTAAATAAAATTAATCATGGCTGACGGATCAGCTAGCAGGTAAGTGAGGAGTCGGTACAGAGACCATATCCTGAGCAGTTCATAGCAACATGAGAATTGATGAGAGTTCAATCAGGCAGTTCAGTGGAGAACGGTTTGTCTATTCTGAGCAGCACTCACGCCACTTAATCGTGGGTGGGAGGGTGGGTGAGCAGTGTTGCACGAAGACCGGCGAGCAGCGAAGTGAGGGCTAGGAGGGCTGGGCAGCAACAGGAAAGCTAAAAATAGAACAGCCTCGTGTGCAAATTATCCATGTTAGCCTGCAGCCAACATGTTTAACCTAACACTAACACCGCTGTAAACCTGCTATGAGCAGAGTTAGAATTTCCGAGTTTAAATGCTCGGTGTTAGCCCTAACACTGCTCCATGCATACCAACTTTTCGGCGCTAAACCAGAAATCCCGCCATAAACGCGTTTTGTGTCGATAACACCGCTCCATGCATACGGCCCCTGGTGGGGATTGATTGATTGATTGGTGGTTGCTTTACGCCGTGTCGGCAGCATAGGCCATATTCACGGCGAGAAATGTTTGTTTTTGTTCAAACCATCGCTGGTGGGGAACGTCAGGGCACCAGTAGAGAATGCCGCCGTGCCGCCGGGAACCAGCTTCCGGTTGCTAGTCCCTTAGCAACCGTTACTTAAGCCGTGTTCACACGGGCAAAATATAAAGCGATTTAAGACAAGGCAAATCATATGAATCGATTTAGTTTGAAAGTGTTTCGCATTCACACGGGCAGTGCTTTGACTCGGTTTAAGGTGGAAGTGGATATCTGCGCATGAGCTAGTCCAGACTAACCAGCGCCATTTTGGGTTCGTTGACGCCGGCACGAGAGAGTGTGGGTTCGACCTAGATATGTATGGACTGAATCATATTGTTTTGGAACCGTAAAAACTTCTGCTGGGCAGTGAAACCCTAAAAATAAATGCTGAAAAAAATATCTGTGCACAGCTAGCAGGTTCATAGACCAAATTATATTATATAGTGTGACGTCCTTAATCCGCCTCATATAATTCGGTTGCGTTCACACGGGCGAGATGGGCCAACCTAAGCTAGTTCGCTTCATATAAACTACCTCGCTAGGTGGTTTATATAAAGCGAATCATATGAATCGATTCAGCCCTAATCCGTCTCACATCGCGTTCACACGGCAAAATGTGAGGCGAACTAGGCAAGGCGCTTTATATGAAGTGGATTAAATCGCCCGTGTGAACACGGCCTTAGTTGCACCGGAGCGCCATGCCAAAAGGCATGGCGCTCCGGTCAGTTTTTGACTTCAAAAGTATCTCTGGACACATAGTTGATTACCGGTATGTGGTTTTACATTCTCTGTAAAAGTGATGACCTGATAATAATATGACAGAATAAGATCTAAATAATTCTCGTCATGATTATGGTCTTTGCTGCCAATACGGTGTTAAGCAATCACCACTATGTTCATAATCATATCAGGACAGGTACCGTACCGACTTGTGAAAGTGTGCACTGTTGGCAACTTTATTGTGCTGCCCCACTTGGAGACCATGACCTTTTAGTTTGAAGGAACTTTTGTTGTAAATGGTTAAAATTGGAGATTTTTTAAGTGCAGATAAGCCACATTAATTTGAGCAAGAATGTCTGAATTCTGACACCATAGGTTTCACCAACAACATGTTCTATCAAATTAACTTGGTCTCCCTTCTATACCGTAATAGATGTTTAACAAGTGCACCAGTTGGATATGTAGAATCAAATTATTGTAAGTGTTTTGGTTTTGAATTTGTTTTAGGATAGGGCAAGGACTCGTTGGTTCAGTGTCAGGATAATGTGACTGAGTGGGATATCAGGTCATGGTGCTGGCAGCCTGGTCTCCCAGTTGGGCAGCACTATAAACTTAATAAAGTCGCCATGAGTGCGCACTGTCACAAGTCGGTACCCGTCCTGAGATAACCTTTGATGTTGCTAGGACGTAAAACAAACAATATTCCCATGATGGTGTTATTGTACAGTGCCTTCAATCAATCAATCAATAGTTCCATCCTCTAGTCGAGGGTTGGATGCAATGGTTCTCCACTTGTCCCGATGTTGTGCTGTTCTGATAGACTGTGAATAATTCAAGCCTGTCCACTGTGAAATATTTGTAAACCATGATGTTCTTGGTCTCCCTCTCCCTCTGCTGCCATTCACCTTCCCTTCCAACAATGTACGGTATATTGAACTCTGACGAATGATGTGGCCAAAATAAATAAGTTTCTTTGTCTGTATAGTGGCAAACAAGCTTTTCTTATTTTTAATTTTTCTGTGCCTTAGAATATTAAATGTATATATATTATTAGGATTAGGATTATTATTATTATTATCACTCCTAGATATTCATTTGGTCATGTCCTAATGCCAGTCTACACCAATCGACTCTTTATCAGGTTGAGGAGATTACCTCGGTTCAACCAAGTTGGTTCTAGAGAAGGTATGAAGGGAAGCATTGTGAAGCTCCTGTAAGTGACTGATTCTAACTTTCTCGTTTTAGTAAATAATTAATTAACCCTGTGGTGCTTTTTTGTTGTTGCTTACCCATTCTTACAAATGTTTTTCCTTTTCACCACTACAGTTCCATGCTGGTGATGACTGTCTGACTTCTCCCTGCGCTCTCCATGTGGTGATCCACCTGGAGGTCCCCCCCTGTGGTCCCCAACACCACAGCGGGGGGGCCTCCACCACCACCCACTGTGAAGTCCCCATCATAGGCCCTCACTGCGCAGACGCGGCCCCTTCATGGCCCCCCCCAAGTCATCACTCGGACCCACCATGTCACGGCCTTCCTCCCGTGAAGGCCGACTATCGCGTCGGTCAGTCATCGTGCCGGAGAATTAGGCCCGATTATTGCTAGCAATCTTGGCGTCACACCGTCGCCGCCATCATCACACTCACAGACGCCCAGGAATAGCAGTGAACGTGCGACCCGGCAGCACGCTGCTGTGTATGAACATAAACTTTTAAAAACGCCCATTACCAGGGGAGCCATCATGATGCCCATTACCAAGGGTGGCATCATGATGACCATTCCCAGGGCGGTATCTTGATGCCCATCACCAGGGGCCGTATCATGACGGGCATTACCAGGGGAAATATCATGAGGCCCATTACCAGGGTGCTATCATGATGCCCATTACCAGGGGTGCCATCATGATAATCATGCCGATTACCAGGGACGCGAGTATAGTGCCCATAACAAGATGCATCATTATGACCCTCCATCACTAGCCTACCACCGGGGGCACCATTAATGGCGCCCATCTCCCGGCGCCCCCTTGATGGCGTCCATAATGGCTAGCGCCCATTGCTCAAGCATCCCGACTGCATGCAAAGGTCAGCTTATTTACTTGCTCTCAACATTCACCAAATGTAAACAATAAGCCGTAGCATTGTGAAGCTGCTGTAAGTGACTGATCCTAACTGTCTCGTTTTAGTAAATAATTAATTAACCCTGTGGTGGTTTACAACTAAACGCCTCATTTACTTTGCTGTCGTTCAAATATCACCCCCACCCCCAATTTATCTGATCAAAGAAAATGTAATTACAAAAATAATACCAGCCCAAATTTCTTCATCCAATTAAAAAAAAGAAATGGTTTACTGCCTACCCACCACAAAATTGGAAAAAGAAAATAAAGGGGCGAAAAGAGCGAAGTCTGATAAACCGGTCTTTTTCTTTAATTGTTTAGTTGGGGTGCTGTTGTTTTTATTCGGGTTTTTTAATTGGTTTATTATTAATTTGCTTAATTGTTTTAAAAAAATTATTTAATACTTTTTTGTTGTTGCTTACCCATTCTTACAAATGTGTTCCTTTTCACCACTACAGTTCCATGCTGGTGATGACCGTCCGACTTCTCCCTGCACTCTCCATGTGGTGATCCACCTGGAGGTCCCCCCCCTGTGGTCCCCAACACCACAGCGGGGGGGCCTCCACCACCACCCAAAGTGAAGTCCCCATCATAGGCCCTCACTGCGCAGCCGTGGCCCCTTCATGGCCCCCCCAAGTCATCGCTCGGACCCACCATGTCACCCGCCTTCCTCCCGTGAAGGCCGACTATTGCGTCAGTCAGTCATCGTGCCTGAGAATTAGGCCCGATTATTGCCAGCAATCTTGGTGTCACACTGTCGCCGCCATCATCACACTCACAGACGCCCAGGAGTAGCAGTGAACGTGCGACCCGGCAGCACGCTGCTGTGTATGAACATAAACTTTTAAAAACTCCCATTACCAAGGGAGCCATCATGATGCCCATTACCAAGGGTGGCATCATGATGCCCATTACCAGGGCGGTATCATGATGCCCATCACCAGGGGCCCTATCATGACGGGCATCACCAGGGGCACTATCATGATGCCAATTACCAGGGTGCTATCATGATGCCCATTACCAGGGGTGCCATCATGATAATCATGCCGATTACCAGGGACGCGAGTATAGTGCCCATAACAAGACGCATCATTATGACCCTCCATCGCTAGCCTACCACCAGGGGCACCATTAATGGCGCCCATCTCCCGGGGCCCCCTTGATGGCACCCATTATGGCTAGCACCATAAAAGCCTAATATGAATAAAAGCCTAATATGAATAAAAAATAAGCATTATAAACCTTAAAGTGATAAATTAATTGACCCCCCTCCCTTTTTGATGGTAGTAAGTGAATATTATCAGAATCAAGGACCAACAGTATTACTATTGTACATTGATAACTATATATTGATCTATCTTATAGACGTGTCAAAAACTATTGTTCGGTTAGAGCTCAATAAACCTTGGTCCACTGTATATGTCTTGTCGTGTTATGAATTATAATAAAAACCTTTATTTTTTTACAGGGATTTATTTCCCTTGGCCACAAATATATAATTGTGAGCTTTTTAATTTAATGAGTGTCTGCAGGTATTGCAGGTATAGCAATACCTGAGGGAGTTTGACGCCCCTGCCCTGCAGAGTTGTAAACCACTGCCTTGTGGTACAGGTTCTTGACAGAACCGAAGGCTAAGGGAGCAAACCCTAAACAGAAAACCATGTCACTGTGGCAGCATTAAGGGCGGTTGATGTATGGAACTCCCAACATCTCCAGATCAGCCACTGCGGGGACAAATAGTTTGGCACCTGTCTTGCCGGTGTGAAACCTCTATTTGCTCCCCGAGAGAGTGCCGCTGGTAACTTGCAAAAGCCAGCAGGACTTCAACACTTTTGCAGGCAGCTTTCATGAAATGGTGACAAATAAGGAAATACTCGAACGGACGCGGCTACCCTCTATGGAAGATCTTCTGATCAAAAAGAATCTCCGGTGGACTGGACACCTCATGAGGATGTCATCAGACAGGCTACCAAAGCAGATCCTCTATTCTCAACTGTCTTCTGGTTACAGAAAGAGAGGGTGCCCTCATCTCCGGTTCAAGGATGCCATCAAGAGAAACCTGAAGCTGAGAGACATTAAGACCGATTCATGGACGCACCTCTCACAGCAGAGAGCTAAATGGAGAGCGGCAGTCAAGTAATGAAAGCATTCTTTGTCGCATCACGACCGACACCATGATGATTGAAACAAAAATTGATTGTAAACTTTTACATGTAAAAGCGATGGTTTGAACAAAAAAACTAACATTTCTTGCCGTGAATATGGCCTATGCTGCCGACATGGCGTAAAGCAACCAATCAATCAATCAATGTTGCTGTCTCTACCTATTTCTCACTTTTACCCAATATAGATCAATACTGCACATGTGGCATCGGAACCACTACATGATGTACTACTACTATGATGTAGTACATCCACAATTAATTCCTATTTAAACTTGAGTATTTTTTGCTCAATAAATGAATAAGACAATAATTATCTCTACTCAGATCTGTCTCTGGGTGGGGGTGAATCTTTTATCTAGGGTCACTGTAGGTAGGGGGTGAACATTTTATCTAGGAAAATATATAATGTAAACATAAACACTCAATGTGTCTAGAGCAGTAGCAGTAGAACATCGTCGGGATGTCGATGTCGGCGAGGTGAGACATGCTTTAACAGTCGGGACAACAGAATACGACAAAATACGCATGAAATAGCTACAAAACCACAGTAACTGCACCAAAACGGCAAATTAAATACACAGGGAATACTTTGAGTGGGGTGTCCATCTGAGAGTGTCACTACATTACACTTACAAAGTTAGTTCTAATAACTTGGTGCATTCACTGTCTTACTGACACTGTGGATATTGGGAACTTCACTTATTATCACTTACAACAACAGTGAGCACACCAAAACGGAACATACACCAGCAAGCTCAACAAAACGGCAAGTACACCAAACAGCACATAAAGCAGACAGGGAGTACAGTGAGTGTGCTGTCCATCTGAGAGTGTCACTGTATTACACTTACAGTGACTTGGTGCATTCACTGTCTCACTTTCAAATTGACCGAGATGTCGCAACACCAGATGACTGATGTTAGGGGAAACCGGTCTGTGAGATCAACCAGGGTAAACCCTGTTGACCCTTCAGTCTTCCCCCCTACTGAAACGACGCTCAACAAGCCCAACCACAGACACAAGAAATGATGAGGCTGTCACACTGCAAGGAATCGTGATGAAGCTGAAAGAGCTGGAAATGCCACGACTGGTCATCAATCGAATAGATGGATTGACAGACCAAGTAGCGGCCATGGAAACAAAAATGGATAAAATCTTGGCTTCAAAAACAGAACAAGTAGACAGAATGACTGCCGAGCTGCCTGACACCCAAATCAGCCTTGACCAGGACCATCGGCACTTGTCAGCGGTTAATGCTGAACTGCATGCAGTTAAACCAGAGAATCTCAAACTCACAACTCGAATGAATGATATTGAGAATAGGGCAAGGCAGGCCAACATGAAAATTGAAGGAAAAGACGAGCAACAGGGTGAGGATTTACAGAAATATGTAGTAGAACTGGCTTTTTGTTTGTTTGGTTGTTGTTGTTTTACGACCTAGCAACATCTAAGGTCATATCAGGACGGGTACCAATTTGTGACAGTGCGCACTCATGGCGACTTTATAGTGCTGTCCCACTCGGAAACCAGGCCGCCGGCACCATGACCTGGTATCCAACTCAGTCACATTATCCTGACACTGAGCACACCAGTCCTTGCCCTGCCCTAATAATGCCGAGCGCCTGGCTAGGAAGCAACAAGTATCAATTTTTAAGTCATTGGTTTGACTCGACCGGGGTTCGAACCCACGACCCCATGATCTACCAGCACAGGAGACGGACGCTCTAACTCATTCGGCCATCCCGTCTGGTTAGTATAACTGGCAGTGGATGTTGGTGTTGTAGACTTCGGGTCTGACCAGATTGAAAGTGTCACTCAGATTGGAAAACAGCAGGCATCAGCACACGGCAGATATCTCAGACCCCGCACAATACTTGTGACATTTCGGTCACCAGTGATACAAAATGAGATATACTACCAGAGGGCCCAGCTAAAAGATCGGGCCGAGTATAAAGGCATTTACCTGAACGGCGATAGTACACCTGAGACCAGGAGACTAAGGGAAGACTACCGGTCAGTGGCTGCAGTGGCTCATGCAAAGGGACTCAGCATAAAAGTACATGATGATGGTATCGTGATCAACAACAAAAAGATACGACACTTAGAGCCACACCGACTCACAGAGGGCTGTACACTCGCTGATGCCAAGACAATAAGTGCGAATGTTGAGATATATTTCCACTCAGAACATTCATATTTGTCTAACTTCTACCTGACACCAATTTTTGACAATGACTTCACATACAGATCGGCAGAACATATGTACCAAGCAGCAAAGTGTGATCTGACAGGCAGACTAGACTTGCGCAATCAAGTTCTGGCAGTGTCATCTGCACTGGAAGCCAAACGTATTGGTGATCAAGCTGAGGAAAATGCAGAGTGGAGATCAAACAGGGAGAGGATACTGGTAGACATTGTTGGTGTTAAAATTTGCACAAAACAAGAACCTACAGGTGAAACTACTGGGAACTGCCAAACTCAAGTTAAATGAGACAACCACTACCACATTATATGGAATCAGCATGACATTGAACAGCAGAGAAGTATGTGACAGGACCTAGAACGGTCTAAACAAGTTGGGTATGATACTCCAGGCGACTGCAACAAAACAAAGCATAATCTAAAGCTTTAAGCCCAGGGCACTGTATGTCACGTTTGATTGCTGAACATTACTGGTGATTAATTCAGACATTTCTTGCAACATTGCCCATCAAAGTGTTCGGCTGGGTTGGTTGCCTGTGTGACTGACACTACATTAGCTAGCCACATTGCCACATTTGATTGGACTAGTCATTGCTGGTGTCACTATTGAACATAAACATACTAAAGTAGATTGGGGTACCTGAGTGATTGCCATCTGGACAATAAGGGCAGAGAGTTTGATGCATTACAGGCACAGATGGGGCAGAGACTAACATTAATGACAAGAGACACACCAAACTGAAATGCAGAGAGTGACAGTTGCCAGTTTGACTGGTCTACTAAAATGTTTTTTTCCCTGATCTAACCTTAGCTGCTAAATTTAACTGCATGGGATGTCAATTGCCATGGTTGAACAGTACTGTCTACTGGGACATACATCCGATGATAGTGCACCACCTGCTCAGTTGTGCATGCAAACCTTAGTCAAGGTGAGGACTAAGCCAAATGGCTCTGAAATCCTGAACAATTGGCCAGCCTGAGGCAGATAAACCAATTTAATCATTGGACGGCGGCATACAGCTAGGTTGGTCCATAAATCACATATTGTGCATGATTGTACCAGTGTACACTGGGCAGGATAGTCATATTTAGTACTCAGTCTGAAACCACTGGCACAGGTTGAAACTTACAGGAATGTTGAAATATTTGTTCTCCCATCAAGTACAATGTAGAATGTTGATATTTTCTGATTGTTCCCCCACTCAATCATACAAGGTTATACTAACACGCTACCAACCACTGAGCTATCTGCTGAACATGTACTAACTGGTATCTGGTCCAAACAGAGACACTGGTCATGGGAGATTTTAATGCAGATACAGCAGATCCAAGCACACAGACACCTACAAAAGTTACTCATTTTGTAGTTTCACAGGGATTGGAACAGGTCATCAAATCATGCACTAGAATAACTGGGAAAAGCAAAAGAATTCTATACCTCGCCTTCACAGACATGAAATACTGTACTACTACAGGGGTAATTAATTATAATATAAGCAATCATAAACCAAGCTATGTTATCAAGAAAAAACCTAGGGATGTTAGGGGTCTAATAGAGTTCTGTGGTAGAACTTACAGTCAATACTCTACTGACAAATACTGTGAAACTCTAAGGCATGAACCAATTGAAAACATTCTCCAAACAGAGGATCCTAATGCATGTTAGCAACTATTATTAGATCAAATAACACTAGCAGCAAATGAGCATGTGCCTATGCTACTCTATAAGATTAAAGAAAATCGCCCCAAATGGTTAGTTAATGAAATCTTAGAGATACAGAAAGATAGGCATTACTTTGCACAAAAATTTGAACATACTGCCAACCCTGAAGATGAATTCATAGCCAAACAACTAAAGAATAAAGCAACGGCAGCCTACAGAGGTGCAAGGGCCAAGTTTCTTAAAACAGGTATAATTATGAATTAAAATAACTCCAGGAAGGCATGGATGGTAATTAATGATATAGCTCCAGCACCTGCACAGACAGTGGGAAATCTAACCAGTGAATTGACTGGGGATAAAATACCTAGGGGAGAGTTAGCAACTTTCATAAATAACTACTTTGTCGACATTGGTGAAAAACTAGCAAATCAATTAGAGGATATACCAATTTGAACGGCACCCAGTCACAGAACAAGAACTTATCAAGAAAGTGCAGTTACTCTATGAATACAAGTTATCAGGGCTACAAGACCTAAGTTCCAGGCTCATCAAAGATGCCATGCTAGCACTGGCTACTGAATTCACATATCTAACTAATGTAATTATTGATACAGGTATCTACCCAGATGCAGAAGAGAGATTCCTCTATAGTTCCCACAGTCTGTTCGATCACCTTTCTTGTAAATGGTTACAATGCTGGCATCCTTCCATGCTTGGGGTACAGAACCCTCCTCCCAGGCATTGTTGATTAGTTGGTGCAGTCTGTTGAACAGATTATCTCCTCCGTGCTTCCATACTTCAGCAGGAATTCCATCACCCCCAGGTGCTTTGCCATCTTTCAGGCTGGCGATTGTAAGATATGTAAGTATCCGAACGCCCCCCCCACCACAACACGGCGTGACGTCATGAGGATGGAGTACAAATAAAGTCAGTTACATAACAGAACTCATGGTGTCGATACACTCTAGCCATCTCATCCATGGTTGAAATCTCATCGAGGCATGTTTTGGTAATGCGCTGCTGGATGTTGTCCAGAGCTTTGTGATCTATGTCACCAGGGACGTTGAGTAGCTTCTGGAAGTGTTCACTCCATCTTGCCACAACTCTCTTGCTGTCAGAAAAGGTCTCCATTCCATCTGTTGATTTCAGGTGGACAGGTTCCCGGTCCCCACACTTCTTTCAGTCCACTGTCTTCTATTGAACAAAACCACGATACTGCCCATCATTATTATGTATCTATTACATAAGTGAGAAGACAATACAATTAGTTTGGTTGAGCTATCTCTGGCTGGACCCTCTTAAAAGGCCCCTCTGCTTTATTAAAGTCAAAATTCTGCGCGAGTGAGGCAGATAGGTGGGGGTACCACGTGCACATGTGACCCCCCTGAGTCGGTCAGTGAGCAGTAGACAAGCAAGCCGTTGTTAACATAGGAGGTACCCCCCCCCCTGGGGGGCAATCGGCCCAATACCCAATAACATCACTCAGTCATATATTGGCTTATCGGGTGGCTCGCGGGCACCACCTATAGTATTCATTAACCAGTGCTCAGATAGCACCACAAGACATATAGAGGTTAATAATAATAGCAGACAAGCAACGCAGGTAGACCCCTTCCAAATAATATTAGCATAACAAGGTATACAGCACGATTATAATGACATAATATATAATATACTGACTAAAAAGCAGCAAACAAATCTCCAAACTAGTCAAAATAGAGGGTTGCGCACAGTATTTAAAGGGAAAACACTACATTGAGATGCGCAATAAAGCTAAACTAGATGCCATAAATATTCGCAGAGACAAGCGCCTATTAGGCCTAATGTACCACCACGCGAAAGACCCATATTACATAGACACACCTACACAAGCCACATGTGCAGCACAAGCCACCCTCCTGAAAGTGCCACATGTTAAAACTAGTAAATTGAAAAAGGCATCGGTTGTTCTGGGGGGAGCACTCTGGAACCAACTAGCAGCGCATGTCAGGAACAAGGTTTGTTACAAAACTTTCAAGATAACCTCCATTCACATTTAAATCAAGCACCCTAGGCCAAAGCAGATCAATGCCACACTGGGGTTGGTGTTGTCATTATGATGGTAATCAGGGGCATCCGCTACTGGATGTTACATCTGTCGAGCTCTCGTCACTTTTGGATTAGCTATCGAGAGAGCTGGACGCCGCGTGGGCAGCCGGACCGGGTATGCCCGGACACCGGCGGCGCGCTTCACAGCCGGTAAGTATCTACCCAGTGGAGGGTCCCGGCTTTGAGGGCACCACAGGAGGTGCCCTGGATTAGACGGATGAACACGGAGTTCTCCGTCTAGGCATTTCGCCTGCCTCCCCACGGGGATGGCTGGGAACCTCGTGCTTGCACTCAGGTGGCTGCTACGGCACCCCCGGAGGTCTCCCCCCGACGGCACTGTGCCGCTCGGTAGGCCTGCGTGACAGCCTAGGAACCATGGGACGGTTGGGAACCTTGTGCTTGCACTCGGGTGATTGCTACGGCACCCCCGGAGGTCTCCCCCGACGGCACTGTGCCGATTGGTAGGCTTGCTCGGCAGCCTAGGATCCATGGGATCCCCAAACCCTTCCCCCCCCCCCGGTTGCTGGTCCACAGTCGCCTCCAACACAGGTGACGGGGGGGGCTGGATGGCTAGGAGCAGGTGCTTGGGGTCACAGATGACACCTAATCTAATTAGGCGCCAGAGCCGCCCAGAAGGCGACCGGAGAACCCCCGCGCTGACACCTAATTGAATTAGGGCTGATACCAGTACGGTAGAACACAGGCGGCGGCTTAAGAGCTAATGCCGATAACCTAAGGAGAACCCACACTCATTCTCGCACGAGCAATGGCGCACCACATGTCTAGGACACCGTCTCCGGTCCTCGGCACAGGAACGGACAACGGAACAGGACACACGACCAGCATGCTTTCCGCCTACATAGAATCGGCAGAGAGGGAGTGGGAGAGCCCGCACGCGGGACCACTCTACGTGCCCCTGCCACACGAGTCAGCTCAGAGGTGGAGATGGACGACCAAGATCAGACCGGGGCGACCCCAACCAGGGATGAACAGGACGGGCCTGCTGGGAATGCGATCCCGTTCAAGCAGGCACCCTCACCAGGTGCAGTGGTAACCACGGAAGGACCCGGGAGAAGGCTGGTCCTGGCCTCCACCTCCCCCACTTACACACCACCGCCATTGGGCGGACTCCACAACGGACTCAGGATGGTAGTGGCGGACCTGACCCAGACCTTCAGCCCGCCCCCGGACCCTGCCTGCGGGGACCAGTGGAGAGGGCCAAACTACGTCCCAACCCCGATAGCAGAGTTGGAAAGGCTGGAAGTGCGGAAAAGAGAGCTGGAGGCGGAGATACGAGAACGCAGGGCCGGATACTCGATCAACTGGTCACAGGGATCCACACCACTAGGGCCATCCCCACCGACGCTGGTGAAGGACGGAACACCGCCTCCGCTGAGGGGAGGACAGGAGCACACAGTGCACAGGCCGCTACCGTCCGCCTTCAGTCCACGGAAAGACGGGAGGGGCGGTCCCTCAGGAGAACCGCCCGGGTACACATCCCGACCGGTGACCCCAGCAATCACCACACCCCGAGGGAGGGGGGGGTGCACGACTTCCGCCGACCCGGCGGAGGTAGTGAGAGTGAGACGGGAGGAGGTGGCCTGGATACCGGCCCACCGAGACCCGCCCCCCTCCAACAACAACATGGTGCCGCCAGCATCGCCAGCACTGCCCCTGGTAGCAGCCCCAGTGACAGCTACGGCACCACCAGCTACGGGATCCTTCCTGGAACAGTTCATCCCGGTAGAAAAAGCTCCACTGGACGTGGAGGGCGACAAACTGGCAGACAGTACGGCCAAACTAATTAACACCTTGTGGTCCCATCCCATGACGAAAGCGGAAACGGTGGAGGTCTACGCAACGCTGCCCAGACCAGTCAACGTAGACGCGCTGCACAAGACCCGGATGAATCCGGAGATCGAGACTACCTTGCCCGCCCGAGTAAAAGAAAACGATGCGGCACTAGCAGCGGCACAGTGGGGCATCCAGTTTGCAGCCAGGCCGGTGGCCAGGGCCCTGGACAGCATCGAAACCGGGAAGGCACTGGACACAAAGGAACTGGTAACAGCACTCGTAACTACCCTCAAACTACTCGCCAGGACGAGCAACACTATAGTGGGAATGAGGAGAGACAATGTAAGGCCGACACTGCTACAACAGCTGAAGCCACTAGCCCAAAAGGAGGGAAACCAAGGCTTCAAATATGTGCTGGGCGAGGATCTGAGTGCAAAGGTGACATCCCTGGAGGCCGATAGAAAGACAGCACTGGCCATAGTGAGGTCACAAGGAAACCGACAGGGACACCGGAGTTATGAACGACAGGCGTACAAGCAGGGAAACTACAAGGGTGGTCTGGGGAGGGACCGCCTCCCACAAAACACCCCGAGGCACCGACAGGAGGAGCCGAAACGCTACAACCACCGGCCAAGCGGTGGAAGCCAAACACGCCCCCACGGAGGGGGGCGGGGCAGGTCGACGGGCAGCTACCGAGGCCGAGGCGGAGACAGGAGGATGTAGAAAGTGAAGTAAGTACCACTCAAAACCCTTTTTTGGCCGGAGGCGTAAGTGACAAGAGCCACAGATGGGCGGCCATAACAGATAATGCCTGGGTAAATCAGATGGTTAAGGGAGTAAAAATCGAGGTTACAGGGCTGCCAAAACAGAATATCCTACCGATCTCCAGGGACAAAGGGACAGTACTAACGTTGAAACGGAAAGTGGGGGAAATGCTAACAAAAGGGGTGATAGAAGAGGCATCAGTTAACAACAGATGATTCGTTTCACACCTCTTCCTCAGGCCTAAGAAAGACGGTGACTTTAGGCCCATACTGAACCTATCAAAGCTTAACGAACTAGTAGTCTACCGACACTTTAAAATGGAACAGTTAGGGACGGTAATGCAGCTAGTACACAAAGGGGCATGGCTGGCAAGCATAGACATATCACAGGCATACCACAGCCTGGAGATCAGGGGAAAAGACAGAGATCTATTACAATTCATATTTGAGGATCGGAGGCTCAGGTTCAGAGTGTTACCTAATGGGCTCAGTTCAGGGCCCAGAGTGTTTACCAAAATAATGAGGGCAGTAATGAGCTACCTCAGAACTAAACATGACATCCTACTGTGTTTCTATATAGACGACACTATCCTGATAGGACAAACGCAAGCGAAGGTCAGGTCAGCGGTGAAACTAACGATAGATCTACTCACCCACCTGGGCTTCACTATCAACAGGGAAAAATTGGTATTAGTCCCAGCCCAGAAATTACAGTTCCTAGGTTTCACGATCGACACACTGACAATAAAAGTAGATATACCGACAATAAAGTGTGAGGAATTAAAGGGGCACATGACAGACACACTCAGCAACACCAAACTAAAAGTAAGGGACCTGGCCACGCTAGTGGGCAAGCTGGTGGCAACCGACCCAGGTAATAAATGGGCGAAAATAAGATCCAAGGTGATTGTGAGAGCGTTAAACTGGAATATCCGGGATTCCAACAACAATTATGAGAGGCCCTGTGCACTCACTAAGCGGGTAAAAGAGTGCCTCCTGTTCTGGCTCAATAATCTAGAAACGACCAACAGGGAGTACGAGCAGAGACCCATGGATGTCTGCGTCTTCACGGACGCATCATCCCACGGGTGGGGGTACTTTGACCAAACCCACAATGCACATTATGGGGAGCAATGGGACGAGACGGTTAGCGAGACCACACACATTAATGTCTTAGAGCTCAGAGCGGTAAGACAAATGTTAGAGCACACGGGGGAAAAACTAAGAAATAGGCATGTATGGGTCTTCGCAGACAACACCACTACAGTAGCTTGTATAGGCAAAGGGGGCTCGTCAAGGTCTAAAGAGTGCCAGGAAGAGACCGAGCACGTCTGGACCCTAACGGAGAAGCTAAACCTACGACTAAGCGTAAGATTCTGTCCGGGGGTGGAAAACGTGGAGGCAGACTGGGCCTCACGGGCGTTCACAGATGCGGGAGAGTGGTCACTAGACGGCCAGATAGTAAGGGAAATATTCGACACACTGGGTGCACCCGACATTGACATGTTTGCCTCATGGGAAAATCACCAACTTAATCGCTATGTGGCCAGAGAATTCGATAGGCAAGCCGAGGGAATGGATGCCCTATCACTAAATTGGCAACACATTAACGGATTTTTCTTCCCTCCTTTCAGCTGCCGGTCCAAAGTACTGGTGAAACTGAGGGAGGAGCAGCCCAAGGGAGTCCTCATCGCACCAGACTGGCCTACACAACCGTGGTTCCCGCTACTACGACAACTGCGGGAATACCAGGCAGGGATGAAGATCCCTGTAATGACACAGACGCTACGGATAAAGGGGGCGGGATGGAAATTGTTCCCTCTCGCCCACAAAATGAGCCTCCACGCGGTGAGACTCTAGCCGGCATGTTCAGATCCCTGGGCATGAACGAGGCAACGGCTGAACTACTGACAGCATCATGGGTGAATGCAACCAGGAGACAATACACCTTGATCCTGAGGAGATGGGCTCAACACTGCGACAAGGAAGGTATCAATGCCCGAAAACCTACCCTCAAGGAAGGGATTGAATACCTGGAGAGACTATTTTCCGAAGGGGCAGCCAAGACCACCGTCAACACCGTGAAGTCATTACTATCGACATTTGTGACAGTGGGGGGAAGCCGTTCAGGGAACACCCCCTAGTGAGCAGACTGTTGACGGGGATAGGAAACCTCAAACCTAACCGCCCCAAGTACGAAGCAGTATGGGATCCCCGACAATTGTTGAACTACCTACAGGGGTGGGGCCCGACGCACCTGCTAAGCATGGACCAGCTGAATAGAAGGACCACCTGCTTGTTCCTACTAGCCACAGGACAAAGGCTCCAGGCATTGGGACTGATGAAGCGCAAGGACATCAGCTGGGGACAGGGACACTGCACGTTGAGATACTCAATGAAAATGAAATCCAACGACCCAGCCCGGAAGCCCCTTGTACTCTCCTTCAAGGAATTTGAGGTGGAGGAACTATGTGTGTACACCCACCTGAGAACATACATGGCCAAGGAAGAGCTGAAAGGGGCGGACCCGGCTGTATTCGCAACTACCAGGAGCTCGCATGTCGCGGCTTCACCAGAGACACTGTCTAGGTATGTGAGGAACACCATGGCAGAAGCGGGGATCGACATGACAAAATTCACACCTTACTCATGTCGACACGCCTCCACCAGTGCGGCGGCAAGGAAACAAGTCCCACTGGCCACAATTATCCTGGCAACGGGATGGACAGGTGAAACCACCTTCAGGCGCTTCTACAATCGACCCCTCTCCTCGGGAGGAGCGGTAACAACCAACCTCATCCCCACCTTCTGGGCAGAGAAAAGGGAAACGAGCGAGAGATCGACGAACAATTGACTCAAGTAACCCATGTAACCATGTAAATGTATCCAAGAATGTATCCAAGAATGCATGTAACTAGGCTTCAGAGCCACCTACAGATTGAAGCTAAAATAAAAAACAACTAAGCAACAAAGTTAATGTTCCGCGTAGGCTTCATTCACATTGTTACTGTTAGAAACCAAACAACACAGGTACACAGCCGCAATACGAAGTAGCGGATGGCCCTCGTGGCCTGATTACCATCATAATACAAAATTCTGCTATTAACATGCAGCAGAATATGAATTATTATGGTATGAAAGGGCCACGAGGGGCCATCGGCCCACCCTGAGGTCTAGGTAAGACCCACCCGAAGAACAGCTGAGTACCAGTGTTGAAACTACAAAAAATGACGAGAGCTCAACAGATGCAACATCCAGTAGCCGATGGCCCCTCGTGGCCCTTTCATACCATAATAATTCATATTCTGCTGCATGTTAATAGCAGAATTTTATATTCCTTTCCCTGTTCCCCCGCCCCAAACAAACATACACTGTAAACTCAACCAGTAGTGGCCAATTAGGCCAACAATGGAATGAGCCTGGAAATGATTCTAGTTGGATCCTACTTAGATACAAGATTCACCCCGTAATGCTGCAGTAGCCACAGGAGGGGTGCATACCAGCCCTATGTAAAAGCTGGCGAAAAAACGGGTCAAAGAATTGAGAGCCTAATTTAACAAACTAACAAGCAACAATTATTCTTTACATATGTTTTATTATTTACCCGCTACCTTTGAGTTGAAAGATATAATATAACATATAGTTTAATAAGATTTAAAAGTGAAATCGACGGCGTTCTGCGGCCGCCATCTTGTCTTTTTTGCATTCTCTCCCATTTCACCAACTCTGTGCCTATATGCATAATATAGGTAGCCATTTGATACTGGAGCCACATACTGTAGCCTCACTTCCATATTAATGCTATTTTCCCCCGTATTTATATAAGGCTGGTCTTCACCCGTGTACTACAAGTACCGGGTGAATCTTTTATCTAGATCCTACTGAGGTACATTATTAATCAATATTAACCTACTTACTAGAGATGACCATGAATACCAGTTCAATCACACAGGCCCACCTTACATCCCACCATGACCCTTTCAACGAGTAGGTTACTACTAGAAAGATAATCAGTTATGCCCCACCTCTACTAACGCTTACCATACTAGTCTAACATAGTTACCTCCCCGTAATATGTTTCTTTTTTTCTCTTATCTTGATCTATCATTCATGTATGATGTACCAATATTTTGCTTATTTCCTTGTAATTGTCTATCTATATATTGTAGATTTGTTTACTGTGCAGAGGCAACTGTCATTGGGGCTGGAAGACCAGCGCATTGTCACTGACAATATGTTATTCAGAGGAATAAAAACACTTGAACAAAAAAACTAAAAATTGTATTTATAAACAAGGCTTTGATTCAGCATGCCGGCGAACTGCGCGGCGCACTTTAGTTACCATCCTAGACCTTAGTTTTATACGCCGGGTGATTCAAACGAACGGAATACTCGGGCACGATCTCCGACACTTGGCCTCCTTTTTACGGTTTAAAATACAATAGATTGAGTGCAGTTACTCACCTCATTCCTATCAGGATCCTCACAATAGGCGATAAGAGAACGATGCATATGACCGCTTATTTTCTTTTATATGTTCGCGCTAAACGAGAAGTTAGAACATGTCACCACACGTATTCTTTTACGCTATACACTGCTTCAACTAGAATTCCCCATCACCATGCTTTAGCAATAGAGCCAATATCCAGAATGTAAAGCAGTGCACTGTTTACGTCGATGTGGCTCCAAGCATAACTTTAGTGTAACTCAAATAACATAGAGTAAAGAGACTTTCCGCTTGAAGAGCAGTTAACGTCCACGTAATTTTAGTTTAGTTTAGTAGAATGGTTTTATACACAACATTTTGGTAAATGACCACCTATTAATTAATATAATATGGATTATGTGATTTTCTTATTGGACCTGTTGAAAGTAACTTTGAACTGTAGAAAATAGAACGAATTGCACAATCTGTTCGAAATCGTGGGTCCTGTTTGAGGGTCAAGGACGGAGTTGCCACATGGTGGTTTAGTGAAATTGGCAACTGGCAAAAAGTCATTTGTTTTCCCGAGTTATACCAGTCGCGTAAAAAAGGGGGCTTGAGATGGAATATATCCCGGAAGGCGAAAAGCCTAGCGTGGCTTATATGTGAGTATGATAACGCTAATTGTGAACAAAATGACAAGAATATACAATTCAACTGTCATTTCTGTCAAATTTAGTACAATATTAGGCCTGCATTAGACTATAGCCGTGTTCACACAGGGCAGTTAATTCGAATCATAAAAATCGACTTGTATAGTTCGGGTTACATTTCGCGTGTGAACGCGAGGCTAAGTCGGATATGGGCTGATTCGATTCATTATTTCATATTATTCGGATTTTATAAACCACTTGTGTAGGTGGTTTATATGAACCAAATTTTATGATTCGACTTATATCGCCCATGTGAACGCAACCGACTTACTTGAGGCGGATTAAGCACGTCGCACTATATAATATAATTTGGTCTATGAACCTGCTAGAGGTGCACATATATTTTTTTCATGATTTATTTTAAGGTTTTCACTGCCCAGAATTTTTGACCGTTCCAAACCAATATGATCCAGTCCATACATATCTAGGTCGAACCCACACTCTCTCGTACCGACGTCGACTAACCGAAACTGGCGCTGGTTAGTATGGACTTGCTCATGTGCTGATATCGATTTCCGGCCCAAGTACTGCCCGTATGAATGCGACACTAGTTAGTAGTTCGGTTCATATTATCCGCCTTGTATAAAGCGGTGTAAACTTTTCCCGTGTGAACACGGCTTTTGATTAGTACATAATCGTAGACATAGTATTATAGTACATAACAGTATCAGTGTCAGTATCGGCTAGGTATGTGACAACAAATTTCAAAGTCAACAGATTCCAACATAAAATATATCATTGCAAAGGTATTGGAAAGTCCTTTCTATTGATACCTAAATCATCATCCTGTCACAATTATCAAGGAAGTTGTGACACTTTATAAAACGTTTTTTATGGGTAATTTTGGTCCATTGTTTCAATGGAAAACCAGTTGGATTCTGTGACCCATCTCATGACTCGTGAGTCTTGGCATGTGTGAAAGCTGAGTCGCGGGTGGCATGTCAATCCAGTATCTTTACCAGACACACCTTTTTATCCGGTGCTCAAATAACAAATTGACACCATAATAGTAATATGAAGTATATAAAGAAACAAAATAAACTAGTTTCAAAACTTGCCTTCAGGTAGTATTCAAGTCGCCGGGTATACCTCACCCAGATACAAACGAATCCAACATCAGTTTGTTCGGTTGATGCCACTGAACATGTGGGAGGAGAGTTGAGGTCTATGATGTATGAATGACATCATATGTGGGATTCCCTCATCACATAACCTAGAGGGCTTCCCCACACACAGGGGAAGCCATGGCAACCACCAAGATGGCAGCCACAGAAAGCTCTCAATTCAACTTCTCAAGTCTATTAATCTACATGATCATTCACACAAAAGGTAGCTGGTTATGATAAACCAACATTTGAACTTTATATTTATCATTTTATATTGCAATTTCTAACATCTTTTTCTCTATATGGTTGTCTAGTAAAAGTGTCAGTGCTGCTGGATTAAATACAACACAACAGAAGCAACCAATGTCAGCACTCTCCCCCACATATGTAGTTGCATAAACTGAAAACCGGAAAACGTATGCTTGGAGAACATTTGTCGGAGTACGGGTCATATCTCAGCGACCTATACCTGATCCGTTTAACAGACATAAATTTGAATAAAGATTTTTTGTCACTTCTATTAATCGGACAGCAAATATTTTTGGATGTAGCAGTGGAGCAAAATGTGAACTATATGATCCATATGGTTGCATTCCTGGTAGTCCTAAAATAAAGATTGCAAGTGAGATGGAAAAACATTGTCAGGTGTGCACCGCGCAGTGCTCAGCGCACACGCACCGTGGGACAAGCAAGTACCCTGAAAAGTGAAAACGGCATGTTTTTCGCGTGCCTACCTCGGTCACAAATACATTACGGCGTGCTTGCGGCGACCTAAGTCACCGCATCGGCCAGACCGTACGGTCACCCTACGATGGGTTAATTACCTTGCAGTTTTTTGCTCATGTTTTTTCAAATTCGAGTTATCTTAACTTCGAAAAATTTCAACGCCACAATCCTGGCAATTCAGACTCCACAAGACTGTACGATCACCTTTGTTGACATAAATAAAAATGTTGTAAAATGAATACTAATATGTTACAAAATTCATGTTTGTGTTATTAATATTTTTAAAGTTATGATTTTTTGTATATTAAATACGTGTATAATAAATTCAACACAAACCATACGATTTGTGAAGAGATAAACCGCAGACCGTAATATTTGCATAAACCGCAAGACACACCACATCACCGTACGGCGCTGCAGCATTTGTGACCTAAGTATAAGTCTGAGTCAGTGAGTGATGATGCAGTTAATATTAATAATAACTAAATAAGTTATTCCCGCAGCCACGTTCTGAGACAAGGCACTATCACTACAAATTACAATCCATATCGTTATCTTAATTTTAATTGCTTGATTTAAGTTGTTAAAATACATAAAGAAGCTTTTAGACTTACCCATATAAATTGAGGCTTATCCCTAGGCCTACCTATATAAAAGATTCACCCCGTACTTGTAGTAGGGGTAAACGACAATTCACAATGTAGTCTAAATGCGGGCGAGAGCTTTAGTATGGAACAGGAAGTACAATCTGAATCTCTGCTTCTAGTATCAAATGGCTACTTGTATCGGCACAGAGTTGGTGAAATGAGAGAGAATGCAAGAAGATAAGATGGCAACTATAGTATTATGCTATAGATGGCTGTAGATTTTACTTTTAAAGTCCATTAAATTACATGTTTTATTATATTTTTCAACTCAAAGGTAGCTGGTGAATATGAAGATATATATAAAGAATATATTTTGCTTCTTAAATTAAGAATTTATCAGCTCAGTTCATTTACCCAGCAATGTCGAAATCTTTCACCAGCTTTTATATAGGGTTGGTTGTCACCCCACCCCGCCTGTGGCTACCGCAGCAGTACGGGGTGAATCTTTTATCTAATCCCTACCATTATGAGTAACCATATCTTATGGTTAAGTTTGTTGTTGTTTTTTGGTGGGTGGGGGTTTGCTTGTTCCAGACCCAGTTAAATTGTTTTGATGCACATAGTCCGATGAAATCATCAAATTTTCAAAACCAAAACAATTATCTAGATTTTGATTCTACATATCTAACTTCGATACTGGTGCACTTATTGAACATTTGTCACCCCAAGAACTTGAAGATGGGAATTCTGAGGCAATTCAATAGAACACATTACGGCAGAATCCTATTAATTATTAATGTATTATGTCAGACTATATAAGCATATAATGTATCTGGCCAACGTCTTAACATATGTATTTAACTATAAGCCATTGAACCCTTTCCATGTCCATGACCCAGATTGTGCTGTGAGTGTGGAGTGCAGATCGAGCCGAACCCGGCCAACATGTGTGTAGCCTGTCTTCGCACACGGGTTGACATCACCGAGGGCATCCCCAAGTCTGGCACACTCTACTTCTGTAAATCTTGTGAGAGGTGAGTTCAAGAGGTTTGTTTCTGGGGTTTTACATTCTGGTAACCTTTACAGTCATATCAGGATGGGTACCGACTTGTGGCAGTGACCAATTGTTACATACTCAGATACTCTGCTTGGAGAAAGTCCTGCTGTAATTGAATTATTGTGACCTTGTTATCGCCTACCTCGCCATTCATTTCCGTGTTTGTTTTCCTCTCGTGATATCACTTTTAGCTTAGTCCCTCCTGACACTGAAACACTGTGTTGATTTTATGATTTTCCGCAAAAAAAACCAGCATGTATGATCTTTTTACTAGCATAAAATGAGAAATTTTAGTCTTCTTGAGGACAGTGGGACTGTACCACCTCATATATATATATAGTTTATTAAACCAATTTACTCAAAATGACTTTTTATCTAGAATTTTATTTTCCTTGGCCAATATTGCATGTTTTGTTTAGGAAATTTGACGTAGGTTTGCATATAACCTCACCACAGTCATAGATTTCCACCCTTTTTTGGCGGAGACCACTTTCATCTCTGATTCTGTGTAAAAGAGATGGTTGAATGAAAATGGACAGAATACAAGTTGAACACTTCTCGCCATGAATATGGCCTTTGCTGCCGACGGAGCGTAAAACAACCATCGATCAATCAATCTTTTTGCAGGTACCTGCAGCCGCCGAACCACTGGGTGACGGCTGCCCTGGAGTCCCGGGAGCTGCTGTCTCTGTGCCTGAAGAAGATGAAGGGGCTCAACAAGGGTGTTCGACTAGTGGACGCTGCCTTTGTCTGGACGGAGCCACACTCAAGGAGAATCAAGGTCAAACTCACCATTCAGAAAGAGGTGGGTTTGTGGTTGAGAAATACTATTTCTACTACTAATACTTATTACTAAGACAAAATTCAAATTTGACTAGTGCTGCCCAGCAGTGAAAACAAGTGTTAACAGACTTATCCGTTATGGGTAGGGTAAATAAATTCATCACCAATTAATTTTTTTAAATTATGAATAAATATGTTCAATTGTACCTATACGGGCCTTTTTTCTCCTCTTTAAAAAAAAATTAAAAACATTGCTTTAAAAAAAAAAATGACTGGTTGGCTAGCCTTTAACTATTATATCAACGGTTTGCACGCATCGCCGAAAGTCTTTAATATCTCTGAATTTAGATTTTGGTTCAAGTACCTTCGAATATTTGTGGATCTTACTATACGTTCTTGAGTGTTCTTCAATTCCCCTCGATCGCTTAGCCCCCAACCCCCTTCTCCTTGCCCAGCGAGTTTGCTCAGTCTGCAGAATCTTTGTCAAAATGTTGCGTGACTCCTTGAAAAGGTTATTGAATCTGCTGGTCAACTTTTTGTATGAACCCTGACTGTGTCATAAATGTAAATTCACCATCAAACAGGCCAAAGACACTCCATGATTTTTCTGGGATAAATTCTCTGTTGTATTACACCGAATGCAGTGGCTATATCAGTAGAACGCAGGATTCCCATGTGGAAGGTGAGGAGTTTGAATCCCAGTCGAGTCAAACTAATGACTTACAAAATTGGTATTTGTCACTACATAGTCTGGCATTCAGCATTACTAGGATATGGCAATACTCGTTAACTCAGTATCGGGGTAAAGTGTCTAAGTGGGATATCACCTCCCAGTGGAGCAGCGCTATAAAGTTGCCATGAGTGCACACTGTCAGATGTCGATACCATCCTGAGGTGACCTTAGATGTTTCTAGGATGTAAACCCCCCTCCCCCCGTCCCAACAAAGTTTGCATTATACTTGCAGTTCTATTTTTATGGATTTCCTTATTTTAGGTGTTGAACGGTACTAATCTGCAGCAGGTGTTTGTGGTTGAGTTCACTGTCCACTCCCAAATGTGTGACGACTGTCACAGAGTTGAAGCCAAGGACTATTGGAAGGCGTGTGTACAAGTCAGGCAGAAGGTAAGCCCTTGGATTAATTCATGATACAAGATTCACCCCGTACTGCTGCAGTAGCCACAGGAGGGGTGCATACCAGCCCTATGTAAAAGCTGGCGAAAAAACGGGTCAAAGAATTGAGAGCCTAATTTAACAATCTAACTAGCAACAGTTCTTCTTTATGTATGTTTTATTATTTACCCGCTACTTTTGGGTTGAAAAATATAATATAATATCTAGTTTAATAAGATTTAAAAGTGAAATCGACGGCGTTCTGCGGCCGCCATCTTGTCTTTTTTGCAGTCTCTCCGATTTCACCAACTCTGTGCCTATATGCATAACATGGGTAGCCATTTGATACTGGGGCTACATACTGGAGCCTCACTTTCATATTAATGCCATTTTCCCCCGTATTTATATAAGGCTGGTCTTCACCCGTGTACTACAACGGGTGAATCTTTTATCTAGATTAATTCATGCCTCTCTCTTTCTCTCTGTGACTAATCCTATGGCTATGAGTGAATATTCGCGGAAATTCACTGTCGGCGCAGTCTCGTTGATGTCTACCCAGTACCAGTCTTCTGGATGTCCTGATATGACCCTTGATGTTGCTAGGATGTAAACCCTCAACAAACCAAGTAAACTTGTGTCAGAGTCTGGGTCTGGTTTCCGAGTTTTTTTCCGGAGACCACTTTCATCCCTACCCGCCTAGCGATGAAAGATCTCTGCGATTTCACGAAATGCCAGCGATATATATAAATGACTGCAGTTGATCAGTCAATATCCTCTTGTCATATAACCATAGCTGTTGCTAGGACATAAAACCCAAACAAACAGAAAAGCAAAGAGTTATTGCCGAGAAAGAAAAATAGAATTGGCAGCATGGGCGATAATACAGTCATAATAAGGACTGTGGAATGCTCTCCAGGGATAGGCTGTACTGACTGATCAGTGGAATATCGAACTAGGATAGTGCTTGGAGATTACTGAATAAAACCTGACTTCCGGGAATTTTCTGCGATTCCCTGACAGTGCTGAGCTTATGGGAGAACATCCGTGTTTTCGCGGAAATTTCATTATATTGAACAGTGCTTTTAAGACAATTACTATGATAAGGATTGTTTATAGAATCCTCACGACATTTCCGCTTTTTCTGCAAGACACCACTTTCATCGCTGGTGTAATTAAGTCAATCAGTTTTAATGTCTGGGGGATAGCGTTTGGTGTCTGACTGCATTCATGTGCTCTTGGTTAAATCCAAATATAAGGGTTTTTTGTTTTTGATTAATGCGGGGATGAAAGATTTCCGCGATTTTTTTTATATTTACCGATTAACGTTAAACAAAATTGCCATGGATGAATATGACAATTGGTTAGTTTGAATCCTATTCTTATGTGACCTTAGCTTTTGCTAGCACATGAAACCCTAACAAGAATGAGTGAGGATGGGGCGATAATCTACTCACAACAAGGATAGTTGAAATCTGACTTATGTCATTTTCAGCGATTCCCTGGCGATGCTAATCATGTGTGGGGGGGGGGGGGGCTTATTTTTTTGTGGCAATTCGCCGTCGGTAAAATAATCTCTGCTTGATTTCCGCGTTTTTTGTTGGAGATCACTTTCATCCCTGTTAATGTCGTTTAGAACATAATTACAATTAAAACTGCTTTAATTTTATTCTACAACCTTAAACACAAATGTTTTATAGTAAAAGAAATACAAGTTGGTGGGTTCTCAAACTGATCATTAATCATTAAAAATGGCTGGTTTCACAAATTTGTTCCAGACTGGCCACAAGAAGACTTTATACTATCTGGAACAGTTGATCATCAAGCACAAAGCACACATCAACACAACCAGCATCAAGGTCCTGGCTGGTATGTATTTTAATACTTTTATTGTACTAGAGAAATGAAGTTATCGTAAAACCCCTACATTTGTGCTACAGAAATGAAGTTATCGTAAACCCCCTACGTTTGTGCGAGAGAAACGAATTTATCGTAAAGCCCCTATGTTTGTACTAGAGAAATGAAGTTATCGTAAACCCCCTACGAACCAGACGGGATGGCCAGATGAGTTAGAGCGTCAGTCCCGTGTTGGTATGTCATGGGTTCGAACCCTGGTCGAGTCAAACCAATGACTTAAAAATTGATAGTTGTTGCTTCTTAGCCAGGTGCTCGGCAATATTAGGATAGGGCAAGGACTGGTTGGCTCAGTGTCAGGATAATGTGACTGGGTGGGATATCAGGTCATGGTGCTGGCAGCCTGGTCTTCCAGTGGGCAGCACTATAAAGTTGCCATGAGTGCGCACTGTCACAAGTCGGTACCCATCCTGATATGACTTTAGATGTTGCTAGGATGTAAAACAACAAACAAACAAACACCCTATGTTTGTGCTAGAGAAATGAAGTTATAGTAAACCCCCCCCCCTAATGTTTGTGCTAGAGAAATGTAGTTATTGTAAACCCCCTACGTTTGTGCTAGAGAAATGACATTACCGTAAACTGCCTACGTTTGTGTTGAAAAATGACATTACCGTAACCCCACTACTTGAAGCCTTACCCAGGATTCATACGTGTCTCGAAAACCCTAGAAAAGAAAGTAATGTATCATCTCATAATGCGAGAATCACGCAGCCAGAAGATCCAAGCGATGGCGTCACCATATTGGAATGTAAATTTTGTCACTTTTAGCTCAGGAAAGTCCTGGAATTTGGAAATTGCTTGAAAGGCCCTGGAATTTTTACTTCCCTCAAATGTATGAACCCTGCATACAACAAATTGTCAGCATTGGCTCAGGCAGTAGTTTGTTGCTGACAAATTGACTAGAAGTGATGCTTTGGTTGTGGATGGAACTGCACAAAATTGAGATGCTTCCTAGCCTGGCGCTCAGCTTTACTAGGATAGAGCAGCGACTGGTTAGGTCAGTATCAGGATAATGTGACTAGGTGGGATATATCAGGTCATGGTGCTGGCGGCCTTTTCTCCCAGTGGGACAACTCTATAAATTTGCCGTGAGTGCACACTGTCACGAGTTGGTACCCGTCCTGATATGACCTTAGATGTTGTTAGGATGAAAAACACCAGAAATAAACGTACAGCTGTATGGTGTTGGTTCTTCAGAGGGTCTGGACTTCTTCTATGCGGATAAGCGTGATGCGCGGAAGTTGGTCGACTTCCTGCAGACGGTCGTACCCTGCCGCTACCAAGCCGCACAAGAACTTGTCTCTCACGACATCCACAACAACACCTACAACTACAAGGACACCTTCTCCATCGAGATAGTGCCCATTTGTAAGGTGGGTGCTTCCTTGCGTTTTGCTTCTTTTTAACCACCCATGGTGGTCGGAAGTTGAAACCCCATCCGAGTCAGACCAATGACTTATACGATTGATAGTTGTCGTTACCTAACCTGGTGCTCGGCATTAATAGGATAGGGCCAAGGACTGGTTAGCACAGTATCAGGATAATGTGACCATGTGTCATATTGGGTCATGGTGCTAGCGGCCTGGTCTCTCAGTGGGGCAGTACTATATAACGTCACCATGGGTGTATGCTGTCACAAGTAGGTACCCATTGTAATATGGCTTAAGATGTTGCTACGACATAAAACCCAAACAAACAAACTGAGCGGTTGGTCGAATTAGTATGGGCATGTGGCCGAATCAATCCAATGACATAAATTTGATACTTGTCGCTACTTAGCCTATGTGTAAATATAGTTTATTCATTAAATGCAGTCTTTTGTCAGCGCTGTGCCACTGGTCTTCCGTCCTTATAACAATAGTTATTTACAATATATGTGTGTGTACTATTTAATGTAATCTGATAATTGATATTGTCATCAGCAGCTAGCTCAAGTCCGCCGAAATGACAATATTATTCATTCCAAGACTTACATATGGTGTAGTTTGAAAATCCACATATGAGGTACAAGTAGAGGACTAAATTTATTTAACCAGTTTAAGAAATAGCAGATTTTCTAGTGATTCTGTATTTCTGGAAGTCGGATCAGAGGTTCGGTACCTGTAGTATTATATGTTGTAGTATGCAGCACACTGTTTACTGAAGGTGGCGCATCCCTGCGTAAAGTAGCTTTGCAGCTAAATATTCAATAAGCGCATTGGGTATTCTGTTTCTAGGACAACATTGTGTGCCTCCCGAAGAAGCTGGCTCAGTCGTTGGGTAATCTGAGTCAGGTGTGCATCTGTAATCGTGTTACACAAACCATCCACATCATTGACCCGGCCACACTACAAGGTATGCCATCACACTGATAGTTTACTGACCGAAAGGAAAACTGATTTGATTTAACCACTCCTCTAGAGCACATTGATTTTTTATCATCGGCTATTGGACGTCAAACATATGGTCATTCTGACATTTCTTTGGAGGAAACCTGGTGCCGTCACATAGGCTACTCTTTCCGATAAGCAGCAAGGGGTCTTTTATATGCACTTTCCCACAGACAGGACAGCACCTCGCAGTGAATATGGCCTATGCTGCCGACACGGCGTAAAGAAACCACCAACCAATCAATCAATCAGGACAGTACATACCCCCACAGGCTTTAATGAACCAGTTGTGGACCACTAGTTGTAACAGAAAATATAGTTTACTGACCGAGACACACTGTCATCTGCAGGCTTCCTGGGGCTCTTGAAAAAACGTTGAAGATTTTAAAGTTGTATCGTATAATGGGATTTGCAACATTGAATTTTGTCAATGCGTCCTGCTGCCCACACACATGGGTGGGTGGGTGGGTGGGGTGACACTGCTAATTAGGTCAGGGTGTGGGTGACGGCACTCTGTAATTGGGGCGTCACAGGGTGGTGAATACACATAATCAATCAATCAATAGTTCCATCCTCTAGTCGAGGGTTGGATGCAATGGTTCTCCACTTGTCCCGATGTTGTGCTGTTCTGATAGACTGTGAATAATTCAAGCCTGTCCACTGTGAAATATTTGTAAACCATGATGTTCTTGGTCTCCCTCTCCCTCTGCTGCCATTCACCTTCCCTTCCAACAATGTACGGTATATTGAACTCTGACGAATGATGTGGCCAAAATAAATAAGTTTCTTTGTCTGTATAGTGGCAAACAAGCTTTTCTTATTTTTAATTTTTCTGAGAACTTCTTTGTTGGTGATCTTCTTTGTCCATGATATTTTCATCATCCTTCGATAAGTCCACATCTCAAATGCTGCTAAACGTTTGTACATTTTCTTAGAGATTGTCCATGTCTCTGCCCCATACATTAGAGTAGACCACACATAACACTGAAGAATACGCTTCCTTGTTTGTATTAATATCTTACTTGATGTTAACACTCTATACATTTTGGAGAATGTTGTTCGGGCTATTGTTATCCTTCTTTTAATTTCTTCCTCACATCTCCCATCATTTGTAATCTTTTGTCCGAGATATATGAATTCGGATACTTGTTCTATGTTTGTGCCATCTATGGTTATATTGACATTTGGTTTATCTGTCTTTTTACTTATAACCATTGTTTTGGTCTTCCTGGCATTCATCTTCATGTTGAATAGTATTCCAGCTTTATTGATTCTATTCACTATATCTTGTAGGTTTTTCTCACTGTCTGCTAGTATTACACTGTCATCGGCATATCTAAGATTGTTGATGTTCATGCCACCTATTGTCACTCCCTTGCAATCTTCAATGTGTCTGAAAATCATCTCTGTGTACAGGTTAAATAGACATGGTGACAATACACACCCCTGTCGAACTCCTCGTTTAATCATAACTTCATCCGATAGGCCCTGCTCCATTTTTATAAATGCACGTTGTGTCCAGTATAAGTTCACAATTAGTTTAATGTCTTTGCCATTGACACCAATATCTTGTAAACATTTGATTAACAGTTCATGATTGACTCGGTCGAAGGCCTTCTCATAGTCAATAAAGCAGGCATAAACATCCTGGTTCACTTCACAATAACGTTCGCAAATCATTCTCATATTGAAAATCCCTTCACGTGTACCTCTTCCAGATATAAACCCACTTTGTACGTTACTGATTTGTTCTTCAATTTTCTGTCTGTTTCTCAGTAAAATTATTTTCAGGATCATCTTCAACATATGACTCATCAGGCTTAGTGTTCTGTACTTTTTTTTTTTTTTTTTATTGAGGCTGTATTTATACTGTCCATAGCATATAAGCCCGGGTACTCAGTACACAATGTTGGTTTTAGCTTCTTTGGGAGTCGCACAAATATGGATTCATTCATATTCAATGGTATAAATCCAGTCTCATAGATGTCAGTTACTAGCTTATGAATGATTTGAATCCCCACTTCATCTAGTCCTTTTATCATTTCTGATGTTATCTGGTCACTTCCAGGAGCCTTACCTGCCTTTAGATCATTGATAGCCTTCTCAACCTCTGATATTAATATAATATTCCCATCTTCTTTCTCAATTGTGGGTGGGTTCCCTCTGTCATCATTGTATAGTCTGTCATCATTGTACACATAAAGGAATCATCTATTATCAACTATTTACTACAACGATTTCACTGTGATCTACATTAGAAACAAACCAGGTGCGGTAGCTAAGTTAGTAGAGCGCAGGCTTCCATTCTGCGTGGTCGGGAGTTCAAATCTCAACCGATTCAAACCAATGACTTTGAAAATTGATGCTTGTCGCTACCTAGTCTGGAACTAGCCATTTCATACTAGGATACGGCAAGGACTGGTTAGCTCAGTTTCAGGATAGCGTGACTGGGATATTAGATCATAGTGCCAGTGGCCTGGTCTCCCTGTGGAGCAGCACTATAAAGTCGCCATGAGTGCGCACTCACAAAGCAGTACTCGACCTGATATGGCCATGTATATTGCTAGGAAGGAAAACCCCAAGAAACATTAGAAACAAATGTATGGCTAGAAACCTACCAAGTTTGATCATCATGAAACATGTGTCTACATGTGGAATGTGGATTTAAAGTATCGGGTCTATGCTGACTGGCACTAATCCTAACTTCTGGCGTGTCAGCTGAAGCTGTGACCTGTGCTGGGTCGCAGCTTCACGGAGTGCACACTGTCATGAGGTGCCGCTAGAATCTCACTACTCGACCCACTCGTTTTGTGAAATCGACTGATGGTGGTTGGTTTCTGTGTGTGTTTCAGTTGCGGAGGTGTCTGGGCCGGTGTTCTGGCGCACTCCGTTTGGCAGTCTCTGTCAGCCGAAGCAGCTGACTGAGTTCATCGTCATGCAGATAGAGTTCCTAGGACTGACTGGTCCGGAGGATAGCGGTGGTTGCGCTGCTCAAGCTCAGTTGGTTCATTGGACACGAGAACGGAAGGGGCAAGGCCAATGCCCGGCCAGGAAGGAACAGCAGAACTAGACAGGGACAGAAAAGGAAGGGCAGAAGCGGGACTGGCCCCGGCCGGGAACGGCCTGGGCAATGCAAAGGACGGGCCGTCTGGGCCAGCCATGCTTGACCGGCGGGTCCGGGACCGCCCTTCCTTTCCCTTCTTTCCATCCACTTCATTCCTTTCCCTCCCCGGAATTTCCTGGCCTCTGGCGGGCACCGGCAAGACCCTTCCGGTCCCGACCACCTTCCGGTCCCATTCCTCCGCTACCTTCCCTGTCCTTCCCTGTCCGTCCCTTGCCCGCTTCTCCCTTCCCTGCAGTGCCCCTTCCCTTCCCCGACCCCCTCCCCTCTCCCTCGGCCCTCCCCCTCCCCTTCCCTTCCCTCCCTCCCCTCCCTCCACCTCCCCTTCCTCCCCTTCCCTTTCCCCTCCCTTCCTTCCCGCTCCCGCCCCTTCCTTCCTTCACTTCCATTCATTCCATCTCTTTCCATTCCTCCATTCTCTTCCCATCCCTTCCACACATAATCTTTTTATTTAGAAAAAAAGAAGGTACTGCTTCTAATGAGAGGCTGGACTAGCTAGAGAAGTGATCTCAACCATTGCATTTATATGTGCTGCTTAAAGCTGCATAGTCCGATGATAAATATAATTTTCTAAACCAAAACACTCCCCTAGATTTGATTATACAATTGTAACTTACATACTGGGGCACTTATTATTAAATATTTGTTGCCACATAGATTGGAGTACTGAGTCGATTTAACAGAACCTCTTACTGCATAAGTCTATGGTGTCAGAGTTGTGGCATGCTTGTCCAAATTAATTTAGCATATTTGGACTTGAAATATCTCAAAAGTTAGCCATTTAATATAAAAGTGACTTGAAACTGAAATATGATAGAAAATGATAATATCTCAGAAAAATGACTATCTGAAAACCATCAGACTATGCAACTTTAAGAACTACGTAAGATGGTGTTTGAGTCTAGTCTGGTGCTGGTGTGCCTGTTGCAGCACGTGCTGGGTGAGGCCTGGGTCGTGAAGGCTTCGGAGTTGGGGCGGAGTGAGCAGCAGTTCTACTGTCGGACGCACCTCGGCCACCTGCTGGCCATTGGCGACACCGCCCTAGGGTAAGGTCATGCATGAATGGGCTCGCATATGTAGTATCGCGACATTAGTCCCACTACCACAGTGGCAGGCTCCTCTACGCTGACCCTTGTGTCAGAAGGACCGACGCGGATGAATTCTGGAAATAGCTCAGCCGGTAGAGTGTCCACCTGTGAAGGTGTGGGTCATCCTATCCATCCTGCTCAGTGGACACATTTGCATTTTGGGCTATTTTCCGTTCCAACCAGTGGTCCACAATTGGTTCATCAAAGGCTGTGGTATGTGCTGTCCTGCCTGTGGGAAGTGCATATAACCTTTTTTCATCCCCTTCCTTTTCCGTCTTTTCTTCCCTTCCCTCCCCTTCCTTTCCTTTCCTTTCCATCCCTTCCTTTTCCCTCCCTTCCTTTCCCTTCCTTCCCTTCCCTGCCCCTCCCCTTCCGCTGCGCCCCGCCCGCTCCCCTTCCCTCCCCTCCCCGTCCCGTCCCGCCCTCCCCTGCCCCTCACCGCCCCTGTCCCTTCCCCGCCCCTTCCCGGTTCCCTTCCCTCCCCTTTCCCTTCCATTCACGTCCATTCGCTTCCATTCACTCCATCTCTTCCATTCTCTTCCATCCCTTCCACACAAATCTTATTATTTAGAAAAAAAGAAGTACTAGCTTCTAAGGAGAGGCTGGACTAGCTAGAGAAGTGATCTCAACCATTGCATTTATATGTGCTGCTTAAAGCTGCATAGTCCGATGATGCATCACATTTTCTAAACCAAAACACTCCCCTAGATTTGATTATACATATGTAACTTAGATACTGGTGCACTTATTATTAAATATTTGTTGCCACATAGATTGGAGTACTGAGTCGATTTAACAGAACCTCTTACTGCATAAGTCTATGGTGTCAAAGTTTTGGCAAGCTTGCCAAAATAAAAAAAATGTGCATGTTTACACTTCAAATATCTCAAAAGTTAGCCATTTAATATATAAGTTACTTGAAACTAAAATGAGGTACAATATAACAATCACTTTAATAAATTTATCTCAGGAAAAATGACTATATCTGAAAACCATCAGACTATGCAACTTTAAGAACTACGTAAGATGGTGTTTGAGTCTAGTCTGGTGCTGGTGTGCCTGTTGCAGCACGTGCTGGGTGAGGCCTGGGTCGTGAAGGCTTCGGAGTTGGGGCGGAGTGAGCAGCAGTTCTACTGTCGGACGCACCTCGGCCACCTGCTGGCCATTGGCGACACCGCCCTAGGGTAAGGTCATGCATGAATGGGCTCGCATATGTAGTAGCGCGACATGAGTCCCACTACCACAGTGGCAGGCTCCTCTACGCTGACCCTTGTGTCAGAAGGACCGACGCGGATGAATTCTGGAAATAGCTCAGCCGGTAGAGTGTCCACCTGTGAAGGTGTGGGTCATCCTATCCATCCTGCTCAGTGGACACATTTGCATTTTGGGCTATTTTCCGTTCCAACCAGTGGTCCACAATTGGTTCATCAAAGGCTGTGGTATGTGCTGTCCTGCCTGTGGGAAGTGCATATAAAAGGGCCCTTGCTGCTTATCGGAAAGAGTAGCCTATGTGGCAGCAGCGGGTTTCCTCCAAAGAAATATGTCAGAATGACTATATGTTTGACATCTAATAGCCGATGTGAAAAAAAAAGTTAAATAAAACAAGCTTTACTGCTTGTCAAAAGTAATTTTGCCTGCTTGAACTTCAAATATCTCCAAAGTTAGCCTTTTAAAATAAGTTACATAAAACTAAAGTAAGGTAGGTTACAACAATCAATCTTATGTATTTATCTCAGAAAACCGTAGAAACTCAAAATAATTGGAATCTGCAACTCTAATAAAACATTAAAAATGAAAAGGGGAGATATTTAAGTTCCTTCATGTGTTTATTTTGTGTAGGTTTGAGCTGGGCACGGCCAACGTCAACGACCGCTACATGGAGAAGATGGCCACTGAGAACATTCCCGACGTGGTAAGGTCACGGGGTCATTTCAAATTAAATCCCAGACGGGGTGTCCGAATGAGTTGAGTGTCCGTCCCCTGTTTTGGGAGATCGGAGGATCCGAAACCATTAGTTTGTGGGTTCAAACCCTGGTCGAGTCAAACCAATGACTTAAAAATTTATACTTGTCGCTTCCTAGCCTGGCGCTCGGCATTACTAGGATAGGGCAAGGACTGTTTCACTCAGTGTCAGGATAATGGGACTGAGTAGGATATCAGGTTGTGGTGCTGGTGTCCTGATTTCCCAAGGGGGCAGCCCTATAAAGTCACCATGAGTGCGCAGTCATAAGTCGGTACCCATCCTGATATGACCTTAGATGTTGCTAGGACGTAGAATAACAAACAAACTAACATTCTAATTAAAGTATTTAATCTGATGGTTTTGCATTTATGCCATTTTTTCTTTTAGATTTATAAGTATATTAGGTTAATAGTTAAAATCGACCTTACTCTTGTTTGAAGTAACTTTTATTATAAATTGCTAACTTTTGGATGTATTTGAAGCATGGTTTGCACGCGTCGCTGAAAGTTTTGAATGTTTTTTTAATTTCAATTTTTGGTTCGAGTACCCTCAAGTGTTCTTGAATTTAACAGTATGTTCTTGAATCTGGTGGCCAACTTTTTGTATGAACCCCGATTATAACATATCACATGATATTTGAGATGGGATTTGTTTTGGACAAATTTTTGTCAGTTACTTTTGTGGAATTGTTTTCCCAACATTACATCCTTTTGAGTAGATTGTATAAAATGTTGGTATAAAATGTTGGTATCAAAAGGTGTGTCTCCTTGAAAATGTCCTTGGCCAAATTTGTGTGTGAACCCTGATTTGAAGTGAAGGCATGCAAAATTACTTTTGGTGTGCACACTGAAATGGGGCACACCATAGGGCTTAGTAGTGACAGGTTCTATTAAACTGACTTAGTATTCCCTAGTCAGAGCAGTGAACTTACAAAAAATTTACACTTGTCGCTACATAGCTTGGGGCTCAGTTTTATTGGAATAGGACATGGATTGGTTAGCTCAATATCAGGATAATGTGACTCAGTTGGATATCAGGGTCATAGTGCTGATGGCCGCAGTCTTCGATGGGGAAGCACTATTCTGTTGCTACGAGTGCACACTGTCACAAGTCGGTGCCGATCCTAATATGACATTAGATGTTGCTGTAACGTTAAAAAAAAAATATAAATAAATATGAAGAATGTAGCGAAGTGGTAGTTTACATGACCCCGATGTGACCTTGCAGGTGCTGGTGAAGAAGCTCTATGCCAACGCAGTGAAGCGTAACCGGAGGCGGAAGTGGAAGTTGCACCATCTGGACATTGGACCGAACCTGGAGACTGCGTCTCAGGACAGGTGAGCAGCTGCAGATTTGTCAAACCGAACGCAGTGACTGGATTAGTAAAGCGCAGGCTTCCCATGTAAACTGTCGGAAGTTGGATTCCCGGTCGAGTCAAATCAATGACTTACAAAACTGATACTTGTCATTACCTAGCCTGGCACTTGGTATTACTAGGATAGGGAAAGGACTGGTTAGCTCAGTGTCAGGATAACGCGTTGTGTGCATAATTATAGATGTAATTGAAATTAGTTTGCTTTATCGCTACCATCCGATTTGTGTTTTCGTCTTTCAGAGATTACAATGACTTCTTGGAGGATTTGGAGGAAGACCCGCTGTACCGCCAGAACGTTAACATTTATCGAGGTAGGCACTGAAACTGCGAGAATCTAACATGGCGTCCCGTAATAGTTATCTTCTGTTGCGCATGCGCAGTGAGCTACTGCTACCCAAAACATTGGTTATTCCCGCTGCCATCAGAGGGTTGGTTCGTGGTGGAAATCCTCTACTAGACCTTTTCCACAGAGCATTCGGCACAGTCAGATGCTACACAAATCACTGGCCGCGGTGGCCGATTCGGTAGAGTTCAGGCTTCCCATGTGGAAGGTCAGTAGTTTGAATCCCAGTCAAGTCAATCTAATGACTTACAAAATTGATGCTTGTCGCTACTTAGCTTGGCGCTTGGCATTACTAGGATAGGTTAAGTCAGTATCAGGATAATGTGACTGAGTGGGATATTGGGTCATGGTGCCACTGGCCTGACCTCGCAGTGGGCAGCACTATAAAGTCGCCATGAGTGCGCACTGTCACAAGTCGGTACCCGTCCTGATATGACCTTAGATGTTGCGCGGATGTGTAATGTATTTATGTTCGTAGCGGCGCAGATCAGATCAGTGTATTACGAGTCATGTGACCAACCTGTAGATGTGACGTGTGTGGAATAAAGGAATCACTTATGCTGCACACCTCGATGAGCGTCTTGCTTACAGATGTAAAACCCCAACAAACAACTTCTGATAGTGGTGTGTTTTATCGGTACTGGTTTCATGTCTACTCTTGTCTGCAGACCACAAGAGTGGTAGTAGCACTAATAAAGTAGTTCAGATAACGGTGTGTTTTATCGCTGCAGGTTTCATGTCTGCACGTTTGTCTGTAGACCACAAGAACGGTAGTAACACTAACAAAGTAGTTCAGATAACGGTGTGTTTTGTCAGTGCGGGTTTCATGTCTGCGCTCTTCTGTCTGCAGACAACAAGAAGCTGGCAGTGGACACGGACGACACGACTGACGATGAGGACGTGCCTGAGATCAGCCTGCAGGAAATGCTGGACGATATGCACATCGTTGGGGACGCGACTGGGGAGGCCGGAGCTGCCATGATGGAGTAGTGACGTCACAGTGGGCTTCAAACAGTGCGTCATAGTGGGATTCGAACAATAACGTCATAGTGTGCTTCGAACAGTTATGTCATAGTCGGCTTTGAACAGTTATGTCACAGTGGGTTTCAAACAGTGATGTCACATGTAGTTTCAAACAGTGATGTCACAGTGAGTGGTTCAAGAGCGTGGGGCTTCGATGTGGTTTTAGCTTCTTTTTTTTTAAAACGCTCTTTAAATAATTGGTTTTTGGAAGGGGATTATTTCAAAGTTTAATAATTTCGATATTTTCACCTTTTCCGTTAAAATTCTTTCTTTTTTTAATGCACAGACTTGGCACGTCCATCGAATTTTAATAAATTTACCGAAAGTCAAATTTACTGTGGGTTGTTTTTTTGGCAGGCAAATTTCAACCCCATAAAAATGTATTATTATTATTATTATGCATTAATTTCTCCAGAGATTTAGTTTTCCAGGGAATTTTGTTACAATATAACGGAAGTCAGATTTCTGTAGGTTTGGGGGGGGGGTTCTTTTTATTCCACCACAACCTTGTTTATTTTATTTAAAATATTAAGTGTTTAAAAGTAACAATTATTTATTCAGTCGCCGCATAGGATTACGCTTGAGATGCATATTTTGTTATAAATGACTTGCTTCATAACTCATTTGGGTTAATTTTATTGAAAGAATAAATTAAAGTGGTCTGGAATTTGGTGATTGGTCAAGTGGGCGAATCTGACATGTAAGAGTGCTGGCTTCTCGTCCAGAAGGTCTGGGAGTTCGAACCCAGGCCAGGCGAGAGACCAGACGGGATGGCCGAATGAGCTGGAGCGTCCGTTTCCCGTGCTGGTATGTCGTGGGTTCGGGCCATGGTCGAGTCAAACCAATGACTTGAAAATTGGTGCTTGTCACTTCCTAGCCAGGCGCTCGGCATTACTAGGACAGGGCAAGGACTGGTGTGCTCAGTGTCAGGATAATGTGACTGAGTGGGATACCAGGTCATGGTCCCGGCGGCCTGGTTTCCCAGTGAGACAGCACTATAAAGTCGCCAGGATGCGCACTGTCACAAGTCGGTACCTGTCCTGATATGACCTTAGATGTTGCTAGGACGTAAAACAACAACAAACATCGAACCCAGGCCAGTTCAAACTAATTACTTAAAAAAATTATACTTATCTCTACCGCATTACTATATGGCAAGGACTGGTATCTCAACACCAGGATGTTACTGAGTGGGGTATGAGGTTATGGTGCCAGCAATTTGGCCTCGTAGTGGTGCAGCACTATGAAGTCGCCATGAGTGTGCAGTCACAAGTCGGTGCACGTCCTGTTGTGACCTTAGATGTTGCTGGAATGTAAAACCCCAACAAACTAATGTGAATGCTGTTAAAATTTGATAATCGCGCCGAACTTTGATTCTTCAGCTCTGCTGTTCTATCATTAACTTTTAAATAAATGATATAATCGTTATTTCCTGTCTTGTTTATTACATCATGTAATACATTCAACCAGTATTCCCTTTACGTGTATATAGCCATTTGTTTGCCTGGATTGCATCAACACTGAAGATTTTGTGTATCTTGAGGACTTGAAAATGAATACAAAAAAAATGTACATGTAATACAAGTAATGGTTTGTCCTGGTTACAAAGTCTTGTGTGAAAAGTACTGTATAGCAAAGTTAAAGTTGCATATTTCGATAGAAGCATCTTACCTTCGAAAGCAAACTCCTTATCTACAATTGATTGCGCGTCTAATTTGACTGGACGTGGTGGCTTAATTGGTAGAGCGCAGGCTTCCCGTGCAGAAGTTGGGAGTTTGAATCCCCGAGTCAAATCAATGAGTTATAAAATTGATAGTTGTCACTACCTAGCTTGGTGCTTGGCATTAATAGGATAGGACAAGAATTGGTTAGCTCAGTGTCAGGATAATGTGACTGGGGCATTGTGCTGGCAGCCTGTTCTCCCATTGTGGCAGCACTATAAAGTCGCTGTGAGTGCGCAGTGTCACAAGTTGGTACCCATCCTGATATGACCTTAGATGTTGCTAGGGCGTAAAACAGCAAACAGCATGTCTAATTTAGTTACTTTTGAACTTATTAAGCATGTGGTGCTACACAGAAGGGCAGTCAATTTGAAAAGTATGGTTTGTTTTTATTTTTTACCAACACGCCAAAATTAATATTGCTTATTTACATTTCTGAAGTTAGACATTTTAAATCAAAGTTAGTTCAAACTAATGAGGTAGATTATATTGATCAAGCTATTATATGTATGGCAAACTCAAAACCGTCGGACTGAAACAAACCTGCAACTTCTGAAAGTTTGTGTTACCCGTGTAATAAATATTAAACAGGCTTATTGGCTGCAAAGATGTGTTTTCCTTTTTTTAGTTCCAAGAAATGACAAGCAAACCTAGTTTGTTTTTATTAGTAGTATTTCATTTATTAATACTATTTTTATGTTTTACATATTACAATCAAGGGAAGTACATTGCTATAGCCAGACGCTTGGCATTACTAGGATAGGGCAAGGAGCAGTGGAATGAGGAAGACCAGTCGTCAGCGACTGAAATTTCCACAGCTTAATCAACTAATGTACCAACAAACAAACAAAATGATAGGACTACAATTTATTATGAAGGCTAGTCATGTGACCATAAAATTTGTAAATGTATATTCAGACATTTACAAGATAGGTTAAATCAGTATCAGGATAATGTGACTGAGTGGTGCCGCTGGCCTGACCTCGCAGTGGGCAGCACTATAAAGTCGCAGCCGAGTGGTCGACTAATATTAGCGTATTTATTGTTAGTTTTTAGCATAGTAAATTTCAGGGGATGAAAGTTCTCCGCGGATTTCCACGATTTTGGGTAAATCTGTGATGTGTATTGTTTCTAAAATATCTAGGTTATAAAAACCTATTAAATATTTAAGAAACAATTTAGTTTCATGTTTTTACTCCAAGTACTCTGGTGTTCATTTTTACGCTTACCGGGCGTGGTGGCGTAATCGGTAGAGTGCAGGCTTCCCCTGAGGAAGGTCCCAGCCAAATCAAACCAATGATTTATAAAAATTAATACTTGTCGCTACATAGCCTGGTGCTCAGCATTAATAGGATAGGGCAAGGACTGGCTAAGTCAGTATCAGGATAATGTGTCTGGGATATCGGGTCATGGTGCCGGTGGCCAGTCTCCCAGTGGGACAGCACTATAAAGTCACCATGAGTGCGCACTGTCACAAGTCGGTACCTGTCCTGATATAACCTTAGACTTTGTAAGGGCCTAAACCTCCAACAAACAAACCATTTTCACCCAGTACGCCTCAAGCACTATCCTAGCTCCATTCCTCCGATCAGTCAGTACAGACTATCCTTGCAGAGCGTCCCCTTACTTGTGACCATATTATCGCCCACCACCCCATTGATTTCTGCTTTTTTTTTCTCTCTCTTGTGATCACAGAATTTTTATGATATTGATGGTTGCTTGGTTATTGGAGTTTTACGTCCTGGCAACATCTAAGGCCATCTCTGGACGGAGTTATGATATTGAAGAATGTATGTCAGTAATTACTAGAATGATAGAGCGCTTTCTTTTCAGGTTATTTATAGATTACCACGTTTTTGTCCACAGACCACCTTCATCCCTGATAGTATTGTCATGGGGGTGATGCAAATGGGAAATATTGCGCCTAGAGCTTGACTCGAACCCACATCTCTTTGCAAGCTGGGCCAGTGTGCTAACCATTACACCACCTAGGCTCCGTGATGTCACCACACTACCCACGCCTACCTGTCTATGTGGTTCCTTGCCCGAGAGGTCAGTGCAGACCACTACAGTATTAATAGGAATATACATGGTATTAGTAAGTCTTGGTAAATTAGCACACCTTATTTTATATGGTTCCAACAATTTTTGCTTAAATAATTTAAAGTTACTTTACATAAGTAATAAGTTTAGTTTATATACTAAATGATTAAACTAATTTTAATTAGGCCAAAGAAACAAAGGTGATCGTCCCAGCCCATGCCTGAAAAGTCGCCCACCCCTGAACTGTTAAAAATGCATCGGGCTAGCAGCAATTCAATATTTGTAAAGTGCCTGTCACACCTTACCGGATTGAGCAAAGGACATAACCGGACAAAGAATTTTCTAGTCCGGTGGTGTTCAGTATCAAAATGTACCGAAATGTTTTGAAATGTTGTGCTATTGGGTCAAAGGCCGCCGGACGAACCCAAAAGCTAAACGGACAAGGAACGTACATTAACGGATAGGCACTGGAGGATAACCGAATGTCAAATGGATGGACCGAACATCAACCAGACATGTACTGGACTGTTAACGAATGGACCGAAAACATATAAAAAAAAATTAAACGGACCGAATTCCTGCAACACCATCAACGGTCTATTCAGGAAGCAAACCAGAGACGTAACGGATGGGTACCAGACATGCAATGGACAAAACGGACTGAAACGGACACCAACCATACATGTCAGTCCAGCGGTGTCCGGTACAAGTTTTGTGCATGTTCAAAACTTGCCACCGGACACCACCAGACAGAACGGAAACGCCGTATATAAACCGGACAGTGTCCGGTTTACATGTCGAGCAGGCCTCAAGCCTATGTCAAAATTAAAATATTTGATTTCCAAAATTGGAACTTCTAGAGCTGTATGATATAATCAATTTTGAAGCGAGAATAGTGTTCATTGTTTGACTGAAAACATTGTGATGTGTACATGAATGACATGTAATCCTTTTATCAGTCTTCTGGGTTGTCTTATTGACATTTAGTTAAATGTCAATAAGACAACCCAGAAGACTTATTTTAACTGCATACCAAAAATCTGCTCTATTAAATGTGGACTATGACTTTTTTCTGTACTTATCCCAGATCCAGAGCAGGAAACTCAAGAGCACTAAACTGGATTTCCAGACGGAAATCTTTCAAGACCCCTGTCTATGGTTGAAATTTAACACCCACCTACCCCGCTTTTTACTCCACATCAACCAAAATATGTTTAATTTTAATTTGGACACTGATAGTTCTTATATTAATTAATAAGATATAATATATATATTAGTATTATGTGGATAATCAAGTTTTGGTTGGTTTTGTGTAACACAAATAACACCATCTCATTTTCAAGCTCCTCATCATAATTTCCTTTTACAAATGCCACAATGATTTCTTTGAGGTTACCATTAGAACGTTAACATTTTCTAACAGTAATATACAGATGAATTTATTACAACTTTTAGATCACAGTAAAATAACCAACTAACTAGATTAATGCAAAACACTTGATATGTACTGAGATATAGGATATCTACTTAGATATTGTCAAATGTGTGTACAAAAATATATGTGTGTCAGTACGGAGAATATGCTAATTTCGGGATTATTCTAGATTTGTATGGAACCAGAGGGGATGGCCGAATGAGTTAGAGCGTCATTCTCCCATGCTGGTAGATCGTGGGTTCGAACCCCAGTCGAGACAAACCAATGACTTAAAAATTGATACTTGTTGCTTCCTAGCCAGGCGCTCGGCATTATTAGGACAAGGCAAGGACTGGTGTGCTCAGTGTCAGGATAATGTGACTGAGTGGGATATCAGGTCATGGTGCTGGTGGCCTGGTTTCCCAGTGGGACAGCACTATAAAGTTGCCATGAGTGCGCACTGTCACAAGTCGGTACCCGTCCTGATATGACCTTAGAGGTTGCTAGGACGTAAAACAACAAACAAACAAACAGATTTGTATGGTCAATTTCAAAAGGCGATGTCATACATCACCTACCCATGGAGCATGCGCAGTGAGAAGCTACCCACAACTTGCTGTACATTGATCTGCTACCCACAACTTGCTGTACATTGAGCTGTTACCCACAACTTGCTGTACATTGATCTGCTGCGCACATGATGTACAGTGGGCTGCTTCCCACATGATGTACAGTGCACTGCTACCCACAACTAACTGCACATTGAGATTTTACCCATAACTTGCTGTATGGTTAGCTCCTACCCACAACCTTCTGTACATGTATCTACTACCCACAACATGATGTACAGTAGGTTGCTACCCACAACTTACTGCACAATGAGCTGCTACCCACAACTTCCTCACAGTGTGATGCTACCCCCAACTTGCTGCACAATGAGCTGCTACACACGATTTCATCATAGTGTACTGCTACCCGCGACTTCCTGCAGTGAGCAGCTGCCTGCAACTTGTTGCACAATGGACTGATACCCACAACTTCCTCACATTGTGCTGCTACCCGCAAGTTCCTGCAGTGAACAGTTACCCGCAACTTGCTGCACAATGGGCTGCTACTCACAAGTTCCTCACAATGTACTCCTGTACAGTGTACAGGAAGTTGAGGGTTCCTCACAGTGTGCTGCTACCCGCAACTTGTTGTACAATGGAATGCTACCCACAACTTCCTCACAGTGTGATGCTACTCGCGACTTCCTGCCATGAGCAGCTACCCGCAACTTGCGGCAGAATGAGCTGCTACCCACAACTTCCTCATAATGTGCTGCTACCCATAACTTCCTATACAGTGTACTGTTACCCGCAATTTCCTGCACTGAGCAGCTACCCACAACTTCCTGCATGATGAGCTGCTACCCACTACTTCCAACCAGTGAACAGCTACCCGCAACTTGGTGACTGTATGCTGCTACCCGCAACTTGCTCATACTGGGCTGTTACCCACAACTTGCTGCATAATACACTTCTACCCACACCTTTATGCAGTGAGCAGCTACCCACAACTTTTTGACCGTGTGCTGCTACCCATAACTTGATGCACAATGAGCTGCTGTCCGCAACTTCCTCAGTGTGCTGTTACCTGTAACTTGTTGCACAATGGGCTGCTACCCACAACTTCTTCATGGTGTACCGCTACCCGCACCTTTAGGCAGTGAGCAGCTACCCGCAACTTGCTGTCCATATGCTGCTACCCGCAACCTGCTGCACAGTGCGCTGCTACCAACAACTTCCTCACAGTGTGCTGCTACCCGCAACTTGCTGCACAATGAGCTGCTACCAACATCTTCCTGCACCATATACTGCTACCCGCAACTTCCTGTCATGCACGGCTACCCGCAACTTGCTGGTCGTACACTCCTTCCCACAATTTGATGTACAATGGGCTGCTACTCACAACTTCCTCAGTATGTGGTTACCCGCAACTTCCTACAGTGAGCAGTTACCTGTGCTGCTACCGACAAATTGCTGCACAATGGGTTGCTACCCACACCTTCCTCACAGTGTGCTGCCTGCAAGTTCCTGAAGTGAGCAGCTACCGGAAACTTGCTGACCATGTGCTGCTACCCGCAACTTGCTGCACAATGAGTTGCTACCCACAACTTCCTCACAGTGGACTGCTAGCTGCAACTTGATGCACACTGAGCTGCTACCCACAACTTCCCACAGTGTACTGCTATCCGCAATTTCCTGCCGTGAACAGCTAGCCGCAACTTGCTGCACAGTGAACTGCTACCCACAACTTCATCACACTGAGCTGTTACCCACAACTTCATGCAGTGAGCAGCTACCCGTAACTTGCTCACACGGAGCTGCTACCCACAAATTCCATACCATGTGCTGCTACCCGCAACCTGCTGCACGATGGGTTGCTACCCACAACTTATTGTGGTATGTGCTGCTACCCGCAACTTCCTTAGTGAACAGTTACCCGCAACCTTCTGACCATATGCTGCAACCCCAATGTGATGCACATTGAGCTGCTACCCATAACTTCAAGCACATTGTGCTGTTACCCACAACTTCTTGTAGTGAGCAGCTACCCGCAACTTGCTGATCGTATACTGCTACCCACAACTTCATGCACGGTGTCTTGCTACCCACAACTTCCTGCACCACACAACTACCCGCAACTTGCTGTACATTGTGATGCTACCCACAACTTCCTGACCATATGCTGCTACCCACAACTTCCTGTACAATGTGTTGATACCCACAACTTCCTGCAATGAGCAGCAACCCGCAAGTTGCTGACCATACACTCCTACCCACAACTTGCTGCACACTGGACTGCTACCCGCAACTTCCTGGAGTGAGCAGCTACCCGCAACTTGTTGTACAATGAGCTGTTCCCCACAACTTCCTCACGGTGTGCTGCTACCCACAACTTACTGCATAGTATACTGCTACCCACAACTTACTGCAGTGAGCAGCTACCTGCAACTTGATTACAGTGAGCTGCTACCCACAACTTCCTCATATTGAGCAGCTGGCAACTTGCTGACCATATGCTGCTACCCACAACTTGCTGCACATTGGGATGCTACCCACAACTCAGAGAGTGGTGCTACCCGCAACGTACTGTCGATATGCTGCTACCCATAACTTGTTGTACATTGGACTGCTACCCACAATTTCTTCAAAGTGTTGGTTACCCGCAACTTCCTAAAGTGAGCAGCTACCCGCAACTTGCTGACCATGCACATCTACCTGCAACTTGCTGACCATGCGCTGCTACCCGCAACTTTCTGCACAATGGGCTGCTACCGACACCCTCCTCACAGTGCTGCTACCTGCAACTTCATGCAGTCACAGCATGCTGCTACCTGCAACTTCATGCAGTGAGCAGTTACCCGCGACTTTCTGACCATGTGCTGCTACCCGCAACTTGCTGCACAATGAGTTGCTACCCACAACTTCCTCAGTATGCTGCTCACTACAGGAAGTTGTGGGCAGCAGCCCATTGTGCAGCAAGTGGTTGCAACTTGCTGCACAATCGGCTGCTGCACACAACTTCCTGTAGTGAGCAGCTACCTGCAACTTGTTGTACACTTAGATGCTACCCACAACTTCATCACATTGTGCTGCTACCCAAAACTTGCTGTACAGTGGGCTGCTACCCACAACTTCATGCACAGTGTACTGCAAGCCGCAACTTGCTGACTGCTGCTACCCTCAACTTACTGCACAATGGGCTACTACCCACAACTTCCTGCACTGAACAGCCACCCACAACTTGCTGACCGTACACTGCTACCCACAACTTGCTGACCATGTACTGCTACCCACAACTTGCTGTAAATGGGCTGCAACCCGCAACTTGCTGCATCATGAGCTGTTACCCACAACTTCCTCACAGTGTGCTGTTACCCGCAACTTGCTGCACACTGAGCTGCTACCCACAACTTCCTGCACAGTGTGCTGCTACCCACAACTTCCTGCAGTGAGCAGCTACCTGTAACTTGCTGACCTGAGCTGCTAGCCGCAATTTGCTGCACAATGGGCTGCTACCCACAACTTCCTGCAGTGACCAGCTACCCGCAACTTGCTGCACAATGGGCTGCTACCCACAACTTCCTCACGTTGTACTGCTACCCGAAACTTCCTGCAGTGAGCAGCGAACCGCAACTTCCTGCCATGCGCTGCTACCCGCAACTTGCTGCACAATGAGCTGCTACCCACAACTTCCTGACATTGTGCTGCTACCCGCAACTTCCTGCACAATGAGCTGCTACCCACAACTTGCCATTGCGGGCTGGTTGAGAGAATCATCTATAAAGGCCTTTTCGGCAGAGCAGGCAGCACACTGAGCTGATACCCACATTACTTCTACCACGAATGTCAGAGGGCGGGTTAATGGTGATGGAAATCGTCTATTCCGCCTACCAAAAGCAGCTGGTCTTGTGCCAGAGGTAGTGGGTTCGATCTCCGGCCTAGCCAAGCAAAAAGTAACAAACTGCAAGGTATGGCTCCCAACTCGTGTGCTGGAGGGTTGATTGATGACAGCTTAATGCCGTGCTGGCAGAAAGGGCCATATTCACAGCGAAAATCTAGCGCTATCTATCCTATCAAGTCTTAAATAATCGCATTCACATGCCTACATGGAAATTTACTCAACATTCCAAATTGGTCAGATCCGTGTCAAATTACCGCAAATTTAACTCACAAAACATAGCTAAAATTACAGGAGGCGACATAGCCGATTTGTTCTTAGGAACTCTAAAAATGTGTTTGTGTTTTACATTGGTAGAGGTCTCGTATGCTATTTACGCTAAAATAGTGTTGACGCAAGAGCATGAAATCTACATACTCAAGCAGAATGTGTCGGTGGACACTGACACCCAAGCCGTAATCGATTAACGCAACTCGGGTGACCCAAGTCATCAGAATTTCAAATTGAACACTGCGAGTAGAGTCGACAAATACACGTGCCGTGTGCAAAACGATCCGACCCAAGTAAGCTACCTCGTAGCTGGGGTTGGCTACAAGCGATGACGTCACATTTACACTGGTACCGTCCTGCAGGATAACAGCTATCAGTACCAGTCGTACATGTTTTTTTTAAAGAATAACTTAGATTAATGAAATGGAAATATAGCTAAACTAGGCCATCATAAAATACTTTAAATCCTATTTTGCTGTAGTTTTATCGGTTATTTAAAAAAAAAAAAATGTCCACCCGAGCGTGGAGAAGCGTATTCGATTATTCGACCTGAGTCTGTAGGATGTGCGCATACGCCAAAAAGTGGCTCGGGTGACCCGAGTTGATTAATCGATTACGCCCCATATGTACTCAGTTTATCACAGTGGCGGAGGGGGGGGGGGATCTATCGGGGGTGCTTCTCATTTAATTTTTTTCTAATTCAATGCCTTGGATTTTATAAAGTTGCATTAAATTTAACTTCGGTAAAGGCCTTTGAAAACCTTGAATTTTACCACGAAGAAATAAGGTTATAAATGGCCTTATTTAATTTTGATTAATAAAAAAGTACTACAGGTCCTATTCCCTTATCCGAAAGTCTGAAATCCGAAAAGTTCCAAAAACCGATGTTTTTCTCTCTCTGTGCAGTATGTACATACACTGTAATATTATTTATGGGCTTTATTTAGCCCATCGAGTCTGATTGTTCATACGTTTCTCTGGAGAAATATTAATGTGTTTGATTTAGATTAATCTGAAGATGTTTATGTTTATGTCACACCGACTGTTATACTCAAGTATATCTGGTCTATAATTATCCCATTAAACTATTTCATTTATCGCCATATTACTCTATAAATAAACAGTAATAAGCCGTGTTCACACGGGAAAAGTTTAAACCGATTTAGACAAGGCGAATTATATAAATCGATTTAGAGCACCGTTCACATGGACCGAGTTTGAAAGTGTGTTGCGTTCACACGGGCAGTGCGTGAGTCGGTTTAAGGCGGCAGTGGATATCTGCGCATGAGCAAGTCGATACTAACCAGATATCTATGGACTGAATCGTATTGTTTTGGAACGATCAAAACTTCTGCTGGGCAGTGAAAACCTAAAAATAAATCATGAAAAAATATCTGCGCGCAGCTAGCGGTTTATAGACTAAATTCTATAATATGCGCTTTTGATCGACCGGAAAATAAACAAACTCAAGTCTCGACTGCGCATGCATGTGACGTCCTTAATCCGCATCAAGTAAGTCAGTTGCGTTCACACGGGCGATATGAGTCGAATCATAAAATTCGGTTCATATAAACCACCGAAAGAGGGGGTTTATAAATTCCGGCTTATATGATTCGAATCAGCCCTAAACCGACTCAGCCGCGCGTTCACACGCCAAATGTGAGCCGAACTAGGCAAGTCGATTTATATTATTCGAATTAACTGCCCCGTGTGAACACGGCTATAGTATCGGTAGTCTTTACTTATCCGACTTAGTGTAAATATCCACATGCTTTAACTGCAGCATTAATGTTTAATAAATACCTCTATTCTGAAATCCGCAACAAATTCAGAATTCCGAAGTGGCCCCCAAGGATTTCAGATAAGCAAATATGGACCGTATTCCATGACAGGCTATTTTTAGACCTCGTTCTCGACCAATTACGGGTGTTGTGACATGGGCTTGAAGCGGAGTGCCGTGACTTCCGGTTTGCTGCCGCGGGTTGAGTTGGCGGAGGTGAGGTTGAAGTAGTAGTTCAGTTGGAACTTGGGCGGGCCCATGTACACCGGCTGGTAGTTCTGTATCAGGGCAGCTCCCTCAGACTTCACATCCGGGTAGTGGTGTTCACTCCTCCGCGCTAAGAGAAGACATTCTTGTTTAAATTTTTAAGTGACCACAATTTTCTGAGATCAAAACAATTTTTTTTAATAACAAATCTTTTAAAAAGTTTTAAGGACATTATTATTAGTTAAAATTGCATAGTCCGATGGTTTTAAGTGTCTGTAATTTTCTGAGATGAATATATTAATTAGTTATTTTAGTACATTATTATTAGTTAAAGTTGCATAGTCCGATGGTTTTGAGTGTCTAATTTTCTGAGATGAATACATTAATTCTTTCTTTTTCTTTTAGTACATTATTATTAGTTAAAGTGGCCCGGTAAACCTTGTGGCGACGGGAACAAATGCTCTCCAAGCACAACTCTGCTTAGTTTTTATGTTTATATAACCAGATATGTGGGTCGAGAGTTGTAGACTCACTGCACCTGAACTGGGTCAGGGAGAGTGTTGAGGTCAGTGGGGGTAGGGGTGTGTGATGAGGCTGGGTGAGGAGTGGGTGAGTGCTGAGGCCAGGGTGGGGGTGGGGGTGGGGTCTGAGGCTGGGCCTGTAGCTGGCAGCTGTTGTTTTGAAAATGGATGGGTGAATGGAGAGAAGAGAGAGTAAAACTTTGGTATTTTCAATTTTCTTTAGAGTAGTTCAAACAGGAAATATATTTGCTTTAATGTGAAATATATGTTAGTACAATTACATTGCATAATTCAATCAGAAACACATATAGAAGGAAAAACGTTTTTTGTTGTTGAATATAAAAAGCAGTGAAACACATGGGGTTTGAACCCACAACACTAAACAACTTCAGATTACAAGTTCAACACCTTAACCACTAGGTCAGAGACCACACATAGTTACTTGTCTCAGTTCAGGCTATTTGTAAATACGACATCATATATACAAGGTGTGTGATTGTGTATGCGTGTATATATATATACCATGTGTATATCATATGTATGATGTATATACTGGTCATATATAAAATGTATGTGTCACGAGGGCATCCTACGATGCCCACAAAACAGTAAATACATTTGACATATGCACTTGTAATAGTATATATGTCATAAATATACAACGTATATAAAAATGTATGTATATATATATGGACCCAAAAATATATATAGAATTTTTGAATAGAGGTTTTTTTATTAAACATTAAAGTTGCATATTCCGATGGTTTTGAGCTTCTGTCATTTTTCTGAGATGATTATATTAAATTGATTGTTATGATCTACCTTACGTTTTTTTAAGTAACTTTTATTTTGAAGGGCTAACTTTTGAGATATCTGAAGTGTAAACATGTAATATTAGGTTTGGCAAGCACGCCAAAACTCTTGACACCATAGGCTTATGCAGTAGCAGGTTCTATTAAATTGACTCAGTATTAATGTCCATGTGACAACAAGTGCATCAGTATCTAAATTAGATATGTAGAATCAAATCTAGATAATTGTTTTGGTTTTGAAAATGTTATGCTTCATCGGACTATGCAGCTTTGATTAAGCGGGGGAATTTTCAGTCGCGGACCATTGATCTAAGTCATTCCACTGCTCCTTGCCTCATCCTAATGATGAGCGCCAGGCTAGGTAGTGACAAGTATCCATTTTTTAAGTCATTGGTTTGACTCGACCAGGGTATTAAGCGGGAGGATTTTGAATCCCGTGACCTACCAAAATGGGAGGCAGGCAGGCGCTCAACTCATTCATTCAGCCACCACGTCCGGCATGGATCATTATAATCTACTTTGCTTTAGTTTGAAATAACTTTTTATTTAAATGGCTAACTTAAGACATTATTTGAAGTGAAAACAAACCAAACCAATTTTTGCAAGTGAGTCAAAATTCTGACACCAAAAAAATTCAAATAAATCACACAGAATAAGTTCTTTAAATATACAGGGCAAGGACTGGTTAACTCAATATCAGGATAATGTGACTGAGTGGGATATTGGGTCATGGTGCCAGTGGCCTGATCTCCCAGTGTTGCAGAACTGGCGCCATGAGTGTGCGCTGTCACAAGTCAGTACCCGCCCTGATATTACTTTATAGTTTGTTTGTTGGGGTTTTACGTCCTAGCAACATCTACGGTCATCTCAGGACGGGATATGACTTTATATGTTGCCTGGATGTAAAACCCCAACAAACAAACAAGAAGCAACGTCACTGAGGACTGAATGGCACAATAATAACCACAGCCTTGACCATAGATACTCTCAGACCAGGGTTGGGCTCCTAGAGAATATGTCGTTTCAAGCGATACAATACATATATAAGGCATATTTGATTTTAATAATTGTGAATAAGCGAAGTTGTTTTGGTCATGTTACCGCCCATATCGCAATATCAGAGTTGGACTATAAGGGTTGCCCGGGCCAAGTGGTTTACTCAGTAGGGCAGGTGAAGCTCTCGGTGACCTGCCCAGCAAGTTGTTATTTTTCTGATCTGCAGTAGCAGATTTCAGTTTCAATTGGCTGACTTGGGCTTGGGCAAGTAGTTTTGACACTCGGGAAAGTAGAAAATTCAGTCCCTTGCCTGATTGGGCAAGTGGGAAAAAAAGTTACTGTCCTGCCCTGAATATGACATACCTTCGCCTACAAAGAAGTCGGCCAGGTACTGCCCAATGCGAACCGCCCCTTGCGAATGGTTGAGCGGAATGCTGAGGTCCCAGATGAACATGTTCTTCTCGGGGTGAAACTGCAGGCCGTAGAATGGATACTTCTTCGCTGTAGTAAACAACAACTTCACGTGAAACTGGGTTATGGTCGCTTCAGGGAGGTCTTTTTACCATTGCAATGGTATTGTATGGGCGATCGTTTGGGACCCAAATATAGCGATAGACATAGGGGAGTGTTCGATCTGTGGAGGTGGTCGGTTAGAGAGGTTTTACTGTACAGGCAATTTTTACAACTAGCGGAAAATTACTGCCCTACTTTGCAATATAAGAATGACTAATTATAAATGTGGGTAAATATTAACTAAAGCTTACCTTCCATTGAGGACACAAACACCTTTCCGCCGCGGTCCTTGTTTGTGGATAAGATTCTGAAGAATTTGTGAAGGCTGCTTTTAGTGAAATTCTAGAAAAAAAATATAAAAGAAAGCATTATTGGAACATAATTTTCTGTCCATTTTCCCATCATTTAAAGATGCATAATCCAATGATACTGTAGTAGTCTGTACATGAGCTCCACTACCACGCGGTGGGGGCAGACACTACGCCGCACACCTATGCAGTTACACTGAACTGTGCTAGGTGGTGGCACGCTAGCCACTGGGCAGGGCCCTGGCTGGGCTGCCCTCTACTGTGTGTGGCTAGCACATGCCCCACCCACCTATAGAGGCGATGTGGGACCTAGCGAGTTAGGGAGCGGGTCAGTTGACTGTTGACGCCGCGGAGAGCAGATAGGTTTTGTAATAAACCAGTGGAAGTGTACTGTTACTCAATCTTGGCGTTCTTCCGTGAGTGCGTGGCAGTGTGAAAGACTGTGGACTATCACAATACCATAGCGCTTTCGAAAAAGCACTTGCTTACGTTCAATCCTACGTAGCCAACATGGATCCTGGTGCACTTAGTAAACATGCATTGCTGCATAGAAGAACTAGGTTAAATTAAACCAGAACTGTGACTGGTGCAAGTCATACAAGTGTTGTTGGGGTGATGCAAATAAGAAATATCGCGCTTATAGCAGGACTCGAATCCACACTTGCCATTTCAGGGCTAGTTCCCTATCCATTAGGCTATCTAGACATCCTGATGCAATCACCTGATCCACGTATACATGTCTATGTCGCGCCTTGCCTCAGACTGTGAGAGGTCAGTCTAGGCTACTACACTCATCCCCCTGGAATCGTAAGTCTTTTTACATACACACACACATATATATGTACATACACGTATTATAATTTATATATATGAAGAGTTCAGACGCAAAACCCTGTAAATGCCAATCCAGACAATTAATTAAATTAACAGAATTTTACCTGAAGGTAATTGTAATTATCACTGATTCCACTTTTCTCGTGATGAAAGGATTATGGAACAAAAAAAAAAAAGGAATGCCAAAAAAAAAACCACCAAAAAAATCTTTTTTGAAGGTTTGATTCCAATGTTTAGCTCAATTTTTCGATTGGCATTAACAGGATTTTGCGTCTGAACTCTTCACACGTAGAATATGTTTAGGTTAAAGACTAGCGGCGACTTTCCACACTACCTTAGGACTTATGCACTTGTTGTGCAAATTGGCAGTGACGTGGTCTGACGTTATGATATCAATAACATCACGAGGGGCATTCCCAAACAGCCGACTGTGCTTGGCCTCTGGAGAAACAATAAAAACAGAATTAAACAAAGCGCACACGTTATTCAGTTGAAAGTGCCAGTAATATTTTATGTATAAAAAGATTTTATTTCTTACACCAAATCTGAACATGAATATGAAAAGTATAAGGAAAAAAATAGTAGGAAGTTTTTTTATTTATGTTTTAAAATCCCATCCCATGCTGACCAGTTTTCAGGAGAGTGACCCATATGGGTCGTTCTCAGAAGCTGTGTACCAATAGTGTGACATCAGTACCAGAAAATCAAAATGCTGCCAAAGTCCTATAAACAAGTTTCCTCAATGTGTATGTCCTTTTGCATCTGAATAATTGAAAATAAACATATTCTGGCATTTTTAAGTAGGTCAAATGATGCTCACACCCAATAAATAGCAGTATAGCATGGAAACCAATCTGACTCCAAAATCAAATATTTTCCACACAAAACTTGACATTTTTAGGACATTTCACATGCCACTTGCTTTATAAACAGTAGTAATAATAATTTGAAACCTCATTGCTATGGTTTTGTCTTATTTGTGAATATTAAAGAGAAAAGCAAGAAAATATTAGCAGAGTAACAGATTAGCAGAGTAACAAAGTGGAAACAACACTTTTACACAAATGTTCGGCTCAAATTTCAATGTTTAGGGGCAATTTCAGGATTTATCTTTTACTATACCATAACTGGGTCCATGCATAGAGTGTCAAATGGTGAAAATAGTTCCTGTACTGTATCTGTACTCAGTGTTTGATACAGAGTTTCATAGTACTTGCAAGTGGAAATGAAATGTTACGATGTTAATGACTCCAGAAAATGTTAACTATTTCATAATTTAACAATTTTTTTTAGAAATAAATGTCTTCAACTTAATGAAGACATTGTATATGACCATTTGAAGTGAAATGAGCTGTTGTTCAGAGGTTTTCATTAAGTTTGTGACACTTTATTTTCAATGCTGTTGACAATGTCACAAATTAGTGATGTAATTTTCTATGTATTTAGCTACATCCATCCCAATAAGATACATAATACACAATATTAACATTTACTTTTGATCTAAACTATCTCCCACATTATTTGGCTAACTGATGAAATCTAAATATTGACACTCCAATAAAGGGTTTCTTTGAAATATGCATTTCTAGTAGACTACCTCAAGTGGTACACAGTTTCTGAGAACGACCCATATACGTGGTATGCGGTATGCGGAATGCGAATGGAATGTGGCAAAAAATCAAAAAGCATGTAAGGGCATAGTAGTGCTTCCATACATCCGAATGCGATTGCGAATGCGAATGCGAATGCGAATGCGGCAAATGGATCGACCCATGGACCGATCGGTGCGAATGCGAATGCTACTGCGTTTGTCAGAGAAAAGAACAATAATTTTGACTTTCCTTCACAAATTTGGAGCAATAAACCCCAAAATGGCATGGGTATAATTTTTTTGTGTTTTTGTTTGTTTAACGACCCCCCAGCACAAAAGGTAGACATCGGCTATTGGGGCTCAGCATGGGTATCTATGCCGCATACCGCATTCGCATGCCACATACCGCGCATATGAAATCGTAGCTTAATAACGATCAAATGGTACTTGACTTTTAGAACAGAATAGAAAACAAAAATTTGATGCATAGGAGCGTCTGTAAACAGCGCACATTTTCAAATAAAATGATAGGGCTATATTAATTGAATTTCACTGATGTGTTGGTAGATGTAAGGACAATCTATATCTTACATATATTACAGTAGACAGGTTCCACATTGATAGAAGTCATTGCAATAATAAGGCCAAAAATGCATTGGGGTTTATCGTGCAACATCAACAATTCTTACTCTGATGAGATGTAGGTATGGATCTGTGCATGCATGTATCTATAGCCCCGTTCATACAGCACAACTTTAGGCCGAACTAGATAAAGCGAACTAGATGAGGCGAACTAGGCGTGAAAGTGTGTCGTATCCACACATCCAGTGCTTGGGGCGGTTTATGCCGGAAATCGATATCTGCGCATGAGCAAGTCCGTACTAACCAGCGCCACTTTCGGTTAGTCGACGTCGCCACTAGAGAGTGTGGGTTCGACCTAGATATGTATAGACTGAGTCGTATTGTTTTGGAACGGTCAAAACTCCTGCTGGGCAGTGAAAACCTATAAATAAATGATGAAAAAAATATCTGTGCATAGCTAGCGGTTTCATAGACCAAATTATATAATATGCACTTTTGATCGACCGGAAAATCAACAAACTCAGGTCTCGACTGCGCATACGTGTGACGTGCTTAAGCCGCCTCAAAGTAAACCGCTATCGTCCACACAAGCAAGATGGGCCGACTTAAGCTAGTTTGCTTCATATATACTACCTCGCGACGTGGTTTACTTGAAGTGAACAAGATGAATCGACTCAGCCCTAATCCGCTTCAGCGTCGCGTCCACACGGCGAATGTGAGGCGAACTAGACAAGGCGAACTAGTTGAGCCGACTAATACCCCAGTCACACGAGGCCTGCGTTCGCTAATGATCGATTCGCGACGTCAAAACATCCTCCTTGCGCCCTCCTTACGCCCTGATTGAGTGTTGTCGCCGCGAGGACGCCAACCTCCCGGCGTCCATTTCGGGAATTTTGGACGCAAGGAGGTTGCTGCTGCTGCATGTGCAACCTCCTTGCGCCCTGTTCCGGCGGCGCCATTCAAAATGGTTGGCGCCCTGGCGCCGCCCTGGGTTGGTGCCAACACATACAATGCTGCAGTCACCATGTGGTCGGCGCCCACCTGGCGCCGACATGGCGCCTAAAACATATTTGAATCCATGTATCGAATGGAACGCTGGGTGGTTGGCGTCCTTTTGGGCATAGGGAGGTTGGCGGCGAACGCTGCCTCTCGTGTGACTGGGGTATTAATGGGCGTGTATGAACGGGGCTTATGTATCTATGTACGTATCTATGTGAGTGGGTGAGTGACTGAGTGAATGACTGAGTGATTGACTGAGTAGTTGACTGATCGAGTGAGTGACTGAGTTAGTGTATGTCTGACTAACTGACTAACTGAGTGAGGGACTGTTTGACTGAGTAAGTGAGTGGGTGAGTGTGACCGAGTGGGTGACTGAGTGAGTGACTGAGTGAGTGACCGAGTGATTGACTGACTGACTGTGTGACTGACTAACTGAGTGACTGAGTGAGTGAATGAGTGTGACTGAGAGAGTGAGTGACTGAGTGAATATGACTGAGTGGGTGACTGAGACTGTGAGTGAGTGAGTGACTGAGTGAGAGAGTGAGTGTGTGAGGGAATGAGTGACTGACTGAGTGAGTGAATCAGTGTGACTGAGTGAGTGGGTGAGTGAGTGACTGAGTGAGTGATTGAGTGAGTGAGTGACTGAGGGAGTGAGTGTGTGAGGGAGTGACTGAGTGAGTGAGTGAGTGAGTGACTGAGGGAGTGAGTGTGTGAGGGAGTGACTGAGTGGGTGACTGAGGGAGTGAGTGAGTGACTGAGTGGTGAGTGAGAAGCACATGACCTATTGTACCTGGGCTGAGGTTAATGGGGAGTATAAGCTTTTCTGCGTCACAGTCTTCTAGCAGACTCTTGCCTGCCACGAGCACCGTGAACAGCTCGTGACCCAGACAGATCCCCAGCAGCGGGAATCGATCACCTGCGTCGTTAGCCTATTAACACAATCACAAATAACACAATCACAAAACAAATAAAGCAGACGCGATGGCCGAATGAGTTGAACGTCCGCCTCCCATTTTGGTAGGTCGTGGGATTCGAAGCCCCGGGTTTCAACCCTGGTCGAGTTAAATCAATGACTTAAAAATTGATACTTATCGCTACCTAGCCTGGCGCTCTGCATTATTAGGATAGGGCAAAGAGCGGTGGATTGAGGAAGACTAATTATCCGCAATTGAAATTTCCCCTGCTTAATCAACTAATGTACCAACAACAAATAATTGTTTTAAACTAACTACACTCAGACTATGGCCATCCAGATGTACCAAGTGGAATAAATTATAAAGTTAAATATGTGTTATTTTTACCATAATTATCTTGTTTTAAAACGCTCTAGTTCAGAAAGCCATATTTAAGAATTGTAGACTTCAATCAAACTTATTGTTGTTTTAAAATAATCTATTTCAGAAAGCCTTGTTTAAGGATGGTATACTTCAACATAAACTATTTTGGCGGTTATTTTTAAAGTTCATTGTTTTGTTTTTAAATGATTTCCTTTAAAAAGAATCAGTTTTAAAGGGAACTATTTAATTAATTTAGATATAAACATAGACGATTCTGTTAACTGGGCGGTGGTTATATATTCAAGCTGTGTCTTCCATCTCGAACAAAGGTCCCTTACCTTCTGCTGTGTCATACGCACCTTTTTGGCTAAGTTGAAGATTATCTGGGCTGCCTTGCTATAGTTGGAGGTGAGCAGGTCGACTCCACCACCCGGAAACACCACTCTGAATGCGGACACATTGACACAATTAGTTTTACCTTAAACTTACAGTCAAATAAAGAAATGACCTACACTTAAAGTTGCATAGTCCGATAAAAGCATTAAATTTTCAAACACAAAACACATATCTAGATTTGAACCTACATATCTAACTTTGATACCGGTGCACTTATTAAAGTCGCCGGTTATACCTCACCCAGATATAAACGAATCCAGCATCAAAAGCTCTCCAAACATACCTTTGCTTAGTTTGTTCAGTTCATGCCACTTAACATGTGGGAGGAGAGTTGCGGTCTGTGATGTATGAATGACATCATAGGTGGGATTCCCTCAGCACATGACCGAGAGGTTTTCCTCACACACAGGGGAAGCCATAGCAACCACCAAGATGGCAGCCACAGAAAGCTCTCAATTCAACTTTTAAAGTCTATTAATCGACATGATTTAATCAATTATTCACACAAAACGTAGCTGGTTATGATAAATAAACATTTGAACTTTATATTTATCATTTTAGATTGCAATTTCTAACATTTTGTGTTCTATATGGTTGTCTAAAAGTGTCAGTGCTGCTGGACTAAATAAAACACAACAGAAGCAACTCTCCCCCCACATATGTAGTTGCATAAACTGAAAACTGGCAAACGTCTGCTTGGAGAGCATTTGTCGGAGTACGGGTAGTGTCTCAGCGACCTATATCTGGTCCCTTTAAGTATTTATTGGTGTTCGATAGAACGGCATGCTAAGTCAATTTAACAGAACCTGTTACTGAGGAACGCTATGGGGGTCAGACTTCACCTTTATTACAGCTGATAGTTTCATTTATGTATCAAGGAATTCTACTCTACAGCCGGAAGACCAGACAAGATATTATTCAATGATTAAAATACATTTTAGTTATAAAAAAGAAAATTAATTTAAAAAGAGAAAAAAAAGGTCATATGACACGTGTCTGATTGGTTGGCTGAAAGTTGCATCAGAAGACAACTTTTGTGTCTTGGATTGTGTTTTTTTTACAAAACAAATGCGAATATTCAAAATTATACGGGTAGTATATCTGCAACAGAAATCATCATTTTCTCCAAATATAATATCAGAATAAAATATGAAAATATAGCTGTCACTATGGTGCCGCACTATGTATCAATAATTGCAACAAGAGCTGGTAGCCTCCGACCATGGTCTTTTCCACACAGCTCATTTATTGAAATATTGTAAATATTTTCACTACATTCTATCAAAATACAGACAAAGATCAACAACGGATTTGTACAGCGAACATTGGAATACATTTCATGATAATTATTCTGTTTAATTATTGGAACTATCTTTCTTACTTCAGTGCCAACACAAGGTTCATACCAATTTTGGGTATCAAATTTCATAATTTTCCAGGACCTTTCAGTGCAAAGTTCCAGGACATTTTAAAGACATTTATTCAATTAAAGTACCCCGAAACACAGCCGTGTTCACAGTTAATTCACATGTAAGATGTGAAGCGTAAACAATCATAAAAAATAACAATAATTTAAAAATCAACAGGCAGGAAAACAAACCCACACAAATTACTTTAAATACAAAGAATCACTGATTAAAGTTTGAGCATGTCAGCGAATATCGGCTTTTAAAAAATAGCCAAGATTTTTCTATTTTGGTGAACATTCTTTTATTCATCTGAATACAGTTATTTTTCAGTGCTGAGCCACTGGTCTTCTGGCTATGCTTAACTTTGGTCATTTACACTATTTACACTTTCCCGTCGGCAGTCTGCCGACGGGAAAAATTTGGTGTACGTTTGCCCGATCAGAGCTCGATTTTCACTGCAGAGGCCCGAGCACTCCTCGCTTTGGAGTGTATCGAGGTATCCAACCACACTAACTATGTTATATACAGTGATTCCTTCTCTTGCCTCCTGGCTGTTGCTGGACTGAAAACGAATCACCCTATTCTAGCAACGGTCATTTATAAAATGAACCAACTGACAACAGATGGGTATGATATCCACCTGTGCTGGGTGCCTGGCCATGCTGGCATACAAGGAAACGAACGAGCTGATCGGGCTGCGAAGAAGGCCCTGAACTGTGATCTTGAACCATGTCTGATCCCTCACTCTGATCTGAAAACCACTAATAGCCACCCACATAAAATCCAAATGGCAACATGAGTGGGATGAAAACATCAATAAACTTAAAGAAATTGAACCATCTGTGGGAAAGCCACCACAGACTCATGTGGGAGGTCGGCGGGACCAAGTGGTCCTTAGTCGCTGCCGTGTTTGGCCACTCGTGGCTTACACATGCTTTTCTGCTCAAGGGGGAACCTCCCCCTGAATGTATTGGGTGTCAGTCCCCACTGACACTCAAACACATTTTACTAAGTTGCGTTGATTTTTTGGCCCTGCGCCAACGGTTCTACACTGCAGGCAGTATGCATGACCTTTTTACTAAGGTAAAACAGGAAAACATTTTAGCCTTTTTGAGGGCAGCTGGACTGTACCACCTTATATAGTTTACTAAATCGATTCTATTAATTATTAATGAAACTTTTCTTTTTCTATGGGAATTTGTTTCCCTTGACCACAGATATATGATTGTGAGCTTTCTAATTTAATTAGTGTCTATTGGCACATAATTGATTGTCTGCTTTTACATGTAAAAGCGATGGTTTGAACCAAAACAAACATTTCTCGCCGTGAATATGGCCTATGCTGCCGACACGGCGTAAAGCAACCACCAATCAATCAATCAATCAATCACTATTTAATTACAAGAACAATTTTAAGATAAAAAAATATTATTACATTCAGCTAATTAAGAGTTTTATGGCATATCTAGTCAGTGTATGCATTTAATGTAGGTGGAGTCTGAGTTAGTTTTCTAGGCATGGGTATTTCAGTATAGTCTAAGTTTAGGCATAATCCACATTTAGGTAACTAAGTGGTTGCGATATATCTAGTTTGTAGTAAGCTTTCAGGGTGTGCATTACCATAGGACAGTCTAGATTTTGGTCAAATGCTAAGGGATGTATTGGAGAATTTGGTAACTATAAAAGTGGATCATTCAAGAACCATTCTGATTGTGGCAGAGAAAAATGTATTATATTCGCTGATCTATCTTTCTGTTATTATATCACTCGATTATGTGACGCCCAGAAAAGATCAGATAAGATAATGTATGGATCTACGTGAGTTCGCAACCAGACGGGATTGCCAAATAAGTTGAGCGTCCATCTCCTGTTTTGGGAGATCGGAGGATCCCAGCCAGGTGCTTGGCATTATTAAGATAGGGCAAGGACTGGTTGGCTCAGTGTCATACTAATGTGACTGAGTGGGATATCAGGCCATGGTGCTGGTGGCCTGGTCTCCCAGTGGGACAGCACTATAAAGTCGCCATGAGTGTACAGTCACAATTTGGTACCCGTCCTGATATGACCTTAGATGTTGCTAGGACGTAAAACAACAACAAACAAACGTGAGTTTGCACGCCATATATAGCTGCAGGCCCTGTGGAAATGGTTGTATAATGGGTTTACACCCAACCTGCCTTTTGACGGCAATGGCAAGAACTAATGTTGCGTGTGGCTACTCATTGCGCATGCTCAGCAGAAAGGGTCTATTTATTACATATGTTTATGCTTATGCAAACTAGTGTCCTTCGACTTTATATTACATAGGGCAGTTGTTCCATGGAAAACTGGGCGGTGATTAAAAAATACTTATTATCTATATAATAAATAATTATATGTTCATATATTATCTATTAATAATAGATAATATATGAATTTATAATAGTATTATAAATTATTAGATATGCATATAAATAGATATTTACAATAGATAAAAAAATATATATAGTGAATACAAGTCAATCATTTTAATCTACTCACCCATTGATTTTGTTGAAGAGAGAAATATAATAATCCATATTCTCACCAACTCTGAAAACAAATATGCATAGTGATAATCACACCATTGCCTATAATAATCAGGAGTGGCATGTGTAACCCTCCACCCCCATCTGAGAATGGGTTCGACCGACAGACATTGCTGCCATCTACATCCGGGCAGTCTAACATTTCCCCACATTCATCTTTCTTTTTTTAAATAATGTACGATCGGTAGGGGCTCCTTGATCTACATGTATACACAACATTACAATACTCATCTAAGCATCGTATACGAATAACTGTGTTACTTCGTACACCATAACGTACGAATTACTATTATCATTATTATTATATATATATTATAATAAGAATAATTCATACGTTATGGTGTACAAAGTTATAAGTATATATATGTATAGTTTTGAAAGTGAGCAGAGTGACAGTTGGTTCACTGTGTAGAGGAGGCATGCAGGAGAGAATGCCCACTCTACAGTGAATAACATGGTAGTTCAGGTGGTTAGAGAGAAACATTAAGGGGATGTTGTTACTTATATCCGCATAATAAATTATATAGTACATATACTATATATATACAGTAAAACCTCTCTAAATCGACGGACCTTGGGACCGACTTTAAGTGGTCGATTTGGGGAGGTGGTCGGTTAAGGGAGTTAGAGTATGGTTACAATGGTATTGTTGGGACCCAAATGAAGCGATCGATATAGGGGAGTGGTCGATCTGTGGAGGTGGTCGGTTAGGGAGGTTTTACTGTAATATATATATATATATATACACATAGTGATATATATATTTATCTGTGCCAGACCAATTTAAATTTGAAAATCAAACATACATTAAGAACATCATTCTTAACCCACTCAACAAATTCAAGCAAGATTTCATTGATTAGGCCTTCTGTTAAACAAAACAAAACAAAAAGATTCTGTTTTACAAGAAAAAAAAGTACAAATTTTAACATTTTCACAAAATCATACATGCATATTTTTTAAATCTGCTAACAGCTATTATGCCTAAATATATAAACAGAAGAGGATAAGTACAATAAGACCAAATTATGTAGCTACCATAATCCTGAGTCTGAAATAAAGAATTGAATTGGATTGAATACACGATATTCACACACATGCGCTGTGGCAACCGTCCCACAACCGCAGTGTTCGCCGTCGCCGTCAAATCTTGCATGTATTGTGAATATTGTGTATTAATAGTGACTGACTAGTTTGGTACCCTCCTAAGATTTTCAAAAGGGTCCAATCATGAACGTTTTATTTTTCTTGGAAGCTCCAATGACCCAAAAGCAATATACTTTTGGAATTTTCTAAATATCCCAAAATTTGACTGACATACGTGCATTTGAAAGTTAGTAATTTCCATAGCTTTTGTATGCGCTGGGGCAACGGTCCCACAATCGTAGTGTTCGTCGTCGCCATCAGATTTTGCATGCATTGTGAATATTGTGTATTGACTATGTATTCTAATAAACCGGATTTGAATCTGCTCAGGGGTACTGAAAGAAGGGAACGACACACTGTAGAATCACAGATGCTTCAAATCGGGGTCCGTCCCAGTTTGGTCCACCTAGGTTAGAATAGACTTGACCTTCCACTGCCCTTCTGGGTTACATAACCTAGTGACGGGGTACGTGACCACTAGCAAACGGGTGAAATTCACCACGGGGAATGCCCCTGCTGGCGTGCTGCATGCCACCTGCCGATCATCCTGACCAATAAGGGTCAAGGTAGTCAAAACCGGAACTGTGTGGTAGTGGGGCTCATTGAGGACTAATATAGTAACATAGCTATAAATAGATATAGCTAAGTCTACATAGTAAATAAAGATACAACAATATAACCAAGTGGGTTGAAGAATGTAATCTCTGGGTAGAGGTTAAATTTTCGCAGTCAAAGTGAGGATGTGTGGGCTGACTGATGAACATGCACACAGACAGGGGGCGCCACCAGTGGGCCTGAGGTTGTCAGAGCATAGTTGTCGATGATCAAAAACATTAAGAACCCTGTATTGGATTATTGAGGGTGCAGACCAGGACGAGCTGAGGTGGAAAAGCTTCCGATTAATTATACTCGTATAATGTTTATACAGTCCATACATCTTATGGTGCTGTCACATTACGATGTTTCTGGCCAACACGAGCCGACGTGTGTCATATTTTAGTGAAAAGTCGGGAGACGTCTGGAAGCGATACGCGTGCGTTAAGCGCGCATTGGTATTCGTTGATGGACGGCGACGGTCGGCAAGGTGCGTCAGGGTATCGGGGAAGTTTTGTGCTTGCACAAAACTTTGGACGTGCGACAACGCGTGGGTGCCAACATTATGGCGACGTCAGAAGCACGTCGAGATCGCTGGAATAATGTTATGCGAACGATATGCACACGCCGTGTGCACGTGCACCAAACTGTTGCTTTTTGTGTGCGCCAAACTGTTGGTTTTTTTGTCTGTTGTTTTATGTCCTACCAACATCTAAGGTCATATCAGGACGGCGCGCCAAACCTTTTTGTTTTTTTCCACACAACGTCGGATGCACGCTACCAATACGTTGCGCTGACACCGAAAAGCTTGACGTTTCTCGACGATTAAAAGTGATTTTGCGCGTTGGCGGCACGCCGGTGAGATATGACAGGGCTATTAGTCTTGTATGTCATTTTAATGCAGAACCTATGGACTCGGTGTTTGAGCGATCAATCCAGCCTCCAGGACTGGACAATTATTGTCACAATAACTGAATAAGAACTGCCCGGTTGACCGGGGCACCTAGTTTACTCAGTCGGGCAGGTGAAGTTCTCAGTGACCTGCCCGACCGGGTAATTCATTATTTTTCTGATCTGCAGGAGCAGATCTCAGTTTCAATTGGCTGACTTGGGCTTGGGCAAGTAGTTTTGCCACTCGGGCAAGTAGAAAATTCAGTCACTTGCCTGATTGGTCAAGTGGGGATAAAGGTTACTGTGCTACTCTGCAATCACCATAGCAACAGTCCATTTATATTTATATCACATGGGCATACATCGGATGACAAAGTTAGAGCGTTCTAAATATCCACACCAAAAATAGCGCCAGACGGCGGGTGGCTGAATGAGTTGAGCGTCCATCTCCTGTTTTGGGAGATCGGGGGATCCAAACCCATGGGTTTGTGGGTTTGAACCCTGGCCGAGTCAAACCAATGACTTAAAAATTGACTTAAAATTGACTTAAAAGTCGGTACCCGTCCTGATATGACCTTAGATGTTGCTAGGACGTAAAACAAACAAACAAACCAAAATAGCAGCATGTGGCCGACTCAAGTGAACCACCTCCCCCACCCCCACCCCTACCAAACACCCAACACACAACACAAAAAGAACCCCAAATAGACAACGTCGTGCATACAGCATTGGTACATCACAGCCCAGAGGGTATGCACAATGCGTTTGTTATCTGAAAACCTATTCAATGGGTCTTCTATATTTTACTCCGTGCATTTGTGATACTCACAATGGTGTTACTGGCATGGTGTTATTGCTAAATCAACCTGTATAGATTTATGACTAACGGTTTAAAAAGAAGAAACCATGCATTAGTCACCCAGGCTACCTTATTATGTTGAACAGAAATCACGCTACCATAGCAGCTTTATTTAAACTAATAATACAAATACACTTTTCCCTTACACGAATTGTGCAGTTCAAAAGTGTGCTTTGGTTGGTTGGTTGTTGGAGTTTACGTCCTTGTAACATATAAGGTCATATCAGGATGGGTGCCGACTTGTGACAGTGCACACTCATGACGACTTCACAGTGCTGCCCAACTAGGATATCAAGTCTCCATCACCATGACTCGATATCCCACTTAGTCACATTATCCCGACACTGAGCTAACCAGTCGTTGCCCTATCCTATTAATGCCGAGCACAAGGCTAGGACGCGACAAGCACCAATTTTTTAAGTCATTGGTTTGACTCGACCGGGGGCCGAACTCCCGACCTTCCTGCGATCTACCAATTTGCTGCGTGTTTTGCATATTGACAATGACGGTAGGTAGTCATCACCAGCCCTTTGCACTACACAGTATCTAAGGTTCACATGAATTAAATGTAAAAGGAAGTTTCTTGTTTTCACCACAGAAATAATAATGAGTAAATAAACACCAACCTGACAGGAACAACCCGGGCTCCGGCCATTTCCATGAAGCTGACATAAGAAGCCATGAAGTAGGTGTCTCCGTACTGTTGAGACCACTTCGGCACCTCCTGAGCCAGCACTCCTGTCACCCACAAGACGGAACCATCATTAAGCACAGTTATCGCTTTGTTTCATATTTATTAACTGTCATGCTTTTCTTTACACTGTACAGTTATCGCGTATTTATCTATCTATATATATATATATATATTATATATAATAACAATAATCCCTTTCGTGTCTGTATACTTCCATATATATATAACATATCATCATCATCATCATCATCATCATCATCATGCTGTCGGTCGCGATGCGACAAAGACTGCTTTCATTATTTGACTGCCACTCTCAATTTAGCTCTCTACTGTGAGAGTGACATCCATGAGTCGGTCTTATTCTTAATGTCTCTCAGCTTCAGGTTTCTCTTGGTGGTATCCTTGAACCGGAGACGAGGGCGCCCTCCCTTTCTAATAATAACCATGTAATAACATATATATATATATATATGTATGTAGTATATATGTATGTATGTATGTACGTACGTGCGTATGTATGTATGTATGTATGTATGTATGTATGTATGTATGTATGTATGTATGTATGAAGTGGTCTTCACTGACCTCTCCGGCAAGGAGCTGCATAGACAGGTATGCGTGGGTAGTGTGGTGACATCAGGGAGCCTAGGTGGTGTAATGGTTAGCACACTGGCCCGGAATACAAAGAGATGTGGGTTAAAGTCCCGCGCTACGCGCAATATTTGCCATTTTCATCACCCCCCCCCATGACACAGGTGCAGTGACCAGGATCTTGCACAAGCTATGGGCTGTATAGTTGTTGAACCTACCCTGTGTATGTATATAAGTCTTTAAGTGCATTATTTGTACGTATGTAGGCCTAATTGTAAGCATTAAAAGATTTACAATTCCAGGGGGACAAGTGTAGGCCTAGTGGTCTGCACTGACCTCCCCGACAAGGAGCCGCATATACTGGTAGGCGGGGGTAGTGTGGTGACATCAGGGAGCCTAGGTGGTGTAATGGTTAGCACACTGGCCCGGAATGCAAAAAAGATGTGGGTGCGCAATATTTCCCTTTTCATCATCCCCCCACGACATATATAAATGTGTGTCAGTGTGTGCTACATTAGCGTGCGGTCTACCATGACTTAACCCTAACCGGGACCTAACCCTAACTATTTAGAGTTGGTGTAGGGTTGAAGTCCCGGTGTAGCAGGAAATCGCAAACCCTGTAAATCGCAAACCCCCACTTGTGATTTCCTAGGAAATCGCAAACCCCCATGCCATATATGGGCATGGGGGGTTTGCGATTTCCTAGGAAATCACATAGCCCCCCTGGAGATCGCAAACCCCCCATGTTAATAATGATACAGATAGTTGTTCTGGCTTTTCTTATTGATGTAGTCTAGTATCTTTGACAACAAATTGACCTGTTCCCCTAGCCTTCTTGTGCGCAGTGAATATGGCCCTTGCTGTGAGAGGCATGAAATTTAAAATAATCAATTAATCCATCTTGTGAGGGATCCCCCTTATATGAAAATAAATGTGGTAGCCTATGTATGTGTAGCCTATGTATCTGCAAAGTGACTGATAGTTTTGTAGGGAATTGGATATTTGTTAGTTCAAAGTGTTTAAAGAACTTGTGCTGGCTTTTCTTAATGTTGTAGTTTAGTATCTTTGACAAAAATTAATCTGGTCCCCTATCCTTCTTGTGAGTGATCAATAGCAGGGAAAAGGGCCTTTGCTGTGACAGCATGACATCAAAACTAATCAATTAATCCATCTTGATCCTCCTTGAATCCATTTTATCCCCCAGATCTGGTAGAAGTTCAAAATCAAACATAGGCCTATAGCTGCCCTGCTTGTGGTGATAAATGCTACAAAGCATGGGGGGTTTGCGATTTCCAGGGGGGGTTTGTGATTTCCTAGTAAATCGCAAACCCCGGGGTGTGCAATTTCCAGGGGTTTGCGATTTACTGCCACACCGGTAGACAAGTAGTGTGTATGTGTACATTTATATATATATATATATATATATATATATATATATATATTATATATATATATTATATATATATATATACACACATATATGTATATATATATATATATATATATATATATAAATGTACACATATATAAGTAGGTACTGGCAGCGCCCATTAAAAGTCCAGGAATGGTGCTTTTTTCATCAATATTAACATGCTTGTAACTATTTCTGTATGTATATATGATTTAGATGAAATTACATAACCTAGAACATCAACATATGTTCTATCCGATGGTCTTGTTGGATAGAATATATAATAAGTTTTTATTTAAGAAAACTCCATTTGTATGACGAGTGTATTTAGTGAATATTCCTTCATTACTGGTGTCAATCAAAACGACTGTGAAAACAGGGTATCTTTAATGGGCTCGCGCTTCCTTGCACTACCTCGGAGAAAGTCATGGATGGTACCAGAAGAAGCGCAATGACCTCAGCTTTCTAACCATATATGGTTTGGCCTAGGTCAAAAAGGTCAATCAGGTCAGATTCTGAAATTTAAATAATTTTGAAAGTTTAAAGCCCATCTACTGAATTAAAAAATATTTTAAACCTAATAAGATTTGGTATGTATAGATAGACAATTTGATTCCCTTTCCAATAATACCAATCTTAGTATAGTGCTAGTTAGTGCAAGGAGCCGCAGACAGATAGATATTGACGCCAACCTGTTTGGGTCTTTGCTGACCACACTAGTTTCACAATGGTGACACCCATGTAGAAACATGAACATGACATTGATGTCTATTGAGATATGTCAGAGAATATATAATCTAATATTGGGCCAAATTTGGGGAAGATCCAACCATTGCTCTAGCCACAGTGAATATTTAAAGATTTATTTAAATCAATATTTTTGGTTTCAGACACTTTTAATTTGTATTTGCCATCAAAATGCAGCTTTTGACATTATTAGCTAAATTATTGTCATAGCTAATATCCATTAGTTCCATATGCTATGTCTGCAAAATTTGAAGAAGATCCACCTATTGGATGAGCCACACTGAGTGTTCAAAGCTTGATGAACATATCTTTATTTTTTATTTTTCATACTTTTCTTTTGTAAGTGCAATCAAAATGCACTTTTTGTATTTCTACACAGAATATTAATATGATAACGTGTATTACCTCCAGATGATGGGCACTCTCAATTTATAGGAAGCTTAACCAATTGGTTAAGCTACAATTAACATTTAAAGATTCATTAAATTGATATATTTGGTTTTCTGACAATTTGTCTTTATATGTTCAATCAAAGTTCAATATTCTCCATACTTTTGGATATAATATTGATATCAATAATATCTATTTGTCCCAGTGAATGGTTATTGTAATACTGTGCCAAATATGAGGAAGATTCAAAAGATTGTTTTGCTGCAATGAGCTTTCAAACATTGAAATGTTGAAAATAATGCTCTTACATATGCTGTTTACATGCAAACACTCACACTTTTTGACGTTTTAGGATGCAAATATCTTTTGATTCTCTGCACAGAGAGCTCTGAAGAAAAATAGGGTGTTACACTGTTATGAATATAAGTTACGCACTACAAAACGCACGATTCACAAGTTCACACAGCGCGGGTGTGCAGGGCAGTGGTACGCAAACTACGGCATTCTGTACGTACAGCCTGACCGTAGCGCCCCGCTAAGGTTACCTGGGCATACGGCAGGAGTGCCACCGTGCTGCACCTACACCTGTATATACGTAGTATATACGTCGTATATATATAAATATATATCTGTGTATATATATATATATATATATATATAATATATATATATATATATATATATATATACATATATATATATATATATGTATAAGCATTATGCGAGTATAAAGGTGCGGAAGGGAATTATTATTATTGTTCTATTTTATTATCTATCAACCATTATCCTCGATGTATTCACCTCCTATCCTACATACTGGTACTGGTGGCGCCATCTTCGGCCCGACCCTTACTATGGGCGTTCCCATTGTCATTCGCGCCCTGGAATTGTTTGTTTGTTTTTATTTTTTTATTTTGTTTCTAAGGCTAGGGCAAAATATTCCCTATGCCAGAGAATACATTAATCTCAATCCATTTCTTATTGTCTTGTTCCTTTTGTACTGTAGCCGGCCTTTATATATATATATGTGACGTACAGACCCTACATTATACATATGAATACATATATATGTGAAGTGGGCGACTACACTCGAGCTATGACCGTTCCGGCTTGGGCCGAGCAACCCGCATTCTGAAATGCGGGCTGCTTGCCGGGACAAGGCCGCATCGGCCATCAAATGCGGGGCCGGGTTCATGGCTGTAAAGCGTTGCTAGGAGACGCAGATTGCGACTTTCCTAGCAACGATGGAAGGTCGAGCGCTCGGGCTCAGACCCATCGTACGTGTTTCTGCATGCTCTGATGTTTTAGACGAGATTTAAGACTTTATTGTCAGAATTCTGAATTGTTTTTAAGTTAATCATGGTGGGAAGGGCTGTACTTATGCGTATTCATCATTATTAGCGAATTGGATTGTATCAGTAGTGTTAGGAACAAAGTCGTGAGCTCTTAAAAGTGATTGGAACATTCCTTGCATTCTTTACTATTCTCCAGTCTTTACGTATATTAACCGCTATGGTCAACTTGATATCGATATTCAATTATTCTATATGTAATTAAGTGCCTTCTGCCTGGTAGGCCTTAAGCAGCCGATCAACCCTTCTGCGGAGATATAATAACCACCTTCTTAATGAAAACCTGAATTAACATAACGACACTTACTTGAGTAAAACATTAACGTAGGCTGCTTATAAGTGACAGCGGCGGCACAACATAGGGGTGTCGGCCTAGATCTGGAGTAATTAAAGTATATCAACACTAGCAAACGGCGGGGAGGAGAGCCAGATAGTTGAAACAATAAGTAACTTCTTTCTTATTTAAATGCGGCAGAGGGACAAACCGTATTTCTATAGTACTCTGGCTCTCCTCCGCCTTTAGCCCGGGATTCACAGCATGGAGGCGGTCAACCTGCAGACGGGACGAGAGGCGGCGGCGGACCACGGCAGGCCCAGGAAATTCACCCGGAAATCATTATAGAAAAAATAAAACATTAGGCTCGCCTTAGGCAGGGGCGAAATAGCCGAACGGTTAAATATGTATAGGCCTACATATATATGATATATGTGTTTGTGGGAAAACAGAGACTGGGAGGGAGAGAGGGGGAGAGAGACAGAGACAGGGAGAGGGAGGGGGAGAGAGAGAGGGGAGGGAAGAGAGAGAGAGAGAGAGAGAGAGAGAGAGAGAGAGCGAGGATGTATGCATGTATGTATGTTTGTTTTGTTTGTTGTTGTTTTACATCCTAGCAACATCTAAGGTCATACCAGGACGGGTACCGACTTGTGACAGTGCGCACTCATGGCGACTTTATAGTGCTGCCCCACTGGAATACCAGGCCGCCAGCACCATGACCTGATATCCCACTCAGTCACATTATCCTGACACTGAGCCAACCAGTCCTTGTCCTATCCTAATAATGCTGAGCGCCAGACTAGGAATTGCAGCCCATTCTGGATTCATTGGCTTGAATTTTTTAATTTAGTTAACAAGAACTTAACTAGATTAAATATCACCCACACACAGTACCGGTACGCATGTAGGGCTGCAGTAGTAATTATAACTTACCAATTATTGGCCTGTTGTTCAGTGGAGGCTGGGCCTCATGTTGATTAAAGCTGTGTACAAGAGTAGGCCTGCTGTTGTGGAGCCCTGAGCCTCGGCTTGAGGCGATCTGGGCAATGCAGACTAGGCCTACAAGAATCCACACACGAGGGCGTGCCATTGCTATAGATGCTTCAATCTCCAGCCTCTGATTAAACACAGCTCGTTTTCACTGTGTTGCCTGATGTTTAATTTCAAGAATTTAGCACCCGAAGAGACAGAGTGAAGTGCCAATGCTCCGTGGTGATGTGCTCCTACCCTGGTGAAGTGCACACCTCCTAATGAATGATGTGTCCTGTAGCGTAGATAACCTGCGGAAGTAACCAGGTCATGAGATGTTCAGTAAGCATCCAAATCCGTCAGAAATATCCTCCCGGTGCAATATAATAGAGGGTATTCCCGTGACATCATCACACTGAAGTGCGGCCATTGTGGTGATATCAACTAGTAAACAACCTGTCAGTTGCAGTAACATAGTCCATAGAGAGGTAGATCATTCTTTCAGTTTTATTCCAAATTAATAGAAATGCAGAACCATAACCATATAAATTTAATATAATCTTTTCGTTGAACATGTTTTCTGTATGCGTGACAAGCGGTTTGTTTCTAGGTTGCGTAGTTTTAGAGATATTTCCCTTTTTCTGTATGAAGATTGCTCACAGCCATTTACAATGCAATGAGTTTGCCGATACGCACAGTGAAAAACGTCTATTTTATTCAAAATTAATAGAAATGCAGAGCCCTAACCTTATAAATTTAATATAATCTGTTTGTTGAATGTGTTTTCTATATGTATTCCAATCAGTTTGTTTCTAGGTGGTGTGGTTTTAGAGATATTTAACTTTTTCTGTATGAAGATTGCTCATAGCTATTGACAATGCATTGAGTTTGCCGGTACGCGCAGTGCAAAACGTCTATTTTATTCAAAATTAATAGAAATGCAGAACCCTAACCGTATAAATTTAATATAATCTTTTCGTTGAATATGTTTTCTATATGTGTTACAAGCGGCTTGTTTCTAGGTGGTGTAATTTTACAGATATTTCACATTTTCTGTATGAAGATTGCTCACTGCCATTGACAATGCATTGAGTTTGTTGGGTTTGTTATAGAGGGTATGCACTGACATCACACTAAACGGAAGTGTGGCCATTGTGGCGATCCAACCACAATAACAAACCCAACAAACTCAATGCATTGTCAATGGCAGTGAGCAATCTTCATACAGAAAATGTGAAATATCTCTAAAACCACACCACCTAGAAGCAAACCGATTGGAACATATATAGAAAACATATTCAATGAACAGATTATATTAAATTTATACGGTTTGGGTTCTGTATTTCTATTAATTTTGAATAAAGTAGACGTTTTGTACTGCGCGTACTGGCAAACTCAATGCATTGTCAATGGCCGTGAGCAATCTTCATACAGAAAAAGTGAAATATCTCTAAAACTGCACCACCTAGAAACAAACCGCTTGGCACACATATAGAAAACAAATTTGGCGAAAAGATTATATTACATTTATAAGGTTAGGATTCCACATTTCTATTAATTTGGAATAAAACTGAAAGAATGATCTACTATGTTACTGCAACCGGCAGGTTGTTTACTGGTTGATATCGCCACAATGGCCGCGCATCCGGTTGATGACGTCACAGTAATACCCTCTATAGTGGAGAAGGGTCCACTGTGAGGAAAGGAGGAAAATCGGATGACCACTGTCCCATATCGAGCATACCCTTGCAGGATGAGTTTCCCATTCTTTAAGTACTGATATTGTGTGATTTAAACAGTGGTCGATGTAGATCAATTTCAAATATACTTCAAACACTTAAATCTGTGCAAAAGATACATAAATGTGTGACAATGTCTGAACAAGAAACTACTAAAAAAAATAATGGATGACCTTTCCATAATTTGAGCCAATCAGAGCTGCCATTTGCAATAACAAAGAATGGCTCTGATTGGCTGACACTGATAGCTGTTCTCAGCCAATCAGAGCTGTTTCTTTTATTGCAAATGGTGGCCACCATAGGGGGCAGCCATTTGCAATCGAAAAGAACAGCTCTGATTGGCTGACACTGAGTTCTCGCAAAAACGAGAAGAGGAAAGTCCATTTCCGGCAAGTTCAAACGGGCTCAGACAAGTTCAACTGTGGCTGGTTGTCCCTCTCTTCTCAGCACTGAATATGCTTATGCTATAGTGGTCTGGTGGTTGTATCGCCACAATGGCCGCACTTCCGTTTAGCGTGACGTCAGTGCATACCCTCTATAATAAACAGAACACTTCCGCTCTCAATACCCGTTGCTGCCAGTCAGCCGAGTGTTTCACTTGCCGTGTGAGGTCACATTATATATTACATATGTGACCTCCCACTGCCCCCAGTTCACACTGTGTTGGTTTTGATATACAGCTCAGCTGCAAATCTATAAATAGTAGTTGTATGACAACACAGGGACCAGTGGGTTACGCGGCGGCAGAGAGCGTGTATATAAACAGATGAGAGGGACAACTCCGATACTAGACCGTGTAACACCTGCCGACTGTGGTGCTCCAAGTGGTGGTTGTTGAACAGTTTACACATATGGGCAAACTCAAGGCATTGTCAATGGTCGTGTGCAATCTTGCTACAGAAAAAGTGAAATATCTCTAAAACCACATGGCCTAGACACAAACCGCTTGGTACACATATAGAAAACATGTTTACCAAAAGGATTATATTAAATTGATAAGGTTAGGCTTCTGCATTTCTATTAATTTTGAATAAAAACAAATGTTTTGCACTGCACGTACCGGCAAACTCAAAGCTTGTTTAACACTAACCGCCAGGAACGCCACTATAGCCTGTGTTACCGATTTTCGCCTAAATTGTCCCTCTCATCTGTTTATATACACGCTCTCTGGCGGCGGTCACGGGGGGCGGGGGGGGGGGGTGGCGTAATATCTGTTGAGTACGCTGAGATATCTGCGATCGCGGTGATAGGTAGTAAATATTTTAATAATATAGAAGATTTGTTTGTTGTTTTACGCCCTAGCAACATCTAAGGTCATATCAGGACAGTTACTGACTTGTGTCAGTGCGCACTCATGGCGACTTTATAGTACTGCCCCATTGGGAGACCAGGCCACCATTGCTAGCCTACCATGACATGATATCCCACTCAGTCACATTATCCTGACACTGAGCCAACCAGTCCTTGCCCTATCCTAATAATGTCAAGCACCTGGCTAGGAAGCGACAAGTATAACATTTTAAGTCATTGGTTTGACCTGACCAGGGTTCGAACCCATGAACCCATATGGGTTCGGATATCCTCCGATCTCCCAAAACAGGAGACGGACGCTCAACTCATTCGGCCATCCCGTCTGGTCCTAATAACATAGATGATCTAGGTAGATGAAATATCCACCTCTACCCAGGGGCAGGGCTGCGGGAGTAACTATTCCAGTGTGTGTGGGAGTAACTATAGGTGATGCGGCAATCTTGGGAACAGTGTAGACCTATATATTCGGGTGCAAAAAAAATTAATATACATAATAAAAATGGGTTGCAAACTACGCCAATATATAGGCCTGCTACTAGTCGACTAGAGAGAAAAGATTCACCAACATAAAGCACAAGGCTGCGGGAGTAAACTACATGCACACACATATCTACACCCATCCATAAGTTACTGATTAGGCCGATATTATTTGCCCGACTGTCGGATCTACAGTGAAAGAAATTAGTCTTGTAGACTCGACAATCGTGTCTCGAGTGAAGGATTTTGGTGTTGTTTACCCGATGGTTGGGTGAACAAGATCAAATTTCTTCACTTGAGACCTGACGGCATCGGGTTTGGAGTGAAGAAATTTGGTGCTGTTCACCCGAACGCCAGGTAAACAGTGACTGTTAGTGTTTACCTGATGGTCATCATTTTTCCACTGCTTTTCGTACTGTAGGCCTACTCGCCATCACGTTTACATGTGCAGGCCTACCTCACCCGGCTGTATTTGAAGTCAGATTTGTAGGTGTTTTCCTCATCAACTATGTATGCCCTTGTTGGCAGCATTGACTGACCCGGCAGTCTGCTATAATGAATTTGGCACATGTACTTGTGTTGCTCATATTCTCTCAAAAAAATTTTGAATTCGGAGAAATTTGCAAATTCCTGACCGACAGACAGCGCACATGCACCGTCCCCCACTATTGTTTTTATGTTTTTACAGCTCTAAATGGTTGGAAAACCGATAACGTCACCATTGGGAATCCAGTGCTTGAAATCTTCACTGCAGACACGACAGTTCGATGAATAACAACTTTGTACTTATTAAAGTTTCATAAGCCCTGTTCACACGGGGCAGTTAATTTGAATCATATAAATTGACTTGCCTAGTTCGCCTCACATTCGCCGTGTGAACGCTACGCTAAAGCGATTTAGGGCTGAATCGATTCATCTAATTCGCTTCAAGTAAACCACCTCAGGACGTAGTATAGATGAAGCGATATAGCTGGTTCCCGGGCGGTGCTAGTGTAAAATAGCGGTGCTCACCAGATACAGGCTCAGGTGTAACTATTGCTGGTGCCCGGCAGTGTTAGGGACCGATTAGGCCGAAATCTATTGAATGCGATCATATTTAACAGAATTACATACTCAAATAATGAAAATTTAATTAAATTAACCCTAAATTCCAAGCGATATTAACGTAGCAGCTACATCGGCGTCGTTATTCATATTGTCGAATGGACGAGTGTAAACTAAACAAATAGCAGTGCTCGCCAGATACCGGGGGGGACTTGCTCATGCGCAGATATCGATTTCCGGCTAAAAGTATTGCATGTGTGAACACGACACTTAAATCGATTCATATAAATCGATTTGTCTAAGTCGACATAAAAATTGTGTGTGTGAACATAGCTATAGTCTGATGGTTTTGAGTTTCTGCCATTTTCTGAGATAAATATATTAGGCTGAAATAACTTTTCTTTTAAATGGCTATCTGTTGAGATATTTGAAGTGCAAGCATGCCAAAACTCTGACACTATAGGCTTCAGTAGTACCAGGTTCTATTCAATTAACTCAGTATTCCCTTATATGCAGAAACATGCTTAAAGGGACCAGCTATAGCTCGCTGGGACACTGAGCGTACTCCGACAAATGCTCTCCAAGCACAATCTTGTTTAGTTTTTATGTTTAAATGAACCAAGTATGTGTGGGGAGAGTATGGGACCAGGGCACTGCTAGTCTGAACTGCAATGGCAGTTTGTTGTCTTCAAAATGGCCGCCCCCATAGGCGGCGGCCATTTGCAATGCAAAAGCTGCGCTGTGATTGGCTGAAATTGTGCCGGCAACAGGCTCACACAGTAACAAGATTTGCTGGTTCCCAGTATGGGCTCAGCTTGTGCCCGGCAGTGTTAGGGACCGATTACGCCGAAATCGCCGAGTGTAAACAAAACAGTGGCTCGAGTGACCCGAGTTGAATAATCGATTACACCCGAATATACAAATCGCCGCCGGCGCATTCCCGAGTTCGTTTGTTTTCCACGCGGCGGATAGCTGGCGACTTTAATAAGTACACCAGTACCAAGTTGGATAAATAGTAATTATAGGATCAAATTTTAATGTTTTGGGTTTGAAAATTTGATGTTTTCATCGTACTATGCAGCTTTAAGTAAATACAATATTCACCTGCAGTCGAAACCAGGCAGAGGGATTAAAGTTGCAGAGTCCGATGATTTTGAGTTTCTGTCATTTTCTGAGATAAATATATCAAGTTGATTGTTATAATCTACCTTACTTTAGTTTGAAGTAACTTTTATTTTAAATGGCTAACCTTGGAGATATTTGAAATGCAAACAGGCAAAATTAATTTTGGCAATCACGCCAAAATTCTGACACCATAGGTAGGTATGTCAGAATCCGCTAGAGGCGCTGCCGTATACGCGTTGCGCTTCTCGCCTATGTCTAAGTGTGATTGCGGAGCCCACAGGCACTGCGTGAACAAGCAGGTGGGAAAGCCACAGATTACGTAGAAACAATCCTGGACAGCATGAAGGCTGTTGAGGCTACACCGGACAGTAGAGACATGAATCTTCACATTTTAGAACAAATCACAAATACCATGACAGACAGATGTGTCACCAATGCAGCCATTGACCGTCAGCTGGAAAAAGTGAAGGGTAGTGGCTTAAATCAATTCAAATGTGCAATGCATCCACTGGACAGCATGGCTAAGTACTGTGATAAAGAGATCAGAACATTTGAAACCAACATTGACCTTGAGAGTAAGAAAAAGACTGCCAAGTACCCGTTCATGTCTAGAGGGGAGAGCATTACTCAGTCAGTAGTGAGAACTGCCACCAAGCTATTCCATGACACTAAATTCAACTGCAACATAGAACTGGTAAAATACCTAAAAAATGAAAACCAAGTCCCACAGTCTGAGCATGGTCACAGTGTGTTATATCCCCGATTTGTGGGAAACAGGTTCCATATATATTTTCTTTGTTGTGGAACACTATTTCACTATACAAAGGGCATCATAGAATTCTTCACAACAGTCTACCCCCCGAAGAATGATGTACATCATGCAGTCCTGAACGCCCTACAGTTGGAGGATTTGGCCATTTCCCTACGTGCTCTCGGACTTGTAGGGAAGCTTATCAGTGCTCCGTGGATGCGATTGGTAGGAGAAGACAAAACAATTCTTGAAATGAACACCTATTTCACAGAAGCAAAGGCAAACCTAACCAAATGGACTGAAGATGCAGCACCACTACTTCTGCCAGACCCACCCAGCATCTTTGCCAGTATTGCAGTGAAGAGAGATGAAGTCCTGGCCTCTCTCCTAGAGCCAACCAGTAATAATCTGAAAACTGTTCACCTCTTGCAAGAATTGTGTGGCGCTTGCTTGCAGGTAGTAGAAAACCAGTTGTCTACCCAACTTCCTGGTGGTATTTTCCACAACCCAATGCCTGCCTTGATGCGCCAAGCTGAATCTTGTGCCAGCACCAACATAAGTGGTGAGAGAAATTTTGGTGTGGCTGATCATGAAATTGCACGTGCCCGCAGGGCCCAACCTGGCTACATCGAAGCCAAAACAATGTTCAAGGTGAACAAGACTGGCACCTGGCTAGCCGAGAAAAATGATGATGAGAGGAAAAGGAAAGTCGAAATTGCCATGAAAGAGGGTCGGCGCATTGAACTAGATGACAAGGAAAGAAACAAAAAAATGGACAGAATCATAAGTGATAGGCTGAAGGAATCAAGGAAGCGCTTATTGGAGAAGGAAGATAAGGAGAGAGAGAAAGTTGAAAAGTTGGTGGAAGATGTGTTTGCAAATGGAGGACTTTGGCAGGATGAGCGAGCCGTAAACCTGGGTATCGAGAAACTGTCAAAAACAAAAGCAGTTTCAGCTCTGATGTGCCAGATCAATGTTCGCACAAAACTACTCAAATGTATTCCCAGTGAAAAGGTAACTTTGCGAAAGTGTTCAATGACAGTGTTGCAGGTCAAAGAGCATTTAATCGAACTAATCAAAGTGCCAGTTCCAGATAATCTGATAGATTTGGCTCTCTTACTACACAGCATAGAGTCCCTTGTCCACTCTCTTAAAGGGTTTGACTTGGTGCAGCGGTGGATTACGGAGGACGGCAAGGTACAGTAGTATGAAGGCCAGTTCAGTGACTTTGTCGAAGAAACCAATGAGTTCCAGCTTCAGTATGAAGATGAAACCCTGTGCTATCTGACTCCTGGAGAAATCATTGTAGATATTCACCGTGGTGATATGGATGTGCGCATCACTTGAATATAATTGTAAGCATTGAATGACCATTTATTAACTATGAATTTGGTTGAGGTAAGCGCGAAAGAACAAACTTTACTCATGGGTCTGCATGAACAAGCAGGCGGGAAAGCCACAGCTTACGTAGAAACAATCCTGTACAGCATGAAGGCTGTTGAGGCTACACCGGACAGTAGAGGCATGAATCTTCACATTTTAGAACAAATCACAAATACCATGACACACAGATGTGTCACCAATGCAGCCATTGACCGTCAGCTGGAAAAAGTGAAGGGTAGTGGCTTAAATCAATTCAAATGTGCAATGCATCCACTGGACAGCATGGCTAAGTACTGTGATAAAGAGATCAGAACATTTGAAACCGACATCGACCTTGAGAGTAAGAAAAAGACTGCCAAGTACCCGTTCATGTCTAGAGGGGAGAGCATTACTCAATCAGTAGTGAGAACTGCCGCCAAGCTATTCCACGACACTAAATTCAACTGCAACATAGAACTGGTAAAATACCTAAAAAATGAAAACCAAGTCCCACAGTCTGACCATGGTCATAGTGTGTTATATCCCTGATTTGTGGGAAACAGTTTCCATATATATTTTCTTTGTTGTGGAACACTATTTCACTATACAAAGGGCATCATAGAATTCTTCACAACAGTCTACCCCCCGAAGAATGATGTACATCATGCAGTCCTGAACGCCCTACAGTTGGAGGATTTGGCCATTGATGATGAGAGGAAAAGGAAAGTCGAAATTGCCATGAAAGAGGGTCGGCGCATTGAACTAGATGACAAGGAAAGAAACAAAAAAATGGACAGAATCATAAGTGATAGGCTGAAGGAATCAAGGAAGCGCTTATTGGAGAAGGAAGATAAGTTATTTTGTTAAATATTTGTGTTAATACTTACACCAGATTAACTAGGATTAACATATCTTTAAGAGACATTATACCATTTTAAAGTGCCTATACTGGACCAGTAACTCATTTTAAAAGGACCAGACATGTTGGCAGAATGAGTAGAGCGTCCGTCTCCTGTTTTTGGAGATCCAAACCCATGAGCTTGTGGGTTTGAATCCTGGTCGAGTCAATCCAATGACTTAAAAATTGATACTTGTCGCTTCCTAGCTTGGCGCTCGGCACTATTAGGATAGGGCAAGGACTGGTTAACTCAGTGTCAAGATAATGTGACTGGGTCGGATATCAGGTCATGGTGCCAGTGGCCTGGTTCCCCAGTAGGGCAGCACTATAAAGTCACCATTAGTGCATATTCTATTACTTGACAAAGTACATGACAGCTATTATACTTTTTATTTGGAATTCTAACTTTAAAATTAAGGGAAATATAGACAAATAAAGATGCTTTGGGAGATCTGAACCCATGAGCTTTTGGGTTCGAATCCTGGTCGAGTCAAACCAATGACTTAAAAATTTATACTTGTTGCTTCCTAGCCTGGTGCTTGGCATTATTAGGATAGGGCAAGGACTGTTTGGCCCAGTGTCAGGATGTGACTGAGTGGGATATCAGGTGACGGTGCGGTGGCCTGGTTCCCCAGTAGGGCAGCACTATAAAGTCACCATATGTGCATATCCTATTACGTGAGAAAGTACATGACAGCTATTATACTTTTTATTTGGGAATTCTAACTTTAAAATTAAGGGAAATATAGACAAATAAAGATGTTTTGGGAGATCCGAACCCATGAGCTTTTGGGTTCGAATCCTGGTCGAGTCAAACCAATGACTTAAAAATTGATACCTGTTGCTTCCTAGCCTGGCGCTCGGCATTATTAAGATAGGGCAAGGACTGTTTGGCCCAGTGTCAGGATAATGTGACTGAGTGGGATATCAGGATCATGGTGCCGGTGGCCTGGTTCCCCAGTAGGGCAGCACTATAAAGTCACCATAAGTGCATATCCTATTACTTGACAAAGTACATGACAGCTATTATACTTTTTATTTGGGCATTCTAACTTTAAAATTAAGGGAGATATAGACAAATAAAGATAGCATTAAAATGGCCCCAATCTGTTGACAAAAACAATGGGCAATGGTCACAGTTTTCTTCAATGGTAAATTAGCACAATTAGGGTCAATTAAGCTGACATTAAAAGTGGCATAACTTTGTCCCCTATTAAGATATTTTTAAAATTACAACAGATTTGAGTTCCTCTCAGCAAGGTCTGTTGAATGAGCTGCAATTTAGACTGTTTGTTGTTATTTGAAATTTTATCTGATATACCTACCATAGGCTTCTGTAGTAACAGGTTCTATTAAATTGACTTTGTATTCCTTTCTGTGTGGAAAGAAATGCTTAATAAGTGCATCAATATCTAAGTTAGATATGTAGGATCAAATTTAGATAATTGTTTTGTTTTGAAAATTTGATGTTTTCGTCGGACTATGCAGCTTTAACAGTGAACGATGAAATGTTCCCCTCCAGTAGAACTAGCCAAATAGCAGTCAACTGTGGATAAAGGAGTCACCTCTACCTTGAGTAACTAAGTCATTCACTGATTCAGGGTGAATCTTGTATCTATGAAATCACATAGTCACTATAGTTGTATTTGTAATTGTAAGTTGTAGCCCAAATCTACATCGCCATCGGCATCGTCCACGTGAATCTTCTGCCGTTCTGGTCCCTGTGTAGTGTGTCGTAAGAAAATAGCACATACTGTGACATAGGCCGCACCAGATACCCGGCTCAATCACTATCACAGTATCAGTATCATTGCATCAACGTATCAGATGTGTAACTGAATAATATTGTCACGATGATAATGTGTGATACAGTGTCAGTGATCGGCCTTTGCTATCCACTGCACTTTGTTTACATTTGGTCACGAGACGTCCTGAGAATGTCAGATTCAACACAGCTGTGAAGGTTTTAACGGACCGCCCCTTGTCAACATGGGCCGCAGTGTGCGCCTTGTGCAGACTCGTGAATGGCTGAAAATGGTGACCTAAATATGCAACTAGGCCAACGGGCATGATGTCTTGTGGAGCGAGTGGAGGTCAATGAATATCTTATCTACTAATCTAGAGCAGAATAATCTGATATGGCAGTCGGTAATAACACTGCAGTAACTAGTAAGGCAGTGGAGAATGTAACAAGTAAACAACACACAACGAAAAGGCAGTATATTATTTATTCAAAGGCGTCCTTTACTTTCCTTAAACCACGATTCAAAACAGAGTCACCGTATGATAAAAAGTTTAAAAGGGTGCGTCTCCGGTGGGACTCGAACCCACAACCTTCGGATTAGAAGTCCGACGCGCTATCCATTGCGCCACGGGGACTGTCGGCGTGTTGCTCTGTGCTATACTGACCGGGAGACTGACCGGCGCTATCCACAGTCGACGGTGGTGAATGTGATAACGGTGATTATAGATGGGGCGATGGAAATATAGGCCTATATTTTAATTATATCATTTGATTGAAATCCAATTATTACATCAATTTGTTCTTGGTATTAAATATGCTACTATTAGAGATGTACATGCAAATGAGAACAGTTCATTTTTAATAGAAAATTTGATATTTTCATCGAACTATTCAGCTTTAAAGGCACTAGCTAGTGTCTATTAATTTGGAAATCCTAAACCAACAACTAAATCCTTGCATGTAAATCTGAAATGATTTAATGTACCTCATACTCATTACTTATTGCATTGTGCAAACTTTAATTTTAGGGCGTCCGTCTCCCGTGCTGGTAGATCGTGGGATCGTGGGGTTGTAGGTTCGAACCCTGGTTGAGTCAAACCAATGACTTAAAAATTGATACTTGTCGCTTCCTAGCCAGGCGCTCCGCATTATTAGGACAGGGCAAGGACTGGTGTGCTCAGTGTCAGGATAATGTAACTGAGTGGGATACCAGGTCATTGTGCCGGCGGCCTGGTTTTCCAGTGGGACAGCACTATAAAGTTGCCATGAGTGTGCACTGTCACAAGTCGGTACCCGTCCTGATATGACCTTAGATGTTGCTAGGACGTAAAACAACAACAAACAAACAAACCTCATATTTCAATTTACTTGATTTTCCTTTTTTTTTATTGATGCATTTATTTACCATTCTCAGAACGGATAAGTATGTTAAACCTTGTTTTCACCACTGGGCAGCACTAATCCAATTTTATTTAAATCTTTAGAATGTTGTCCTAGTAATAATTTGGTGTTTTTTTTTGCTTTTCTTTTTTTATGGCTTGTAACTGTTTGTAAATTGCAAACAGTCCAAAAGTCAGCTTTTATTATACTTTGTGTTAGTCCATTTAAACGTTTTCTGTTTTTCTAGGTTACATTATTTGTTAGTAGTTTTTTAAACACTACTAAGCACATTTACTATATAAACCATTAATAAAAGAGTGTAAATACCGATATATCTGTAACAATTACGGTCGGAAGACCAGTGCTATGACGCTAACAACAGATATATATGAATAAAAATTCATTTACCAAAAACAAACACCCCAAAAACTGGCTATTGGCCTACATATGGCAGAAGAGGACACAGTAAAAGAACATGGAGCCTTCACTATGAATGCTGGTTTGGGTGGTTTATTGGGGTTTGCTGTACTAGCAACAGCTAAAGTCATATCAGAATGGGCACCGATTTGTAACAGTAAGCATACATGGCGACTTAGCAGTGCTGGCCTATTTGGATACCGCGCTGCTAGCACCATGGTCCAATATCCCACTCAGTCACATTATCCTGACCCCCCAAACTAAACATTATTTGCCTTGGCCTGTTAGTGTTGAACGCCAGGCAATGTGATAAGAATACATGTTGTAAGTCATTGGTTCAACTCTGATAGGGATTGATCCCACGACCTCTCATCACTACGAAAGCAGGGCGCCCTACTCACTCGGACCTGTATATCACACACACACGTTCCTTTAGGACGAAAGAGAAAAACCTATTCAAACAAATCAACCAATAACAGGTTAAGTTAGGGGAAATATTTGTATGTCAAATAAAATTTTAAAAAGTAGCATAGGCCTTACTTATTTCATCAAATGAAAATTACCAGGAAGAAAACGCAATACCTTCATTGGCAAGGGCGTAGTTACATTGTTAGGCAGTAAATATGTATGAAACTGAAAGAAACTGTTCACACATGCTTACCAACTTACAGTGCGACAATGTAGTTACACCCCTGACGAATCAATTATAGACATACAGCTGTTTGTATACTGGTAATGTGGTATGTGAAACAGCACTCCCCAAATAGCATAAGGGTAGTTAGGTATATATCCAACAGGTGGCGCCAAAGGATGGATGTAGCTATGCGTGTGTGAATATTGCAGCAGGTGGCGCCACATGATGGACATAGCTACGTGTTGCACACCAACCAACACACCAAGCATGTGGCAACAAAAGAGGGGTATAGCTCTGTGTACATGCATACCTAGATAAAGGATTCACCCGGTACTCATAGTACACAGGTGAAAACCAGGCTTATATAAAACGGTCGAAAAAGCGGGTTAATGAAATGAGAGCCTAATTTCACAATCTAAGAAGCAACATTTATTCTTTGTAGATGTCTTCATATTTACCCGCTACCTTTGAGTTGATAAATATAATAAAATAGCTAGTTTAATACGATTTAAAATTGAAATCGACGGCGTTCTATGGCCGGCATCTTGGATTTTTGCATTCTCTCCCATTTCACCAAATCTGTGCCAATATAAGTAACCATTTGACACTGGAGCCAGGCATTCTACATCTTGTTCCATACTAAAGCTATTTTCGCCCGTATTTAGACTACTTTGGTATTCACCCGTGTACTGCGAGTACCGGGTGAATCTTTTATCTAATGCATACGCTGCTCAACAGAGACCTTAACCAACTCATTATCAACGCGGACCCCTCATCTACAGTGCACATGCAACAACTATGCAGCACATAGCTTGTATAGGATCCAGGGCACCATAGTCAGTGTCGTGCGGGTGATGGAAATGGGAAATATTACCTCGAGCAGGATTCGAACCGACACTTCTTGCCGTTCTCTAGATAAAAGATTCACCCGGTACTTGTAGTACATGGGTGAATGACAACGTAGTGTAAATACGGGCAAAAATAGTTTTAGTATGGGATATGAACTAGAAACTGTGGTTCCAGGATCAAATGGCTACATATATAGGCACAGAGTTGGTGAAATGGGAGAGAATGCAAAAAGACAAGATGGCGGCCATAGAACGCTGTCGATTTCACTTTTAAATCTTATTAAAGCAGATGTTTTATTATATTTTTCAACTCACAGGTAGCGGGGAAATATGAAGACATATACAAAGAATAAATGTTGCTTCTTAGATTGTGAAATTAGGCTCTCATAAAGACTCATTTAATTTTTCGACCGTTTTTATATAAGGCTGGTCTTCAGCCGTGTACTGCGAGTACCGGGTGAATCCTTTATCTAGCCATTCTCGTGTTAGTGTGCTAACCATTATATCACCTAGACTCCCTGATGTCATCACCCATTCCATGCCTACCTGTCTATGTGGTTCCTTGCATGAGAGGTCAAATTGTATACTAATATTTAGAGGGAAATAATATATTAAATTTTCAAAACCAAGATGTTTACGTCGATTGTATCTTAGATTTGTAATGTGCGTTTGTTGCTTTACAGAAGGGGATCTAAGGGAACATAACAGAACCTGTTAATGATGAAGCATATCGCGTCAGAACCTTTACGTGCTTGCCAACATTAAATTGGCATGTTTTCATTTCATATATCTCTAAAGTTAGCCAATTAAAATAAAAGTTAGTTCAAACTAAAATAAAGTAGATTATAACCATCAACCTAATGTATTTGTCTCAGAAAATGGCAGAAACTCGAAATCATCGGATTATCAGATTATGCAACTTTGCCGATTACTGCCATCAGAAGCCCTACTGACCTGGGTCATCTTATCACGGTCGGCATTGCGGTTGAGGGGAGCCTCGGTGAGGATGATGGGGTGTTCCTCGGAGGCGACACGCAGCTCAGTGTAGAAGTTGTGGTGCCAGCTCTTCTCCATGTCGTCCCAGTTGCTGACGATGCCGTGCTCGATGGGGTACTTGAGGGTGAGGATGCCTCTCTTCGACTGGGCCTCGTCGTCAACGTAGGCGTCCTTCTGACCGTGCCCACCACCACGCCCCGGAAGAGGAGAGATCGGTTGTTGGAGTTTTACATCCTGGCAACATCTAAGGTCATATCAGAATGGGTACCGACTTGTGACAGTGCGCGCTCATGGCGACTTTATAGTTCTTCCCCACTGGGAAACCAGGCTGCCAGCACTATGACCTGATATCACATTATCCTGACACTGAGCAAATCAGTCATTGCCCTATCCTAGTAATGGAGAAGGAGAGAAGACGCCAACAGTCAAGCATCAAGCCGCCATAGTGGTAGGTCTACAGGTCTTCAACGGACAACTGTACATCCACAAAATGTTGTCCTGATATAAGCAGGTGTCCTGTCATGAGAGGGATCATCAAATGAGCCGTAGCTAATTCGTAGGTTTAAGACCCCCAAAAGAGTTGTTTGGATATGGCAGGGGTTCCGTGAAGACTGGTGTTACTGCATCACACTGTAGACTATGTATTCAAGGCTTGGGGGTAAAGCAAAATATATATATATATAGATGCTGTATAAGAATTATACGAGTATTATAACCTGGAATATCCCTCCTTTCCCTCATCACTCACTTAGCTCCATTGACTGAGGGAGCCTGTCATAGTCATCTACTGCTCCAGCCTCCCCACCCCCAGCTCCGATGGTGTGCCACTACCCCTGCACACTGTAACCACCACTCACTGTAAAAGGGGCTACAAATACCAAGACAAGGAGTAATGGGTTGGCAATTTTATATCACCTTTTAGTGAGAATAAATACCCTTACTGGTACAACAATATACATCAAAATATAAAAAGCAGGATGTGAGTGAGGCAGAGACGGCATCTCCGAGTCCGTCCCCGAGTACAGGAAGCAGTAATGAGACCCGGGGTGAATGGATCTCACCCCCACAGTAAATGGTTTGAAGCAGATCGAACCCAAGCAATAAATAATTAAGTGGAGTTTCCACCCATCTATACTTGTATAATTATACATCCTATATATATATATCTATATAAGAAAAATCTTCCGGTGCGATTGACACTGGTTAACATCCAGTGGAGAAGAGGTGGCACCACTGGTACAGTTTTGTTTGTTTGTTGTTTTATGTCCTAGCAACATCTAAGGTCATATTAGGACGGGTACCGACTTGTGACTGCGCACTCATGGCAACTTTATAGTGCTGTCCCACTGGGAAACCAGGCCATCAGCACCATGACCTGGTATCCCACTCAGTCACATTATCCTGACACTGAGAACACCAGTCCTTGCCCTGTCCTAATAATGCCGAACACCTGGCTAGGAAGTGACAAGTATCAATTTATAAGTCATTGGTTTGACTCGACCAGGGTTCGAACCCACGGCCCTACGATCTACCAGCATGGGAGACGGACGCTTTAACTCATTCGGCCATCCCGTCTGGTACAGTGTTGTATCTTACGGAGTATAACCAAAGACCCTATAATACTAAGACGGCTCACTCCCTATCTCTCCCATGGTAATGTAAATTTTGCAGTGCCACCTTGTGGTGGGTTTGATCAACCCGGCTGCTGGTTGGTGTTTCACATGTAAACACATACAATTATATTATACATGAGATAGGTAAGTATGAATACACCTCAATATGAAATTGCTGTGAACAAATACACATCATCATCATCATCATCGCCATCATCACACATCTTTCACATTCATATATACATTTATACATATAATATAGCAACTGTTTAACCAAGAGAACAGCCAGCGCACCAAGTGGTGGGTTTGATCATTTTGATTACACAGTACAGGCTGAGTGAGCCATCTTAGTATCATAGGGTCTTTGGTATAACAATACTAATAAGTAAAGTTCCCTTCAGTATCTTGATACTCGCATAATACGTTATACATCACATCACTTGAAATTAAGCAGAGTGACAGTTGACTCACAGGTATAGGAGGCGGGGGAGGAGAGAATGCCCACTCCGCAGCAAATAACATGGAAGTTAAGGTGGTTAGAGAGAAACATTTAAGGGGCTGCTGTTATTTATATCCACATAATAAAATATATAGTACATATAATTAGAGACGCAGTTTTGAGAATTGAATGGTTCACGTGAATAAAGAAGATAAAATTGGGAAGAAAACTAAATGTGATGTAGTTAGTCATGCAATACAGTCAGATTGTGTTAGTCTGATTCCATTTGATCCGAAACTCTCACTATCAGGATCAAGGCATACATAGAACAAATATACATTTGCCTGGAATATCACCTTCTGTAATTTTAGCTGCATTTTGTCAATTAAACTTTGCTGTCATTTGACACAGATTTAGCTACTTCAAAATGGCACCATAGATCATTTTTGGCTGTAACTTGACACAGATCTGAGTATTTTGTAATTTCATAATAATATTAGCTTTTAACTGTAAATATGGCGTTTGCTGCTGATGTGGCTTTAAACCATCAGCAATCAATTCACTTTCATGCGCAGTGTCCAACAAGATAATGTCTCAGTCCTTGACTTGCTTATTTATATTCTGCATGCACCCTTAAACTCAGGTCCAGTGGGTGTATGTTTGACTTTACAGACTCTACGCTGACATGGCGATAACAAGTGTATAAGGTAAACAGAACAGTACAGGTAACGAAACTTAACGCTAACATGCAAACCATTAGTAGGTCATCTTGACTGGTGTCTTATCAGCTTTAAAGGTTTAGACGGTTGGCTGGCCTAATCACCTGACCTGACCTAGTTAGATTGGTTGCTCCCGTGTCGTTATTCACACTTCCCTGACTCACGGCACATCCAGTGCCTGCCCGACCAGTTCAGGCTGTGGCGCTTCCGGCACCCTAATTATTTGAACCCTATTTCTGTACAACATGTTACCTGATTCATTACCAGGTTGTTTTCTACTGTCAATTCGTCTTTGTACGGAATGTACTGTCTTAAGCAAGGTGGTGTACTTAGTTTGTGTAGTGTCCCACCCATTTTCGATGTGTGTGATTAGCTTGGCCATTGTCTCATCATTTTCATACTCTTTGGTTATTTTACTCAACAGACTTGATGACCGCGCAGTCATCAAGTCTGTTGAGTCCTCAAATGTGTCCTCAAATAGGTCACTATGCGCTCTGGACAACGTGTCTGCAAAAAACATTAAGGACCCCTTAATGTGGCACAACTTAACGTTGTAATTTTGCAATTGCATTCAGATCCGCTGCATTCGTGCTGACAATTTGTGAATAGGTTTCTGCATGATTGCCACAAGCCGCTTGTGATCCGTTTGGATTTGTACTTCTTTACCGAAAATACAGTCATGAAACTTTTGACAGCCAAAACATATTGCAAGCATTTCTTTTTCGATTGTGGCATATCCGCATTGTGCCGAATCCAATGCCCGAGATGCGAGTGCGACGGTTTATTATCTTGCATAATAACAGCACCTAGCCCTGACTGACAATCATCTAGCTGGATGACAATGGCTCTGGCATGTCGACTATTGCTTGGATTCTGTCTGGATCTGGTTTTACTCCCTGTTGGGTGATTGGTGCCCAACATGCTTGTCTGTTCTTTTGCACATCAGAGATTTGGAAGAGTTTAATTTGAGATTAACAGACCTGGCCGTCCAAAACCGCTCTGAGCCTGAATTTGTGTTATTCAACAGTTGCCCCGTAAACCAAAATGTTGTCCGTTACTTATATACCCACCCCGGATAAATCGGCCATGACACAATGCATCGCGTGTATGAAAATATCACTGGCTGTTTTGATGCCAAAGGGAAAACGGGTAAATCTATAACGGCCCCATGGCGTGTTGAACGTGCACAATAGTGAACTTTGATGATCCAACTCAATCTGCCAATACCCTGTCATTGCATCTAGAACTGAGAAATATTGTGCACTGTCTTAGCAATAATTTCATCAATCGTTTTAGTTGGGAAAGGCCCTCTCTTGATAGCTTTGTTTATCTTTGTGGGATCCAGACAGATTTTGATTTTGTGAGTTTTTTTTTACAATTGTAATTGAATTTACCCCCTCAGTGGGTTCATCATGCTCAACAATAACATCCAATTTTACCATGTGTTTCAGTTTGTTATGCACCTTATCTTGGAAGGCATATGGGATCCTCCTCGGCGAGTCGATAACAGGTTGTACAGTATTATAAACGTGAATGACAGCATTAGCCTTAATTAAACCTCAGCCCTGGAAAGCATCACTGAACTGGCTTACCAATTCGTCAGCATGGATGACGCTGTCAGCGGCACAGCTGCGACTGTTCATCAGTGTGTCAGAGTTCACTTCGTCGACCCATGCCAGTAGACTCATGCCAACAGTTTCAGGGTGACACATCCCTGTTTTGCTGCGGATGGGCTGACAGTCCCGCACAATCTGGAATACCATGTCTCTGCATTCGATTTTGACTGACGCCTCGCCATCGGGAGTTATGCGGTGTTGCAAAAATGTTATGAGCGAACATCTGGTGTTCGTCAGACGTGTCGAAACCAGTCTTTCGAAAATGTTCCTCGGGAGGATGTTCACCTCCGAGCCGGTGGGTTCGACTCCATATTTTGAGGATCGGGTTCTTCGACGGCCAGCTCACCGATCCTGCCAAGTTTTCTGAATTGATCGATCTTCTTACACGCGATGCATGCTTTGCCTTTCGCCGGACAGAAACCATGCCGGTGTTCATAGTCACAATTTCTGTAATTGATTTTGAACTCACCGGAGCCAGCTGTGCCGCTCGACTTCCAAGATGGCAGCCTTGTCACAGACTAGTGGACCACCGGTGCACCGGTGCGTGGAACTGCATACTTGTTCAGGTAGTCGATTTTTTTCCCCGCCAGTTGGTCAGCGCTGAATTCACTTAATTCACACATGTTTATGCATTTTCTAGGTGTGAGATTGACAGTCTGAAGCATTTTGTTTCTTACGTCATGTTTTTTACGCTGGCGACTAGACGATCGCGAAACAGTGAATCCTCGATGGGCCCGTATTCACAGTCTTTGACTCTGTCCCTGAGGGCTGTGACATATGTAGAAATGTTTTCGCTGGCCCGGTTGTGTGAATTGAAATGATACCGGATTATTATTAAATTGGATTTACCGGTACAATACGTTGTGAACGCCTTTGTGAGCGGGCCGATCTTGTCTTGGTCATTGAGCATGATGGCCAAATTTGCGAAAACTTTCTGTACTTCTTCGCCGGAAAATACAACATTGTACTTTTTCTGTCTTGTTCACAACTCCTGCAGCTGCGGCATATATGCTCTGGTCCATGTTTTCCCATTGGATCTCGTGTTCTTATTCAGTATTAACTGGCCCGGCGGCCTGAGGCCTGGCAGCGTGTTCGCAGGCGCATTGTCCTTATCTGACACCATGTAAATGTATATCTGAATGCTTTGACTTCTGGTTAACGAATGCTTTATTCACCATACAGGGGTTGAACCGCCGGCACCGACGTGTCTGCTACGTCATCTCATTAGCATATTCCTTTGTTCTCTCCGTGTGCCTAGATACCTTCTACGCATATATTACACATATAGTATCAGTACTATAGTGTTAAGACTTTTGTGAAGACTTTTTGGTTGCTAATAGTAATACTAGATTATGGAAAGAGCTTGTCTAAAAAGAAAAACACCTAAGAAAACTCACTAATTCCTTTACTTGTCAGCGTGATTTCTAGACATAGCATAGGGGGGGGGGGACTGCTATGCAGAAAGTAAACAAATTACTATTTATTTAAAGTGATTGAATGGTTCTGATTCACCACCTCCTTGACCAAACAAAACCCACATTCATAGCGAGAAGTCGGTTTATTGTATCACTAAGTTGTTATAAATAGAGCAGTTTTACAAAAGAAAATACTGTTAGGATGGTTCTTCTGCCTCTGGCTATTTCTGTGGGTTTGTGGCAGTTTTTCGTTAGAAAATGGAGTCCTGACATAAGCCGTGTTCACACGGACGATGTAAATCGATTCGTAGAAAGCGACTTGTATAGTTCGCATCACATTTCTCGTGTGAACGGACGTCTGAAGCGGATTAGGGCTGATTCGATTCACGTGATCCGGATAATGTAAACCACCTAAGCGAGGTAGTCTGCGTGAATCGATTCCTGTGATGCGGATAATTTTGCCCGTGTGGACGCATCTGAGGCGGATTAAGCACCTCACACGCATGCGCAGTCGACCTTAGTTTGTTGACTTTCCGGTCGATCAAAAGCGCATATTATATAATTTAATTAATGAAACCGCTATCTATGCACAGATATTTTTTTCATCATTTATTTGTATGGTTTCACTGCCCAGCAGAAGTTTTGACCGTTCCAAACCAATACGAATCATTAAATACATATCTAGGTCGAACTCACTCTCTAGTGGTGACCTTGCCTAATCGAAGACTGGCGCTGTTCAGGCTGGGCTTGCTCATGCGCAGATATCGATTTCCGGCCCAAGTACTGCCCGTGTGAACGGATGGCTAATTCGCCTCACCTGATTCGATTTGTGTGATGCGCCTCACATTTTGTCCGTGTGAACATGGCTATAGGCCCAGAATACGCGCACAGACGTCACAATATCCGGGTTTTTACTGCGGTAACTTATGGCTTACCCGGTGTTGTTTTTTAGTTTGATACGCAATGTACATTTTAAATTTCCTTTTCCATAACTGATTCCATGTGTAATTTGGATGAACATAGTAAAACTACTAGAAGGAGAAGATGCTTGTTTGTGTTTTACATCCAGGAAACATCTATATCACGATGGGTACCAACTTGTGACAGATCTGTATGCCTCGATCTACTTATAATGGCTAGATATCTGCCTGGACAACATAAACATCCTCGAGACAGTATATCTACGACAGTTAACAATAATTCTGATATGGTATATTTTAAACATAGGGGAAAGTATAGTGAATTTCAAACACATTAATCTATGGTATGCATATGTATATATATAATATATATATATATATATATATATATACATATGTATATATAGGCCTACTGATCTCATACACACACACAGACATATATATATATATATATATATATATATATATATATAAAAATATATTTGTCTAGCTGTAAACCTCTATAAATCAGCATGCACAATAAATATAATATAGAGGAACTACAGCTCCGGCCCTTTATGTGAAATATAAGCATTATATATATATATATAAATTGACGGCGCTGCTTTCTTCATTATTTATTTATTTATTTATTACTAAACGTATGCGATTTGCTCCGGGGGTTTGGCGGCACTGTCACTTCCGGTGCCGATCTGCCGCCAAATCTCCATTCGCTTGGAGATTTTAAGCTTTATGTAATGTACGGTAAGGCTTTTTTGCTCGGCCATAGCCCGAGAAATAAATTAGGGATTCCACCACACTAGTCATCTGCTTTTGTCATTGATTTATAGAGGTTTACAGCTAGACAAATTTAAACTCATATAATACCTTATATATCACATAAATTAGGCTAGACTAGAAAAGGAGGAAATGGAGACCAAGACGAGGAGTGGTGGGAAGCCTCATTTATTTTAGCAGAGGCCTGTGGCCGAGCGAATACATGCCAAACATGGTTGACGACTAAGGCGGCCCAAGGCTCCAATACTCCTACATCCCCTCCTTCACCCCCGAGAGGGTAGCCGCCACCCGAAGGTCATTTACAATACATTTCTGCAATGCCATCTTTAAATACTCATAGACAGTGTCTGACGCTCAACTCCTCAATCGTGGCACCCGACATCGCAAGGAAAGTACAGAGCCCCCCGCCTCAAAGAATGTGACAAAATAATATTCCCCTAACTAAGCGTGTTCTGAGAACAACTTCAGCATCCACTGGTATGCTTTATACAACATTGGTTGAGATGCCGAACCAGGCCCAGGTACACTGAATGCCTCTTCCCCTGGTTCCGCCTCCAGCTCTACAAAGTGTCTCTCGGTCCAATATACGGCACATAGTGCAATATTTGTGCAACAGGCCACTGGAACCTCCAATATCCGCTAGGCGAACTGAATAGTTTTCAAGCGGCTGATCCTAATGATCATCTCCCAATCATGGAACGAAAAATTGGCACGTCGCCATGACGAATCTGAAGCAGTTCCTTGGGACTTTCTCAATAGTGCCCTAAACAAACACAACATCGCTGCCCACCCGGCCATATGCCCAGAGTTCAGTGTTTACAATGAGAATATATGCAACAACATCACAGGCAACATAGGCGGAGCCTGACGTGGTGCATCCCCTTTCTTACGTTTAATGCCTTTCAAGGTTGCCTGTACTACAAAAATCATACCTTATCCCAGGCGCCCCATTCTGCCTAAGGAAGAAATTTAAGCCCAACAAATAATTCAATACAGAACGGTAGGAGAGGCACCTGGCTAGCCATGAAGCATAGCGTGCCACCCTCTCCAGGGATCAGGGGAAAGGTGCCCGATTGTCTGCGAACTGTTCCACGAAGTCTAGATATCTTCCGATCTGGACCATTCTAGTAGTGATTGAGTTTGGGGTGTAGAAGTGCCTCTGCCCTTAGTTCCTCCAGCCATGGAACGACAGAACAGGGGGTCATCAAACAGATGCGCACAACACATAACCTGCCCCCCATCTACCGCCCTAATCCTACCCACACTAGGATAGGCAGCTAGCCTGCTCAATGCATCACATACCACATTGACTGTGCTGTTAATGTACGTAGATATAAAAGTAAAGTTGTGCTCTACCGACATCCAGAAAAGTTCCCAAAATATCCCCATAATCTCCTGAGACCTGGACCTACCAGAATTCAGGGTGGCATGTACCACTGCACTATCAGTTATGAAAATAATATGGCCGTTCTCTCAACCTGTTGCCCAACGAATCGCTCCCTCCATGACCGCCCTCATCTCCTTTACATTAATATGCTGATCCACCACCCCTCAGGGGGGGTGGTTACGTGGTGGTGCCCCATATCCCCCGCTACGATTAGATCATCGGACTTGTCAAAAGACGCGACAAGCCAATCCACCCCATGAGTGGCACCTAAACCGCAATTGGATGAGCTGCTGGATGAGCGTCATCTCCGTCTGCTGTCCCACGGGAATGGCTGTAGGTCGAGTAGTCGCTCTCTATGGGACCAGTTGTTACCGGTACCGGTTCGTCCCGTCGGTTCCCCATAACGAAGATGGCGTCCATGTGCACCGCCCTGTCGATTTCCATACCGGTGGTGCTCGTCCTCCTTTTCTCACAGATTGCCAGTAACCTATCATCCTCCTCCTTCAGTTCTGCTAGCTCATTCTCCAGCTTCAGCTCCTCAATTTCGCGAATAGTTTTGTGCCGTTGCTCAGAAATTGACAGTTTGCTAATTAACGAATCCAAATCAGTTACCTCACCCTTCATTGCTGATTTAGCCATCTTTACTAAAGACAAACTCCTGGTCATTCTGGCACTGCGCCAACAATTTTACACTGCAAACAGCATGCGTGACCTTTTTACCAAAGTTAAACAAGAAGACATTTTAGCTTTTTTGAGGGCAGCTGGTCTGTACCGCCTCATATAATTCATATAATTCATTAAAACAATTTATATTAATTAATTCTCTCATCTATTTTATTTAATTATATGATTTTGGGCTTTTAAAAATTAATAAGTGTCTATTGACACCTAACTGATTGTATGCTTTTACATTATATGTAAAGGCGATGGTTGAATAAAAAAACAAACAATTCTCGCCGTGAATATGGCCTATGCTGCCGACACGGCGTAAAGAAACCACCAATCAATCAATCAACCTGGTCATTCTTGTAGATACTGCCACCGTACTCTTCTTATCCTAGCACGGTTCCGAATTATTGAACTCATGGCTCACTCCACAAGAGCCACAAAAATCTATGGGCATATCACAGATAACTCGAAAGCTTCTTGAGCGCAGTTATCCTAGCCCGCCGGTACAGCGCTGAGCACCAAGCGCATGACTGTAGCTTAAAGTCCGGAGCTTGAATGCCTGCAAGGCAGTTGGACTGGCGTGTTACCTCGTGTTGGCGGCAGCCTCGGTCGGCGGGACCAGCCCGCAGCAAATGATGAAATAATGCGATCATTGGAGTAAAATAAATAGCATGCACAATAAATATAATATAGAGGAAATACACCTCTGCCCCTTTATACTCATATAATACCTTATATATCACATATTTGTGCATCGTATCAAATTAATCTGTTTCGAACACAACAAGAACACGTAGCTGGTTAAAGCTTTATTGATATCATTTTAACGAATACTACAACAAAGTGGTTTTGACATACAAACGAAAATATTTCATGCAATAATTAGACAATCTATTGATATGCATTTTCAGCTTACAGAATTGCTTTATAGTGTTGTATATCGTACCACTATGCTTACTATGAATGTACTTGTGGAAATAGCTTCAATACCTTCAAGAACTCACGCTAATTCTTGACTTCCTTCAGATTTCACTCTGCTATAACCTAGAATAACCGTATTTCATTTTCATGACCCTTTATTTCCTTATTACATGCAGGGGGCCTAGCGTCCACGTAACCAAGTACACAGCTGTGTACCACGTAATATTACAAATATTTTCGTTTCATTAAATTATATGATGTAAATAAGTGTGTGTAGGCTCTATGTGCTATAGCATTTTATTCCATCGCTGAAAAGGTCTGCGGACCACCTGAAAATCCCAAGCTAGGCCCCTGACATGGTATTATAACATAAGACATAGCACATGAAACCAAGTATTAGATGAAACAGTAATATATATTTTGTTATGAAATTAGTGACCATTCTTGTACTTTGAAAAAGAAAAATCAAGAAATATGACCGTTTATTTATGCAGTTACCATTGTGTGGAACAGCCGCCCGGGTTATGTTGTGGAGGCCCTGAGTATTAACGCGCTTAAACAAAGGATTGATAGACACTAGAGGGATCAAACTATCGTATATAATTATGAAGCGGCTCTGATCTCATGTCACACAGATCAGTCCAACAATGACGTGTCTTCAGGTTTATCAGACAACAATCTGGATATACAGATCTAATAACCTTCGCCCAATAAAAACTTAAGTTAATGGTAGCATTGTTCATATACTCATAATATATCAAAAATAATTCAATATGTTCACCACTTCAGGGTTTCTGCGGATCTTTAAAAAGTTTGAAATTGATCAGTCAATTTTCAAGGCCTTGAAAAGTCTTAAATATGGTAACTTTTCTGTGAAAGGTCTTAGAAAGGTCTTAAATTGGATTTGGCCACTATGATATTTTACCAGTTATCTTCACAAAGCACAAATACCGTGGATCTGAAATGTCTTGAAGCTGACATTATAGTCTACGGACCATAATGTACTGGTCAGAGGTGCACGCATACTTTAACAGCTTTTTACTGATTGGTTATAGCATGGGGAAATTCCCAATTAGTAATATAATATGCTTACATTTGTGGCGAAAATAGGTCTTAAATTGTATGAGAATTGGTATTAAAAATTCTTAAAAAGGTCTTAAATGTGATTGACTGACCCTGCACTTACTCAAATTTGTCCAGTTTTATTTTGATTCTGAATTGATTTAATTCCCCGCATGGTACACCACTATCACATTCTGGTAATATATTCAGAAAACTTCAGCTAAAACATGAGAATAGGTGTGTAAATATGACCTATTCACAGAGGTCAATCTCTGACCTAATTAATACCAGACTAGTTCCATGACTGTAACCAGCCTTTCATGTTGATTTGAAAAAATATATATACATTGTCTCTGGTAGTAGTTATTATAAATAGGTTAAATGCTTTAATAATAATTATAACTTGGGTTAAAAGGATTTAAAATATTCTCTGCAATACCCATGCTGCACAAGAGTACTAAATTCAAATTTGACTCATTTTAGTCCCCCCCTCCCCAACCACCAAATTGGAATCAACACATACATTACATACAAGATCACAAATATGCTTTACTCCTTTGGTGCATACATCAAATTGCTAAACTGTAAGTGCACAACATATATATATGAGACTGTCTCAAAAGGTGCAAAGCAATATGGGACAACACTTTGTCCATTGTAACGATCAACATACTATCTGCTTATGCATTTGCTCAGGATAAACTGATTTGGGTGTTTCATAATCCCAATAGAATACATATTGTTTTGAAACAAATGTCCTTGTGTTTTCAGTCTAATCATTTCTGTGCTGTTTTGTGTCAATCGTTACAATGGACAAAAAAACAAAGAGTGATCACCTTTTGAGGCAGGCTCATATATATTTGCGGTATGGACTACGCTGACCTGTTTTCCTTAGGCTAGCCAGAGGCGGTCCCTGAGTGGACTGCCCTCTGTGACTGGCTCGCGGCCACACCCCATCATGAGAAGTTACCTGCGACCTGGCTGGTTAGGGGCAGGTCACTTGGTTCTGTGATGCTGTAGAGAGTGGAGGATTCGAGAAACAAACTGCGAAGCGTATGTTTCTCTTCCCTGTCTTCTCTCCAAGTTAAATCTAATACAGCCCAGAGAGGAACCGGTCGTACACCACGACGCGACGCGACGGTCGTACACCACGATGCGACAATTCCAAGTCAGTGTGTGCTTCTCAAGGGAAACAGGATATACACGACCAATCATAAAATATATTCGTATCACCTATACTTTTATGCTTAAAGTTGCATAGTCCAATGGTTTTGAGTTTCTGTCATTTTCTGAGATAAATATATTATGTTCATCAGCATAATCTACCTTACTTTAGCTTGAAATAACTTTGATATTAAATGGCTAACTTTTTAGATATTTAAAGTGCAACCATGAAAAATTAATGTTGGCAATGCCGTGCTCGATGGGGTACTTGAGGGTGAGGATGCCTCTCTTCGACTGGGCCTCGTCGCCAACGTAGGCGTCCTTCTGACCGTGCCCACCATCACGCCATAGGCTTCCGCAGTAACCCAGTTCTATTCAGATGCCTCATTATTCCCTTCTATGTGGTGGTAACTGTTTAATAATTGCACCAGTATCCAAGTTAGCTAAGTAGAATAAAATCTAGATAAATGATTTTGTTTTGAATATTTGATGTTTTCATTGAACTATGCAGCTTTAAATCCAATTCTGAAGTATTTGTGTGAATATGAGGCAGTATAATGAGGTATTTCCAGCTGCTTGTTGACACCCTGGTGCACTCTCCAGCCGAGCCTTGGCTACCAACTCACAATGAGGTATGGAGACAGCTTGCAGACATCACTCACTACACACTGGGGTGTCACTAACTAAAAGATCAAAAGCAAAAGACAGCCTCTACATTACTGCAATAGCAGACATACCTGCCAATGTATAGCATATACTTGTGCAATGAACCCCGCCATATATGTGTGTGTGCATACATAGAACTAAGCCCCATAGTAGTAAACAGGAGGTGATAGTGACCAATCGCAGGTGGCGCCGGTGTGACTGCAGATGGAACTAAGCCCTGGAGCAGTACACAGGAGGTGATAGTGACCAATCGCAGGTGGCGCCGGTGTGGCCACAGATGGAACTAAGCCCTGGAGCTGTACACAGGAGGCGAGTGACCAATTGCAGGTGGCGCCAGTATGGCCGCAGATGGAACTAAGTCCTGGAGCTGTACACAGGAGGCGATAGTGAACAATCACAGATGGCGCCAGTGGGGCCGCAGATGGAACTACGGCCTGGAGCGGAACTGAAGGTGGTAGTGTCCTTGGTTATATTCCCATAATGGATTACACAGTATATATATATATATAGGATGTATAATTAATTGTGCGGATATCAAGAGGCAGAGTATTCCTGTATTAGTATTATTTGCTATTACGTTATTCGCAAAATATATTATATCCAATCGCTGACCTGCCTGGATTTGCCCCGGGTTGCCTCCGCTAGCGCCGCCAAAGGCCGTTTCCGTCAGTGCCCCCGGCAGGTCAGTCACTTGCCCATTGGATTTGAAACTTTTACCGGTAAGCCTGTTATTGTGCTAGCCAAGATGCTCAATAAAGTGTCCGACCCAACACTCGTCTGTGTCCCGTCCTTTGTTTACATAGCCCTACTTTATATATGTTTGAAAGCGGGGCAGAGACTGACTGCCCGGCAAGCGCACAGGCCGGAAACGACCGGTGGTGGCGCTGGCATAGGCAAGACCGGAGCAAATATGGGCAAGTCAGCGATTGGAATAATAATCGAGAAGAGTAATAATAATAATCATAATTATTAGGCTAGAGCTCCGCCCCTTTTATATACGCATAATAAATTATACATTCTATATATGCTCTATAATCCATTATGGGAATGTAAACAAGGAGACACTACCACCCTCAGTTCCCCTCTCTATATGTAACTATCTTCTAACCTATCTACGGTGTACTGCTCAGCTTAGTTCCATCTGTGACCACATCGGCGCCACCTGTGATTGTTCACTGTTGCCTCCTGTGTACTTCTGTGGGGGTTAGTTCCATCTTCGACCACACCGGCGCCACCTGCGAATGGTCACTGTCTCCTGTGTACTGCTATGGGATTTAGTTCCATCTGTGACCACACCGTCATCACTTGTGAGTGGTCACTATCTCCTTCTGTGTACTGCTACTGGGCTTAGTTTCATCTACGACCACACCGGCGCCACATGCGATTGGTCAGTTGCCTCCGGACCAGCGCAGACAGTCATATACATTATATATAAATACATGCAATATTATATTTATTTGTGATCTTTAACAGGTTCACATCACTACGAATACTCAGTGATGAAAGCACACCAAGAATGTGATGCTGTACTTGGCATCAGTAAATAATTCATTCGTCACATGGGATGTGACGTCATCATGAGACAATCTTCAATAGGTAAGGTTTATGTCTATTTCTAATATTCAAAACTAAATATGTATTACACAGTTAACACCAGTAATACAGACAGCTGTTAATAAGTCATGTATGACTGCATTGCGTCACATGATCAAGTCAGCTCTTGCTATATCTATTGACCGATCCCACACTTGATTTATCTTGATTCGAAAACAAGGTTAGTTTGCACAACTAATCGTAGCAGAGCCTTAGCAATGATAGTTTACTGCCGCGTGCCTGGATGCCAGATCAGAACACTTGCTGAAAGTGTTATTCCAATCATCCTTCGGCTATTTCCCAATGACGATACAGACAAAGGTTTCTTTACATGGATGGTGTAAATAAGGTATATTTTTGTGTCGATGGTTTAGTGGGAACTAAGAGCAATTGCAGATCTCTCAGCACTGTATGGGCAAAGTTTACTCCTAGTACAGCTATGCTGGTGAGTATATCTGCACCTCCAGTGGTTCACTGGGCATTTAGTGTAATCGCAGATATCTCAGCACTAATCTTGATTGCATTCCAAAGGGAGGCTACATACACTTCGAGAGTTATGCTGCGTTCATATCGTCCTGGTGAATATGGTGAACTTCCCACTTACTGCTGGTGAACACGACCATGTAAATTGAGAGCGTTCATTTGACAATTTGGGATAAACAACAGCAATATAGACTCCAGAAGGCTCTTAACACAGAATCTAAGTTTAGATACATAGATTGAATCAAATATGACTGAAATAATTCATTTTGAGTAAGGTTTTGCTGTGTATGATAACAAAAATTGAATGCTTGAGACTGGGTGATAATAGAGGCAAACTACAATACATGTGTAAATAACATGTAAACTGCACGTTTTTGGTAGATAGCATCCAGTACCATATTATACACCATGTATGATTTGTTTTAAGACCACACATCATGGACGATGGTTTCATTACAAACATAATTTTGTCAATTTATTATGGAACCTTACCATGCAACTTTTCTCCATTCACTGCCATTTTTTCACAAGTGGTGAATAACGAGCCGCTTATAAAATCTCCAGTTCACAGGTGGTGTTCACCAGTTGTGAAGTCACTTGAATGCAATTCACCAGTTGTGAAGTGGGAAACACCATATTCACCAGTTCATATGAACGCAGCATTACTCCTGCACTCACTGTCTCTTGAGACAGGGCTGCTAAACAACCCATTAACAAAGTGTAGGAATGCTGGGTTATGGATATAACCCCGTGAATTTGCAATCGAATATGCTACATACATGGTTCCAATGCTTGCTTAACATAACCCACTATTTTTAAATGACAATCTCTTGTTTTAAATGTAGATAAAAGCATTTTAAAAGTCGAATCGGGAGCTTTCTGTGGCCGCCATCTTGGATTTTTGTATTCTCTACTAATTTATCAACTTTACACCAATAGAGATAAACACTGCGCATTGGAACCACTACCTCCACAGTTAATTCCTATTTGAAGCAGTTTTTGCTCAGATTTAGACAGTTGTCATTCGCCCCTACTCTGGGGCAGGGGGAATCTTTTATCTAGCACTTCACAAGTCAGGCATGTGATTGGGTGCAGGAAAAAAAACCTGAACATTTTTTTAGGTTACCATGGGGACACACAGCATCCCACTGAGTCGCGAGAGGGATTCAAATAGTGTTATTTCAGAGGTGTTTCGGCGGCCAGAAAAAAAACGGAATTAAAAATAAAATGGAATTCCAGTTTCGGCAGCCAGAAAACCCCCCCGGAATTCCTGTTAAAACCAGAGAAATCACATGCCTGCCTGACAAGTGTGAGATTGGTCAATTGCGAGGGTCCATTGTTTACGTCACAGATAAATAGGTTTTTCCCCCTTATGCATGGAGGGTCCATTATTCGAACTTGTACCCACTACACAGAGAACAGTGTGTTGCTAAGCTATCACATCGATTAATGGCATGTTTTTCTTATCCGCGCTCTTCTTTCTGGCTGGCTAATAAATGGTCATCGAAACACCACAATTGTGCTTTGCTTCTCAGATTTATAGCATCCATCATTCATATATCCTGGTTTCATTAATCACACAGATGTAGCGCAGTAATAACTAATGAAATAGTTTGTCATTAGCTTCTTTCTCATCCAGGAACCCACAAGGTTTGTCGCGAATGACATCAGATGGTATTATGGATATTCATAGGTCCTACATCCGGGGCAGTCAGTTGGACAAACAGACAGACGCTTTACCTACATCCGGGGCAGTCAGTTGGACAAACAGACAGACGCTTTACATACATCCGGGGCAGTCAGTCGGACAAACAGACAGACGCTTTACCTACATCCGGGGCAGTCAGTCGGACAAACAGACGCTTTACCTACATCCGGGGCAGTCAGTCGGACAAACAGACAGACGCCTTACCTACATCCGGGCCAGTCAGTCGGACAAACAGACAGACGCTTTACCTACATCCGGGCAGTCAGTCGGACAAACAGACAGATGCTTTACCTACATCCGGGGCAGTCAGTCGGACAAACAGACAGACTCTTTACCTACATCCGGGGCAGTCAGTCGGACAAACAGACAGACTCTTTACCTACATCCGGGGCAGTCAGTCGGACAAACAGACAGACGCTTTACCTACATCCGGGGCAGTCAGTCGGACAAACAGACAGACTCTTTACCTACATCCGGGGCAGTCAGTCGGACAAACAGACAGACGCTTTACCTACATCCAGGGCAGTCAGTCAGACAAACACACTCTTTACCTACATCCGGGGCAGTCAGTCGGACAAACAGACAGATGCTTTACCTACATCCGGGCCAGTCAGTCGGACAAACAGACAGACTCTTTATCTACATCTGGGGCAGTCAGTCGGACAAACAGACAGACTCTTTACCTACATCCGGGCCAGTCAGTCAGACAAACAGACACTCTTTACCTACATCTGGGCAGTCAGTGGGACAAACAGACCTACATCTGGCAGAACAGAAGTTCTTGCCATTGCCGTCAGAGGGCGGGTTGGTGGTGGAAATCGTCTATTACCTGTGGCTCATATGACTGGCAGCTTGTCCAACTTCTAGGCTGTCCACAATGCAGGCATTGCTTCTCAATCTATAAATAGCATTATGACGTAACCGTGACAGGCCCTATGGGTATTCACTGAACCAGTACACTTTGGTTTGGCTATTCGGTTCTCTAGAATTCATCATGTAAACTATTTCATATATTCCATCGTACTAATTAACAGGAATAGTTATATGTCGTCGTAGTTTACTTTTCTGTTTCCTTTTCGCCCAGTAGGAAATATGTTGTCATCAAACCTTTTCCCTGTTGCAAAATAGAACCAAAGGTTATGTTAGATTAGATTGCAGTCCATATACAAGCACCTTCAAGTTCATGACAAGGTCTCAACAAACAGTAAAGTATGCTGGTTTACTACATTTGAAGGGTTCAGGGGCAGAAACCAACAAACCCCATCCAGGCTGAGTTAAAACCATGACTGCCACATTTCAGCTGAAGCTGCCATCATTCCGATAATCAAACTTGTTTCTTTGCAGAAGCTGCCACATCCCCTATATAATGTCCTATGTACAGTACAACCCCGTTAAACCAAACTCGGTTAAACCAAACGATCGGTTAATCCAAACCTTTTTCGGCGGCCCGGAAAAAATACTACCATTTATCATATAAAAAAAATGGTTGAACCAAAGTCGGTTAATCCAAACTATCGGTTAATCCAAGCAAAATTGTCAGGCCCCAGGCCACTTCCGGTATGGTTAAACCAAACTTTCATGTGGTTATAAGGTCATTTGAGACTTTTTTATATGATAAATGGTAGTATTTTGACAGGCCGCCGAAAAACGTTTGGATTAACCGATCATTTGGTTTAACTGAGCCTGGTTTAACTCCGTTATACTGTATATACATCAGGGATGAAAGTAGTCTCTGGGAAAAAAAGCGGAAATGCTGATATACTCCCATAGGCTTAGCATTGTCAGGGATCGCTGAAAATTCCCGGAAGTCGGGTTTCATACATATTGGTATACACTGATAGTGCTGCGCCGTTTGAAGCACGTATTAGTAGTATACGCTGCTAGTGCTGCGGCATTTGCACCACATATTAATATACGCTGATGGTGCTGCAGCGTGAAACAACGTATTGGTTGCAACATCTAAGGTCATATGAGGACGGGCACAACTTATTAGTATACACTTACAGCTACAAGAAAAATCCCGGAAATCTTTGAAATCGCGGAGATCTTTCATCCCTGATACATAAAAAAAACAATAAGCAAAGTGTCCACATTCATTGTATATTGAATTCATAATGCACCCACGTTTTTGCCAAAGCAAGTCAAAGTCGAAGCCAAAGCTCGGTTAAACCAATGATCGGTTAATCCAAACAGATTTCTGGGGTCCCTTCAAGTTTGGTTTAACGGGGTTATACTGTAATATGAAATTGAGACTTTAATTGGTAAGCATAGCAATGACTTTTATTTGACAGAAAACAAGTAAAAATGGATTTGTCAGTTTTTGCGTCTGAAGCCTTCAAATCTTGTTGTACTTAAACGTAAAACTAGTCGTTCATTGACACTGTCAGGAAACTGTGAATGTTATTCGCAACGAAAATGGGTAATTATAGATTTTATTTTACACTAACACCAAATACAGAAATTTATTATTAAATAACCTAGCAACATATCAATTAATTTATTAAATGAAAAAATATCTCAAATGAAAAATAGAGAAGCTAAGTGAATTAGACTACGCTATTTTGATTATGTAAGGTCCCTTCCACCGTTACCGCGAATTGATTTAAAAAATCTAAAATATATATATAACTTTTCAGTGGTACAGTGAGTGAGCATAACGGTCACTGAGGCATGGGTGAGTAGGTGGCACCACGTGGAGAACTGAGGGTTGTATCAGTAGATGACCTAATGGATAGAGGTAACCAGCCAATGACTGAGGGGCTGGGGAGTAGATGGAATCTTCCGTCTTATTATACTTGCATAATGGCTTATACAGCATATACATTAAATTATACCTTGATCTCCAGGGCGCCACGTTCTTCCATATTAAACAGGCCGAAGCTTTCCAAGATGTCACGCGTCGGTTTCGATATGTGGATCTTCAAAGCTGGATAATAATAATAATAATAATAATAATAATAATAAGTTGGCTCGTTGGTTGCTGGGGTTTAACATCCATGATCCTGACAACATCTAAGGTGATTTCAAGCCGGGTCCGACTTGTAACAGTGTGTACTCATGGTGACTTCATAGTGCTACCCGACTGGGAGACCAGTCTGCCAGCACCATGACCTGATATCCCACTCAGTCATATTATACTGACACTGTGCTAACCAATCCTTGCGCTATCCTAATAATGCAGAGCGCCTGGCTAGGAAGTGACAAGTATCAATTTTTAAGTCATTGGTTTGACTCGACCAGGGTTCGAATCCCATAATCTACCAACACGGGAGACGGGTGTACTAAGTGCACATGACCAATGTAAGCAGAGTGAATGTGTGGGCGGTGTGGTAGAGACAACAGTTTAAAACACAGACAGAACTCCTCAACATGGAGCTCACCTTTGTTTTAAGCACGAGACCTAAAAGAACTCACACTCTCCTATAATGACCATTTATTTAGATTCGCACTTAACAGTCACATCCTTAGAATAGCCTCACCCCCTTTGCTTAAAGTTGCGCAGTCCAATGGTTTTGAGTTTATGTCATTAAATTATTTATTAAATTGATAATTATAATGTACCTTACTTTAGTTGGGGGTAACATTTATTTTCAATGGCTAAGTTTTGAGATATTTTAAGTGCAAACTTGTCAAATTAGTTTTGGCAAGCACGCTAAAACTCTGATACCATAGGCGTTATCAGTAGCCGGTTCTATTAAATTGCCTCGGTATTCCCTTCTATGTGGTAACAAATGCTTAATAAGTACACCAGTATCTAAGTTAAATATGCAGAATCAAATCTAGATAAATGTTTTGGTTTTGAAAAATTGATGTTTTTATCGGACTGTGCAGCTTTAACTGTGACATGCTCAGAACAGCCTCATCCCCTTTCCTTAAAGGCGTCCGGTATAGACCGCTGGGACTGGACCTGTACCCCGACAAATGCTCTCCAAGTACACCTTTCAGTTTATGTAACTGAATATGTGCAGGGAGAGTGCAGAGGTCGGTGTAAGGTAAGTGATGGCTAGTGTGTAAATGATCTCTAGTATGGAAGTGCTTTATTACTGGTCTGTGGGGAACCCTTATAGGTCATGTGATGAGGGAATCCCACCTGTGACATCATTTATACATTGCGGACCTCAGCACACTCCAACACATATTCAGTTGCATAAATTGAATAACTAGGCAAGGTATGCTTGGAGATCATTTGTCAGAGTACAGCTCCAGTCCCAACGGCCAATACCGGATCCCTTTAATACACAATAAAAAGCAAAGCTTGTTTTATTTAACGCCGCCTCTAGCGCACATTAATTTTCATATCATCGGCTATTGGACAGCAAACATAAGGTCATTCTGAAATATTTCTTTGGAGGAAACCCACTGCCGCCACATAGGCTACTCTTTCCAATAAGCAGCAAGGGGTCTTTTATATTCACTTTCCCACAGACAGGACAGCACATACCACAGCCTTTGATGAACCAGTTGTGGACCACTGGTTGGAACGGAAAATAGCCCAAACTGCAGATGGGTCCACTAAGCAGGATCGATACGATAACTGACACCTTCACAGGTGGACACTCTACTGCCTGAGCTACGTCCCACTCCCTTTAATACACAATACACCCTCATTTACCATAACAGCCTGTGAAAGGTTGACTATCTGTTGATTTTGTGATATCTGTACTATTTTGTTAAAAGTTAGCGGAAGGTTGTGTGTACTTACCGACTCCATTTGATTCCATCCTTGATGCCGTGTTCACTGTGTCTCCGAACAAACAGTATCGGGGCATCTTGAGGCCTACTACACCAGCGCAAACTGGACCTGAATAAACACCATGTACAAATATACGGATTTTCGGTTCGGAATTATATATTGGCAGATAGCATTATTATTCTTGGGCGACAGAGTGGGGAGAAGGTTATGTAATCTAGAGGCAATGATGCCCCACTCCCATTATGACATGATATAAGCTGTGTGAAATATATGTGCATGCAGGAGGCCTGGGATTGGTGAAGAGATGTTCTTATATAAGAGAAAGTTCAGGTTTGGTGAAATGTTCCTCTATGTATTCATAAAGAATGCCATTGGAGAAAAAGGACATTTTAATATATATATATTTGTAACTGTTTGCAACTACCTGTTACCATGGTGCCGATGGGCCAGCACACCAGCCTAATCAACATATACACCGAGGCGCCGCCTGCAGCTGGGTTGAGTCACCACCACCCCGACTGGGTGGTGCCACCCTCCCAGGCTGTGGGGGGTGTTTTGATTGGCGGGCTGTGGGATTGCCAGTCGCCCCCTCCCCTCGGGCCTCTGACCACACTAGCCTCACTAGATTATTGATTATGACAGGCCGATGCTCCAGTCACACTGGACAGCGGCACTCTACTCCTGACTCTTGAGTGAGACAGACCTATTCTCGAGCAGGACCCCAGACACTCTGTCTGATGCTAGCAAAATTCATATATTCCAATTGAGGGTGTACACAGCCATAGGACTCCTGTCCCATGGGCTGTAGGTACTGCTTTCTATACAGGCTGAAGTAGTAATGAGATTCTGTGTGGACAGAAGCTAGGGGGATAGGGTGATAGGTCACTAGTAAGTGAACAGGAGTTGATGCAATAAAGCACAACATCTTCACTGTCAATCTTTGTGACTTGTCTTCCCTTTCTTCCTTAGGTGTGGTTACTGAGTATTAGTCTTGGTTTGAATAGAAGCATCACAGGTGAAATGAAGGGGGAAGAGTTTATGATATTATCTGTTGTTGATGACGGCCGGAACGCAGAAATATTAGAACCAGTTAAACAAATATACATCTTGGTAAATGAATTTGATTCATATATCATTTCTCAGTGCCGAGGCACTGATCGTCCGGCCCTAACTGTTACAGGTATTAAGGTACTTACACTAAGTTTTTCTAACATGATTTATAAAGTGTAATTAAAGTAGAGATGATGGACAGTAATAAGTAAAGAATATGAGATAAATCAAGTCGTTTTGCGATTGCATGCAAGGTTTTATTAAAGTGTTGGATTAGAATTTTCGAGTCAGTCACATTCTCGCCTTTCGAATGAAATTAGCACTCATAGATGATTTTCACCACCAACCCGCCCTCTGACGGCAGTGTTAAGAACTAATGTTGTGGGTCGCAGCTCACTGTGCAGCAGGCTCTATAATAAAGGTCTGATAAGCTATAGAGGATTTCCACCACCAAACCACCCTCTGACGGCAGTGGCAAAGACTAATGTAGCAGCTCACAGTGCAGAATGTTCTGTGGAAAAGGTTTTATAAAGGGTTTTCACCACCAACCTGCCCTTTGATGGCAGTGGTCAGAACTAATGTTGTAGGTACAGCTTTTTTTCTGTTTTGTTCAAGTGGTTTTATTCCTTTGAATAACATGCTGTAAGTGCTGATGCACTGGTCGTAATTGGACTAATTACCCAAAATAGGTTAAATTCACTGCCTTGAAATGGGGCAAATGAAGTTCAAGACTTTTCAAGACTTGTCAGGCCCCGTGCAGACCCTGGCTTCTGAAGGTTCGATGCTTCTACAGGGTTCATCCCCATTTTGAAGAATCAAATTTCAGGACTTTCCAGGACCTTTCAGTGCAAAATTCCAGGACGTTTTTAAGATGTTTATTAAATCAAAGTGCCCCAAAACATAGCTGTATTCATAGTCGATTCACTGGGAAAGATGTGACTTGTGAATAAGAGAAATAACATTGACTATATGTAAAATAATCCGATAAACGGCATAGGGGTAATGCAAATGTTCTATTACTGATCGGTGTACGTGACTAGGTGTATATATATATATATATATATATATATATATCACACCCAGACCTGCCAGCACCACTATGTCTATTTACACCACCAACCCATATATATGTATATATATATATATGGGCTGGTGGTGCCTGAGTGGGATTTAAATAGACATAGTGGTGCTGGCAGGTCTGGGTGTGATTGCACTCAGTGCCAAGCCCTTCTGCTAGGGTAGGTGTCACCACACTCAAAAGGTCAAGTTTGGTGGTGGTCAAGGGGCCATACAGCTACTGGTGGTGGGCAGACCGCTGGTATCCATAGAGACCAGGAATGCTGGATTCCTATTGGTGAGACCAGGAATGCTCGATTCCCATTGGTGGAAGGAGGTGGTATGATACTCTACCATGAACCCATGTAACGATGTAACAATAAACCAGAGGGCTGGACTCTGTTCCATTACACTTTACTCTTTTCCTTTCTCTTTGTATTGTTTTCCTCATAGCCTACGTACACAGCCACAGATCAGAGCATTAGATTCTACAAACTGTTGAACATGACGAGTGGGTAGTTTCTACATATATGTATGGTTTTAATATAAAAATCGAGAGGCAGGATACTGGACCCCCAAAAAATCACTTTTAATACTAACACCTGGCCCTCAAATTAACTAGTTTCAGAAAGATGAGACTACATTGGTCGTAATGCTCGCATTGCGTTTGATGCGAGGGAAGGAAGAGACCCTCCCCCCGCCTCTCCTGTCGCCGCCCGGCTTTCTCACCTTCCCCTCAGCTTTCTCCCACCTCGCCCTCTCACCCTGCCCCGTCTGCTTTCTCACCTCCCCCGCCTTCTCGCCTCCCCGCTCCTTCCCTTATAAGGCCGCCCGCCGGCCTCCCTCAGCCACTCGCCTCCCAGCCGTCCTCCCTGCACAAGCTCCTTTCTTCTCCACCCACCCACCCAACTCTCTCTCTCTCTCTGCTAGTGGAGGGCTCTTCGGCGCCCCTCGCCACAAACACTTAATGCTCCCCCGAGCTCATTTAGTCCTAAGATATACATTGTCGCTCCCTAAGAGCTTATTTACTGTTTATTGCTCTCACCGCATCTTTCCTTGTATATAGCCTATGTTCTTTCCCTGCTGTTCTGAGGCGTTTCAATAAAGCGCCTTTTCTCCACCCCCGCCTTGCTTTCTTCCTTTTCGCGCATCAGTAAGAATACTGCACTGCTCCTATACAAGGACACAATTCTGCCCATCTTTGACTATAACGACATAATTTATAGCCTGGCAACAAAACAACAGGAGGACAAGCTGCAACAAGTCCAGAACTGAGCACTTAGAACTTTGTTTAAGGGTAAAATATTGAGTTACAGACATGCACATAGAAGCAAATCTTGAAACCCTAGCCCACCATTCATCTGTTGTCACTTATGTATAAAAGATCAAAAGAACCACAATACAGAGATCCACTGAACAGGCAGACAAGAATGGGAGATGGACCATTCCTCAGAGTTCCTAGACCAAGCACAAACAAACTAGCTAAGGCACCAATATTTAAAGGGAGCAGGATGTGGAACGAACTACCATCTGCAATTAGAAGTGCACCTTCCTACCAAGGCTTTAAGTCACTGGTCAGAATGCATCTCACTGGCCAGGCCCTTGAACAAGCATCATAGCATGGACCCTGTGCCCTTGTCTTGCTCCACCCCTCCCTTCTTGTTCCCCCCCCCCCCCCCCACCTCACCCTCCTCACTCAATTACTTACCTCAGCTATACTGTAATAGCAGCACAGTTTTTGCAGCGACCCACCATCTTATATTAGCCCATAACACTGAACTTATTATGGAACCCACTAACACACTAACCCCCTTCACAATCTACTAACATCTACTAACATCTACCTAGGTACAGGTTCTACATTAAACGGCCGGAAGACCAGTGCCTCCGCGCTGAAAAAATATATATTCTGCTGAATAAACTGTTTTAGCACCAAAAAAATCAACCCAAAACATCACTGATTGAAGTTTGGGAATGTCGGCGAAAATAGGCTTTAACAAAAATATGGTCATGATTTTCCATTTTCAAGGACTTTCAATGATCTTTAGACAAATTCCAGGACTTTCCAGGCCCTGGAATCCTGAATTATGAAATTCAAGGGCTTTGCATGTTTTTGCGGACCCATAGGAACCCTGTTCTATCAGACTACGCTGCTCTATAGACCCCTTTCAATGTTTATAAACATTGTGTATGCACGCGCAGCTTGGCTGCAGCACGAATGCATACTGTCATTGAGTTTGCCAGTACGCGTAGTGCAAAACGTCGATTTTATTCAAAATTAATAGAAGCGCAGAACCCTAACCTCATAAATTTAATATAATCTGTTTGTTAAACATGTTTACTATGTGTTCCAAGCGGTTTGTTTCTAGGTGGTGGAGTTTTAGAGATATTTAACTTTTTCTGTATGAAGATTGGTCATGGCCATTGACAATGCATTGAGTTTGCTGGTACGCGCAGTGCCAAACGTCTATTTTATTCATAATTAATAGAAATGGAGAACCCTAACCATATAAATTTAATATAATCTGTTTGTTAAACATGTTTTCTGTATGTGTTCCAAGCAGTTTGTTTCTAGGTGGAGTACTTCTAGAGATATTTCACTTTTTCTGTATGAAGATTGCTCACAGCCATTGAGTTTGCACTGTGGCAGTGTGTGTCCTGCAGCCAAGCAGCGCGCGCACTGACCTAAATACCCATGCTGACGTCATATGAAATAGGTGTATATGCCTCATACCCGAGTGGAGTCCAATGCGCAGCTTCAGCGTTATGTGGGGCATGTGGCTCATCTTAAACTTGGAGATGGAGGCGAGCAGTGCCATGGACATGCGCGCGATTTCCCGCGCATGGAGGTTGCCGTTGAGGTTCGGCAGGCCGGACGCCACCATGTAGGCGTCTCCGATGGTTTCCACCTGGTGGCGGGAATGCAAACAACATGTGGGAATGTCAAGGACATTTCTTGTAGTCTCCCCCCACCCTTTCTTGCATTTTTTTTCTTTGCATAATCCTATGGTTTAAAGTTTATAACATATATATTTGTTCTTGTTTTTTTTCCTTTAATTCTTTTTAAAATTACACAATCTGACAGTCTTAAGTGTCTCTCACTCTCTTTTCATATCTGTAGATCTACACATATATAATTTTCAGCGGTACAGTGAGTGAGCATAATGACCGCTGAGGTGTGGGCGAGTAGGTGGCACCACGTGGAGAGCCGAGGTTGTATCAGTAGATGACCTAATGGTTATAGGTAACCAGCCGATGATTTAGGGGCTGGGGAGTAGATGGGATCTTTGGGATTATTATACTCGTATAATGGCTTATACAGTAGTAAGTTACAATAAAATACAACAACAAAAAAGAAAGAATTATAGGTAAATGGATTAACACAAAGTATGGTGAAAGCTAGATAAATGATTCACCCCATACTTGCAGTACACGGGTGAACGACAACGTAGTCTAAATATGGGTGAAAATAGCTTTAGTATGGAACAGGAAGTAGAATGCCTGCCTCCAGTATCAAATGGCTACTTATATCGGCACAGATTTGATGAAATGGAAGAGAATACAAAAAGACAAGATGGCGGCGATAGAACGCTGTCGATTTCACTTTTAAATTCTATTAAACTAGATGTATTATTATATTTTTCAACTCAAAGGTAGCGGGGAAATATTAAGACATATATAAAGAATAAGATTTGCTCTTTAGATTGTGAATTTAGGCTCTCATTTCATTTCCCCGCTTTTTCGACCACTTTTATATAGGGCTGGTATTCACCCGTGTACTGCGAGTACAGGGTGAATCCTATATCTAGGTGAAAGCCAGATTTTGGACTGTTTACAATCAGAATCTACAAACAGTTACAATCCATGAACAAGAAATAAGAAAAAGAGAAAATTCAAAAGATTTGAATAAAATTGGACTAGTGCTGCCCAGCGGTGAAAACAAGTGTTAACACACACTTATCTGTTATGAGCAGGGTAAATAAATTCATCACAAACGTACTATATATTTGTGAAAATTCTAGCAGGCTGCATATAACACACAATTGTATATATTTGGAACTCTCCTATTCAGACAAGTTCATCATCATCATGCTGTCGGTCGCGATGCGACAAAGACTGCTTTCATTACTTGACTGCCGCTCTCCAATTAGCTCTCTGCTGTGAGAGTGATGTCCATGAGTCAGCATTTCATGAAAGCTGCCTGCAAAAGTGTTGAAGTGCTGCTGGCTTTTGCAAGTTACCAGCGGCACTCTCTCGGGGAGCAAATAGAGGTCTCACACCGGCAAGAACATTCCCAGACAGGCGCAAAACTATTTGTCCCTGCAGTGGCTGGTCGGGAGATGTTGGGAGTTCCATACATCAGCCGCCCTTGATGCTGCAAGACAAGTTAATACTTTCTTATTATGGGGTCATCCAAATTTTGCAACATTTTCACAGTCTCACAAAGTATATGACGGGGGTAAGGGGTATTGATAATATGTAATTTTATGGTTTAATAAAATATTGATGAAACATAAACCATTGTCATGCTCTGTGATAAATTGTTGATGTGTCCAACTTTGAGGGCCAGAGGAGGTGTGGAAAGTAGTACTCTTTGTAGGACCATGGAAATATCTTAAAACTTCGGATGACTTAAAAATAACAAGGGGCCTACTTTGTATACGTCGAACCTTTCGATGGTGGAGTCAAATGTCGTGTAGAGTTCATTTAGCATCGTCACCACCTAGAACACAGAAAAAAGCAGAACCTAACAAATTTAATACAAATAAAATTTAATATTTAAAAGAAATATTGAAAAATATATATATTAAAAATTAATTTTCTTTTTTTAAAATACAATATTAAAAAATATATATTGTGTACATACCAAAATACCTGTAACACTTACGGCCGGAAGTCCAGTGCTATGGCGCTGACAAAAGATATAAATGAATCAAATTCATTTACCAAAATAAAAACCACCCAAAAACCTGTCTTTAAAAGACAGTTCTGGATCCAGACCAACGTTGTCCTGGCACAGCAGGTGTCCTCTCATTGAAAGGACAGTCAAATGAGACAAAAACAGTTCGCATATTGGAACCTTGTTTCGTGCAGTGGGGCAAGGGTTGGCCAATCGTGTGGGTCGCTGACGACAGGTTTTAATGTAATTAACAAATCTGATTACCCCCGTTATGATAGTTGATACCATAATATCTACTGTATTACCAACTCTGGTACTCAATGACAATATCTGCATTATGGACAAGTAGTTTTATTGTATTTGATAGTAACCATTCAAGGTAATATTTTGTCAGAATAGCCGACAATTGAATTTCTCTCTTCTTTCTTTTCCCCTTTGTTCTAATTCAGGGATGTTTTGTGTGGCGGAGTGGTTAGAGTGTCTGACTTTTTTCTAGGTCAGACTCCTAATCTGAGGGTCGGCGGTTCGATTCCCCGTGCCCCCAGCTCTGCCAATTTGGATTTCCACCACTGTGTATAATGGGGCTGTCACACTACGACGTGTGTCCCGGCAACCCGGCAGCGTTGAAAGTACTATGTTGCGCGTCGAGAAACGTCAAACTTTTCGGCGGTTTGGGGGAAAAGATCGGCGTCAGCGCGGCGCGTTATGCGCGCGCGGCCAACATGTGTCAACGCACTGGGGAAAAAAAAAAAAAAGTTTGGCGCGACGTCTTCATTTAACCTTAAATGTTGCTAGGGCGTAAAACAAAAACGGCCCAGTTTGCCGCAACGTGTGAGCAACGACCCTCCCGCGCGCGCCGTCTTCCTAGCGTTCCCATAACGTTATTCCGGCGCGTCCAACGTCCTCCTAGCGTTCTTACCCATTTACTCCCGCGCGTTGCCGGTCGCTGGTGGTTTTTGACATGTTCAAAACACTCAGCGATCAATAACGCGCGCCGACTTTCGCCGCCGAACGTCAACGTCAAAGCTAGTGTACCGACGTGTACCGACGCGCCCATAACGCGCCACCAGCGCTTCTCGATATTTCACCAAATATCGCCCAAAAACACCACACGTTGACGGGTCGCCGGCGAGAAGCGTCGTAGTGTGACAGCCCCATTACTTACAGCGTCATCAAAGGCCTGTTGCTCTCATACCATGTCTATGTGGTGTGGGAGGTTAAAAATCCCTTGGGTCGGTAAAAGTGTAGGCTCGGGCTTTCTATCGACCAGCAGTGGGATGAGGAAGACCAGTCGTCTATGACTGAAATTTCCCCTGCTTAAACAACTAATGGACCAAAAAAAAGAAAAAAAGTGGTCTTCGGCCCAAAAAAGCGGAAATATATGGTGAGGTTATCTGTAAATAATGTTGCTCCAATATTAGCATCGTTATTCTAGTGATTATTATCATTATTGAAAGAAGGGAAACCGACAGTGAATATCCGCGAAAATGCAGACACTCTCACCGGCTTAATTAGCACGGTCAGGGAATCACGGAAAATTCCCGGAAGTCAGGTTTCATCCACTACGCTCCATCAGACTTATCAGTTAGTACAGAGTATCCTTAGAGAGCGTTCCACCGCCCTTGTTGTGATTGTATAATCGCAAATGCCACAAATCCCATTTTTTCTCTCTCTGCAATCACTCCTCGCTTTTCTGTTTGTTGGGGTTTATGTCCTAGCAATATCTAATGTCATATAAGAACCGGATTCAGACTGACCAACTGCTGTCCTATATATAAGCATTACCATCTTGTGAATGTTATTATATTAATAGGGGATTAGTAGAAATCTGTGAAATCGTAGAGACCTTTGATCCCTGTTCAACAGGGTTCACACCCAGATTGACATAAAATTCCCAGACTTTCCACGACCTTTCAGTGCAAAATTCCAGGATGTTTTTAAGACGTTTATTAAATTAAAGTAACCTGAAACACGGCCATATTCATAGTCGATTCAGTGTGTAAGATGTGAAGTGTAAATAAGCATACAAAATAACAACGAACATATGTATAGTTTTAATATAAAAACCAAGAGGCAGGAGAACAAACCCAACAAAAATCACCCTAAATACAAAACATCAATGATTAAAGTTCAGGCACGCTACCGAACATAGGATTACAAAAAAATGAAGTCATGATTATTCAATTTATCATGGATTTTCATTGATCTTTAGACAAATTCCAGGACTTTCTCAGCCTGGAATCCTGAATTATCAAATTCCATGACTTTGCAGGTTTTCGTGGACCCATATGGATCAGCCCTGTTTAGGGATGATATTTTTCCGTTTTTAAGCGGATTTCCGGTTTTTTTCACAGCCTTTGGGCAATTTTGATATCGGCGTAAGAGGAAATTTGCCATGGGGATAATAATCTCGGCTTGATTTCCGCTTTTTTTCTGCCTGAAACCACTATCATCCTGTAAAATATTCCGACTTTTTAGGTCCGGTTCATAAATAAATAATAATAATAGTTTAAATAAATTCTAAAATATCCCCTTTTCATAAAACTCATATGTGAAGCATTGAGAAAACTGTTTTAATCATATTTAAATCATCCAGTTATTTCTATAAAGTCATTATAATAATATTCAAATTATATAAGTACCACTATAAAACCTCTCTAATAATACCTAATTCATTCTATCATGTTGCTAAATACATATGCATAATATTCAAACCAAGTTGTGAAACCATGGTAGATTATGTATATTAAGTGAAGTGATAATTAATATCAGATTGTTCTAAGGTTCTACATCAAATATAACCACTGGAGATAAGAACTCTGGAAAATTATGACTGTATTGGTATATTTACATGTATTACTGAATTGAAGTCTGTTTGTATTATATATTGTATGAAAGGAGGTAAATGCTGAAACTAAGGGCAGCATATACAGTTGATGCAGACTGGTTTCTTCACCCAGACAAATAGTCTGTGAAGAATGCCACATAATGGGTATAATAATTAAGTCAAGAATTTCTGTGTGCCTGTTATTGTTATGGTATGACTTACAGATGCCAGTATCTGAGGGAGTGTTAGCACACAGGTGACAATGCATGGGGGCTGTGGCTGTGTGTGTGTGTGTGTTTGCAGGACCTGCCAAAGCCAGGTGTCAGGCTGGAGGTGGGAGGAGTGTGTGTGTGTGTGTGTGTGGTGAGCCCTCCCTGCCCCACCTGGTGGCAGTTTGCTGAACTAAAGATGATAAAATATGTAATTCTCAAAGTAAGGCATGTAGAAACTCCTACTATTTTGGAGTTGTCCCAATCTAAGGGACTGGTGACCACAGGTGTTATGTCAATATAAACAGGGTTAATATTCCCATATAAGTGTAATTGGTGAACTTGATGGAAAAATATGTATCTGACTTGGGGTGGGTGGGTTGGCCCCCCCCCACCCCACCCCCCCACCACTGACTGGAGGGGTTCAGCCAATGAAATGCCATGTGACACTCTCTGACTGAGGAGACTCCCAGCAACTGTGTACCTGTATTTTGAATGTGTTGCATCTGAATAAAAGAGCTGGGCAGGGGGTGTGGCAGGCAGATGACCTGGAGACAGCACAGCAGGAGGAGCCAGCCACCCCTCCCTACTGGACTTTACCACACTTAATTTCTGTGGGGTTTGATATTTCTTGGAACAGATATAGTAAGCAGATATAGTAAGCAGATACAGTAAGCGGATCATCGCTTGAGTAATATCATACATTAGTGCTTTCCGGCCTCCACACACAGAAGTTAGGGTTATATTTCCTATAAAGATTCTAGTGTGTAAAATACCGCTAGTTAACAACCCGTCTGAACGGCTTGCTGGTTTTGGCGAGTCACCTGTATTGGAGTGCTGTCTGCGGAGATGGTTGTAAATCCGACGATGTCTGAGAAGTAAATGGACACCTCATCGAACCACTCCGGGTCCACCGTCTTCCCAGCCTTCAGCTGCTCCATGATGGACCTGCGAAATAATAATCATTTTCACGTCCCTATGTAAAATATTCCGATTTACGACATTAGGGGGACTGCAAATTTCTATTAGGAAAAAGGTGTATGTGGCCAGGTGCATGTACATGGCCCAAGCATGTACTACAGACAGGCCCGGGGGGATATGATTGAAGTATTCAAATATCTCCATGGTATCTACAAGTCAGGCAGCCCCCTCATCAGAGACTCCAGCACCAGGACCAGAGGGCACTCCCTGAAGCTGAGGAAGCGGTACTCCAGACTGGACCTGCGACACAACTTTTTCAGCTTTAGGGTGGTTGACCTGTGGAATGACCTGCCGGAGTGTCGTAGCAGAAGAGTCGGTGAACTGTTTCAAGTCCCAACTGGATGCATACTGGTCAAGCATTACATATATCTTGGAGCCAGTGACAGTTGCTACGATCCACCACATCTGAAGAACTGTCTCCATTTCTATTAATTAAGAGCGACTAACGGGTCCAAGGCCTATTACAGCTGTATCCTATTGATTGATTGATTGATTGATTGATTGATGTATATATATGTAAGTGCTGGTGGTGCCTTAGTGGAAGGTAAATATACATAGTGGTGCTGGCTGGGCTGTGTGTAAGGGGCACTCAGAGCCTACCCCCTCCCCCTCTGCTGGGTAGGATCAACACACTCAGGGTCAAGGTTCAAGGCTGGTGGTGGCCAGAGGGGCCACACAGCCTCGTGGTGGTGGGCAGACCACCGGTAATCATGGGGACCAGGAATGCTTGATCCCTATTGGTAGAGCCAAGAATGCTTGTTTCCAATTGGGGGAATGGGGTGGGGTGATACTCTACAATGAACCCATGTACTATATATAATAAACTAGAGAGGCTTGGACAATCTCTTCTCACACTCTTACTTTGCTTTATTTTCTCTCTTTCTCTCCGTCTGTATTGTTTTTCACCACAGACTCGAACACGCAACCTTACACCTAGCTTGGCATTTTCATGTGGTACGCAGACTTTTCAGTGATGGAATAACGGGGATTATACGCGATGGAATAAAACGCTATAAAGCATTGTATATTTCAATTTGTTTAAATATTTGTAATCTCAGGTGGTACGCAGCTGCGTGGCTGCGTATACAAAAGCTAGGCCCCCTGATTTTAGAATCCAGATTTTCACAGCAAGAAAACGCCATGTCGATGAACATGGCTCCCACTCTTTATAACGTTTGGTTTTCATGACTTTCCAAGGACTTTTCAGGATTGAAGACAGCTCTTTTTAAGGACCAAATACATAAATCCTACAGCCATCTTCATGAAATTCCACATGCCGCAACCCTGCGACGATGCAATGGAATCATCTACTGACCATCCAACAGTTAATCACGGAGAATTCGGCAACAAAGGGTCACACAAATCATTTTTATTTTACATCCTGGCAACATCTAAGGTCATATCAGGATGGGTACCGAGTTGTGACAGTGCGTACTCATGGCGACTTTATAGTGCTGTCCCACTGGGAAATCAGGCCGCCACCACCATGACCTGATATCCCACTCAGTCACATTATCCTGACACTGAGCTAATCAGTCCTATTAATGCCGAGCACCAGGCTAGGAAGTGACAAGTATAATTTTTTATAAGTCATTGGTTTGACTCGACGGGGAACCGAACTCCCGATCTCCCGCATGCGAAGCCCGCGCCCTACCCATCCCGCCACCTCGCCCGGTATTCAGGTCTTGTTTTACATGGATATAAAATTTCAGAATGAAAGTAATTGAATTAGATATGCTCCATACTTGTAGTGTCCTCTCAACAAAATGAATCCGGCTTTTGTTGGCAACACTGGGTAAACACACCATCACTCACTCATATTAAATTCATAGTTTCAACAGTTTCTCTGTGGCGGATTGGTTAGAGTGTCTGACTTTTTTCTAGGTCAGACTCCTAATCTGAAGGTTGGTGGTTCAATTCCCCTTGCCCCCACCTCTGGCAATTTGGATTTCCACTGCTGTGAAGAACTTACAGCGACATCAAAGGCCAGTTGCTCTCATACCATGTCTATGTCGTGTGGGAGGTTAAAAATCCCTTGGGTCGGTAAAAGTGTAGGCTCGGGCTTTCTATCGACAAACTGTCTAATGGTCAAAAGAAGTCTATTAAGACTTATCCATGATAGGCAGTATAAATCTTCAAGAAAAAAAACCACCAGTTTTTCCTTTCTTATTACATTCCTTGATTAAAGTTACAGTCCAATAAAAGCATCAAATTTTCAAAAGCAAACAATTATCTAGACTTGAACCTACATACCCAATTTAGATACTGGCGCCCTTGCTGCATAGAGAAGGGTACACTATATCAATACAATAGAACCTGTTACTGCTGAAACCTATGGGGTCACAGTTTTGACATGCATGCCAAAATTAATTTGCATGTTTACACTTCAAATTTATCCTAAGCTAGTCATTTTAAAGCAAAGTTACTTCAAAGTAAAGTAAGGTATATTATGAAGAGTAATCTAAAGGCCCTGTCACACTATGACGTAATGACGTCAGCGTAGGGAGAACGTGAAAAACGTTGAACTTCTCGGCGTAGTATGCAACTTTGGGCACAAGTTGAACGTGGATGCAGCGTAGTTGACGAGAGCGTAACGTCGGTAAAGCGTAATGATAGCATCATACAACGAGAGAGGTCAATGTAATGACGCTCACGGAACGGTATGAACGTTATTCCATCGCCAGAACTACGTTGCTTTATGTTACTTACGTTACTTAAGTCATTAAACGTTGGCAAAACACTGAACATACTTTGGACGTACATTCGGCATACGTTCTCCTGACATTCTCCTGACGTTCCCATTACGCCGCATGGACGTTTCCACCGGCTTTAATGTGGGTCAATGTAGTGGAACGTAGTGGAACGTAGTGAGCAGCGTTTGACTAACGTCCGTTTAACATCATTGACGTTCGCCGAACGTGTACAGAATGTACGGCGAACGTAAACCGTTACGTTCGAGTTACGTCGAAAGTTTTGAACAGGTTCAAAACCTTGACCCGCGCCAACGTAACATGACATAACATGACGTAGCTCGACGTCAGTCTAACGTCATTCTGACGTCATCATAACGTAACCCAACATATGTCAACGTAATGACGAAAAGTGACCACGTCAGGCTCATGTTGGCTCGTTACGTCGTAGTGTGACAGGGGTATAATATATGTATCTCATAAAATGACAGAAACTCAAAAAGAATCGGACTATTCAATGCTAGGCAGGCAATCAATAACGGAAATCTTCCTTATTCCATTGTTCCTTGCTCTACCTAGTAGGCCTATTAGTAGTAATGCACCAACAATTTTATAATGCAACACCTTTTACAACGCAACCAGCATGATCTTTGTACTAATCTGAAACAAGAAGTGATTTTAATCTTGAGGACAGCAGGACTATGCCGCCTCAAATAGCTTATTAAACCGATTTTCAATAATTCACGAAGAACGATATATTCAACTTTGATCTAGTCTAATTGTCAGCTTTTAACCTCAAAAGTTCCTTTCAACATATAAGTGATTGTATGTTTTTACATTCTGTGTAAAAGCGATGGCCAAGAAATAATACGACAGAATACAAGTTCTTGCTGTGATTACGGGCTTTTGCTGCCGACACGGCGCTAAGCAACCACCACTAATTAACTAACCTAATAATGTAAAGCACCAGGCTATGTAGCGACAAGTATAAACTTTTATGTCATAGGTTTGACTAGGCCAGGGTTTGAAACTGACAAGCGGCCACCCCTCTGTGCGACTTGGACTCACCGAGGTAGGATCTGCAGCAGCAGCTGCTCCGTCTTCTTCTGCTCCTGTACTAGCAGCTGAGTGCGTTCAGTTACGATTCCCTCCAGGTTGTTCGCGTACTGCTCCATCCGCTTGAGAAGGCTGTCTAGCAGGTTAGTCTCACGCCCCCTGAGGAACACCAACAGAGCCACTGGAATACTGGCTATCATTCGAAGATCATACACATACCTAGACGAGGACGTTGTGCGCAGACTGTACACATCCCTTGCACGTCCACTTTTGGAATATGGAAATGTTGTGTGGTCACCACTCTACAGGAAGGATGCTGAGTCAATTGAGAGGATCCAAAGAAGGGCAACGAAGCTTGTACATGGATTCGATGAAATACCCTATGAACAACATATGCGTCATTTGAAGATCCCAAGCATCTACTACAGACGGGCCCGGGGGGATATGATTGAAGTATTCAAATATCTCCATGGTATCTACAAGACAGGCAGCCCCCTTATCAGAGACTCCAACACCAGGACCAGAGGGCACTCCCTGAAGCTGAGGAAACGGTACTCCAGACTGGACCTGTGACACAACATTTTCGGCTTTAGGGTGGTTGACCTGTGGAATGACCTGCCGGAGAGTGTCGTAGCAGCAGAGTCGGTGAACTGTTTCAAGTCCCGACTGGATGCATACTGGTCAAGCATTACATATATCTTGGAGCCAGTGACAGTTGCTACGATCCACCACATCTGAAGAACTGTCTCCATTTCTATTAATTAAGAGCGGCTAACAGGTCCAAGGCCTATTATAGCTGTATCCTATTGATTGATTGATTGATTGAATACCAACGTATCACTACAAAGGACCGTAGCTAGCATGGGGGGGAGGGCAAACCCCTACGCCCCCCACCGAACCCACCCCTAAAAAAAACAACCAGTATGTATCCTCCCTGAAATGGCTGGAAATGTCATTTCAGAGCGTCTAGATTAAAAATTATCTTGGCAGGAGCCTACCCCCCTGACCTCACTAGTGTCTCGCATCTTCAGCAGAATTTCTCGACCCCTTCCAAATAAATCTGCCACCCCAAATAAAACTTCCTAGCTATGGCTACGGACTATAACAGTGATGTGCTACTATTGTAACTCATATTGTAATTTGATCTCAGAAAAGATAGAGGCTTACATAAGTGAACTAAAGACAAAGTCACTGACTATACAAGACGTGTTACAGAGAGTGCAGCCTTGACCTTCTGACCCGAGACCACCCGATACAGAGATTTTTAATTGTGTTATAACTAAGGGAGCTTAACGCATATACTTCTCACAACTGATAAATACTTATATAGTGTGTAATATATATGCATGTAACATATCCATGTAAACGAAAATGAGGTTAGTTGCACAACTGATCCAAGCAAAACCCTAGCAATGGCATGATTTACGGTTGTGTGCCTGGATGCAATAGTACGTGAAGGCGTCGATCATCCTATCGATCCTGCTCAGTCGACCCATTTGCAGTTTGGGCTATTTTCCGTTCCAACCAGTGGTCCACAACTAGTTCATCAAAGGCTGTGGTATGTGCTGTCCTGTCTGTGGGAAAGTACATATAAAAGACCTCTTGCTGCTTACCGGAAAGAGTAGCCTATGTGGCGGCAGCGGGTTTCCTCCAAAGAAATATGTCAGAATGACCATATGCTTGAAGTCCAATAGCCGATGATAAAAATAAATGTGCTCTAGAGGCGTCATTAAATAAAACAAGCTTTACTTTGGATGTAATAATACATAAGGTACTGGAGTAACACAGTTACAGGTATTCTAAAGGCCACCCTTGCCCTGACCCCTGTACATACATATATACAAATGGTCTCAAATGCACTGCACGGCCCAGCACGCTAAGCCCCTTTCCACCCCTCTTTCAACGGCCATTACATACCTAGTACCTAACATTTTTCTTGAAATTGACCCAATACCAGTCACATATAAATCCCCACTACAATCTCAGTCCCCCCATTCCATTCATCAAATCATACAATACAAAGAACTAACAATTACTAATTAAGTGACTCAAACAGTATTGCAAAAATTAACACCATTCACATTGACATCCAGTGTTCCTGACACCATCATACCATATCCTTCAGTATATAATGACTTACATTTATGGGCAAATCAGTGTAGGTATTTACTAGATACCAGCATATTAATTGTGATTAGGTCCACTCTGCATATATACTGTGCATGGATTTGAAAATAGGTACATATATTTTGATATATTTCTTTACAAAAAACAAGACAATTCTAAAACCATGCAATACATATTCACTGAATGCATGATACTTTTATTGGACTGGAATTGTACACAGTGACTACTACAGCTGATACTTCACTTATAAAATGTATAATACTTTTAGTATCAAACAGGATTTGCATGCAGTTACTATTAGAACTGATAGTAGTTTCATTTATGTATTAAGGAATTGTACTGTATGCCTGGAAGGCCAGTGCTCTGGCACTGACAAGAGATATTATTCGATGAATAAAATACACTTTAGTAAAAAAATAAAATAAAATGTTAAAGTGTTATTCAGATAGGTTTCTACTAACACGGAGAATGCAAGATTCCTTACTTGGATGGCAAAAATTAGGGCAATTGCAGATTTCACAGCAGTGCGTGAGGGGAAAAAAGACGAGTATTTACAGCTGTGCTGGTGAGTGTCTCCGCACCTCCAGCGGTTCACTAGCTCCTTAGTGCAATCGTAGATCTCTCAGCGCTGGCTGACCTCGATTGCATTTGAAAGCGAGGCTACATGCGCTCAACAGTGGCGCCCCACGAGTGTGAGATCAGTCTCTGTGGGAGTCAGAGACGCTGGGACCCTCTGTCAGTGGTCCTCGTGACAAAAATGTTAAAATCCCTGAAAAACTAGGAATGATCTGGGGGAATGCCCCCCCCTGGAAATTTGTTAAAACCTACCATTAAAATGATGCAATCTGACACCTACTCGGACATATTTTAACCTTGAAATTCCTACTGTTTTAAGACTTCAAGACTAACAGATAATAAAAAGTTAGTTTTTTTCCGTGGACAGGATTTTTTTTGTGCTGATTTGGAAACTCAGTTTTTTTCTTCTTCTGAAATCAGCGATTTCACTGAGAAATGGGATCGCGTAATATCTGCTTACTCACCCTGATTCGAGGTGGCAGATCTTCTTAATGGCGGTGAATTCTATTCTGGCGGCGGGATCCTCGGCCAGACACTGAGCCATCAGGTTGGTGAGTAGAGCCGAACATTGGTCCTTAGGCACCATAGGCCGGAAGGGCTTCTCTCCACCAGCAATTACCTTCTCAATGATCTCTGAAACAAACCAAAAAACAGCTTGTTTTATTTAACGTGAGATTATGAGCACATTGATTTTTATCATCGGCTATTGGACGTCAAACATATGGTCATTCTGACATGTTTCTTTGGAGGAAACCCACTGCTGCCACAGAGGGTACTCTTTCCGATAAGCATCTAGGGGTGTTTTATATGCACTTTCCCCAGACAGGACAGCACATACCGCAGCCTTTGATGAACCAGTAGTGGACCACTGGTTGGAACGGAAAATAGCCCAAACTGCAAATGTGTCCACTGAGCAGGATCAATCGAATGACCGACAGCTTCACAGGACATGTTACGGCCTGAGCTACATTCCGATCCCAATGATCTCTGAAGAGGATAGAGTAGAGTAGAGTAGAATAGAGTAAAGTAGAGTAGGGAGCAGCCCAATTAGACAATTTGCACAATCGTGATGGCAGTGAAAAAATGTTTTATTCACTGCTGCCGCTCTGGATTTTACACAACAAAGTATAAAATCTTTTGTTTTAAGTAATAAAATTGTCTAAAGAAAATATTTTTAAAGTATAACTTACCCTGATTTGTAAGCATTATTACCTTGTAAACCTAACATGTGCTGCTTGTGAACACGCTTCAGGAATGATGTATGCAGTGTCGTGAGGACTTATGGCCATTGAGCCCTCGGCTTTGCATATTTCAGTGCACTGTCACTTTGTCATTGACAGCAGAGAGCTCAGCAAAAAGTCAACTCAACAGAACACACCCCACTCCTGCAATGAGACGAGAAAAGCACATCTCTCAATCTCATCAAGTTCCTAATTCTAAGCCTGAAGAGATTTAAATTACCAGATTGGGAATTCTTTTTTTGGTGATGGTTTATTTTATGTGCTAATGACTTGTTTTCGCTGCTAGCCAGTAATAGTCTTGTGACTCCCCTTCTTTTTATCACTTTAAGTTGTTGTGTAGCTAACTAGTGCATGCATTCTTTCTCTGTTTGTAAGCATTCTCCCACATCCCCAAACCTCTATGAGTTAGTTCTTTCTACATCAGATAATTGTTTATTACCAATAGTTAATTTCTCTGAATGTCTTCTCGTTGCTGTGTTAGTGGTCATTAGGTTTCGATTTTAAGTTTAAATTTTACCTTTTGCATGTAAAACTTTGCTTGAATTATCAGTGTATTTTCTATTTATTTATTTATCTATCTTCCTTTTTCTTTTTTGAATTCATTTTATTTGTTGTCATTAGTCTAGCAGTGCATTTACCTCTCTTTTGATTAATTTTTTATCTGTTTCTATTGTCCGTGTACTTCTTTCTTCTGCTCCCAGTGTATTCCATTCCCTTGCCTTCATGTACTCGGTACTCCTCTCATATGATCTGTTTTTGGCTCTGTTTCTTATCAGTCTGGGGCCATCACTACCTTTTGTTGTCTTTTTTGTTACCTGCAACCTCCCAGGCTTCCTTGTCTCCCTGAATGCTGCTATTTTGAGATGTGCTTTTCTCCTGTCATTTAGTGTGTTGACTCTTGCTTTCCTATGGAGATCATCAGTTGGGTGTCTATGTTCCAACTTCAGACGTATCTTAAGTGCTCTATTTTGTAGTCCTTGTAGTTTATCCAACAGAAAAAAAAGTAGAAAACAGGATTTACACCTGAAAAAGGTCTGAACAAAGTATAAAAAGTCGTTATTCCTTGGAAAAAGTATGAAATGGCAGCACTGTTAAAGTTGCATAGTCCGATGTTTTTTAATTTCTATATCTTTTCTGAGATAAATATATTAGATCGATCACTAGTATCTACTTTACATTAGTTCAAAGTTACTTTTATTTTAAAGGTAAACCGTTGAGATATTTTGAGTGCAATAATGGAAAATTAGTTTTGGCAAGCTTGCCAAAACTCTGACACCATAGACTTCTGCAGTAACAGGTTCTGTTAAATTGACTCAGTATTGCCTTCTATGCAGAAACAAATGCTTAATAAGTGCATCAGTATCTAAGTTAGATATGTAAAATCAAATCTAGATAATTGGTTTGGTTTTGAAAATTTGATATTTCATCGGACTATGCAGCGGCTCAGCATGGAATGTGCTCTGTGTAAACGGTATAATAGCCGATTTCCACCACGAACATGGCCTCTGATATGCCAGAAGGAAGAACTGATGCTGTGTGTGTAGCAGTTCCCTGTGCAGGCTCTGCGGAAAAGGTCTATTTTTGTATATCAGCATAATGTAATATGCAAATGTAATCTACTAACACTTGGCCATATATGCATACCATTTCTTCCAAGGGGTATCACTAAACCTGTCTTAATAATAACACAAGGAAACCACACCAAACATCATATACTTTTGATCAAATCTGCACCGAAGTACAGGATTTAATCTGTGTCAAATTCTACTAAAGAATAGCTTCATATTCACTATGTGTATTAGTACAAAGTTACGCTAAACTTGACACTGAAGATATTAAATGTACACCCTGTTATCTCTCAATGCTGTCGGGTAACAGCACTATTATTTTTTTTTCTTTGTATCAAACTCTTGTTCATTTTAGACTCTACTATAAACGTGAATGAATGTAACATGATATGGCAGGAAGACCGATGTCTCAGCGTTGAAAAATTATCTATATTCGCTGAATAAAATGATCATTTACCAACAAAAAATGAAAGAATTTAATACTGGTGTTCAGAGTTCCGCTGGTCCCTCAGGGAGGACTGAAGCTGCGACCCTGCATGCCGACACACAGCTACAGCTTACAGGGCGGTTAAGTGAAAGAGATGGTGAATACACATACACCATGATACACAAAGTTGTATTTTATCTAATGTAAAATACTTGCGATGACGATTTCACTGCAATCTACATTAGAAGCAAATGTATGGCAAGAGTCCTACCATGTTTGGTCATCAGGAGGCGCGTGGTTATAGGCGCAAAGTGAGCTTTGAAGAATAGGGTCTATAGCGAAGCAGAGGGGCGGAGACTGGCACCAACCCCAACTTCCGCTATGCAAGCTGAAGCTGTGACCCGGTGTGCGGGGTCACAGCTTCAGTCCTTCCTGAGGAACCAGCGGAACTCATAAGACACATATTGCGGATCCAAATAAGCCAATTAGTAGAGCTCAAGCACCAACCTTTCATCATCACAGGGTCCGTACACATGTGAAGATATGGAATTCAAGACTTTTCAAGGCTGTTTTTGATTTCATTTGGGTTTCAGGTAAAAACAACAACAGCAAATGGCGATTTTGGACTAATTTAGATCAATGGGGACAGTTTAATGGGATTCAAGGTTTTTCAAGACTAATTACCCAAAATAGGTTAGATTCAATGCTTTTTAAGGCCTTGAAATAGGGCAAATGAAGTTCAAGATTGTAATTGTTTATCTATATTGTAGATTAATATGCAGGTATTGCAACACCTCAGGGAGTTTGACGCCCCTGCCATGCAGAGTTGTAAACCACTGCCTTGTGGTACAGGTTCTTGACAGAACCGAAGGGTAAGGGAGCAAACCCTAAACAGAAAACCATGTCACTGTGGCAGCATTAAGGGCTGTTGATGTATGGAACTCCCAACATCTCCCGACCAGCCACTGCAGGGACAAATAGTTTTGCGCCTGTCTGGACATGTTCTTGCCGGTGTGAAACCTCTATTTGCTCCCCGAGAGAGTGCCGCTGGTAACTTGCAAAAGCCAGCAGCACTTCAACACTTTTGCAGGCAGCTTTCATGAAATGTACATTAAGACCGACTCATGGACATCACTCTCACAGCAGAGAGCTAAATGGAGAGCGGCAGTCAAGTAATGAAAGCAGTCTTAGTCGCATCGCGACCGACAGCATGATGATGATGATGATGATGAGATTTGTTTAGTGTGTAGTGGCAATTGTCATTAGGGCTGGAAGACCAGTGCATTAGCACTGGCAATATATTATTCAGAGGAATAAAAACACTTGAACAGAAAAAGAAAAAAGACTTCAAGTCTTTCCTGGCCCCATACGGACCCTGCCATCATCATATCATCACCACCATCACCATCACCATCATCATCAGGGGTGGGGCAGCACAGATGACCTTGCGACCCACCTTTGGGCTCCATGAAGGTCCTAGCAGTGTCGTAGGGGCCGGCTCTCAGGATGATTTCCTCCAGCATGATGCCAAAGGCATACACGTCACCCTTCTGCGTTCCCCTCACTGGAGGAACGGCCCTGAGCAGTTCCGGGGCGGTCCACAGCTGTCCTGCAACAATCCGGGGTCAACGGGGGTCACCAGGAGGATACATGCTTAGAAAGGCCATGGAATGAAGGAAAAGTAAAGCTTGTTTTATTTAACGATGCCTCTAGAGCACATTGATTTTTTTTGTATCATCGGCTATTGGATGTCAAACATATGGCCATTCTGACATATTTCTTTGGAGGAAACCCGCTCCTTCCACATAGGCTGCTCTTTCCGATAAGCAGCCGGGGGTCTTTTATATGCACTTTCCCACAGATAGGACAGAACACACCACAGCCTTTGGTGAACCAGTTGTGGACGACTGTTTGGAACGGAAAATAGCCCAAACTGCAAATGGGTCCATTGAGAAGGATCGATCGGATTATCGACATCTTCAGAGGTGGACACGTTACCGCCTGAGCTATGTCCCGCTCCCTGGGATGAAGGAAGACAGCTAATAATATAACCCTGGCCAAGTCAAACCAACGACTTTAACAATGATACTTGGCACTAAATAGCCAGGTGTTATTAGCCAGTTATTAGGATAGAACAAAGACTGGTTAGCTCAGCATCGGGATAATGTAACTGAGTGGGATACCGAGTCATGGTGCCAGCAGCCTGATCTCCCAGTGGGGAAGCAGCACTATAAAGTCACCACGAATGCGCACTGTCACAAGTCGGAACCTGTCCTGATATGACCATAGATGTTAGGACAGAAAACCCCAACAAACAAACAAATCCAGCTTCATCGCTGTTGTCGTGTACGTAAACTTACCATGCCTGATCCATCCAGTCTCACTACCCAATTAAATGGATATTTCTGTCATTTTATTGATTTATTTACTTATTTTGACAACAGGAAGTTGGTTGGTTGGTTGTTGGAGTTGTACGTCCTGGCAACGTCTAAGGTCATATCAGAACGGGGAAATAGGAAGTAAAGATGGTAATTACAATGTGGGAAGAAGGAGTATCGCTATATATTTCTATTTTTTATTTTAGTTTTAGTTTATTGGGGGGGGGGGGTATTTGAGAGAGGTGCGTTTTGGAAGCTATACGGTAAGTGGCGAGTTGGCCACCCTTACTTGAGTAGCGGTAGTACTCGTTCTCCGTCTCGTCCTTATCCCACTCCTCCTCGTAGAAGGTCGGCAACCCGAAGTCAGTCAACTTGAGGATGAACCTGTTGTCTACGACGCAGTTGGACGAGTTGAGGCGGCCATGCACCCCGATCGACGAGGTCCCGTGGATGTAGATCATGCCCTGCAGTGGCAGCCCGTTTTTTATTGTTTAAATTTGTTTTTGTTTATTGAAGATTTATATTCCCTATCATGGATAAGTCTGAATAGTCTTGTTTTCCCCATTAAACAGTTGGTCGATAGAAAGTCTGAGCCTACACTTTTACTGACCCAAGGGATTTTCTTAACCTCCCACACCACATAGACATTGTATGAGAGCAACTGGCCTTTGATGACGCTGTAAGTTATATACAGCGATGGAAATCCAAAATGGCAGAGGTGATTACATTTACGTGAGATTACTACTGCTTATGAAGGAATCCTGGTCGCGGCACTAGTGGAAATTGGGGAAAGTATTGCGCCTAGAGCAGGATTCGAACCCACACTTCTTGCTATTCCAGGGCTAGCGTGCTAACCATTACACTACCTAGGCTCCCTGATGCAGAATGCTTACTACACTATTTCTTTTTTCTTTTCTTTTGTACATTAGTTGATTTGGCAGGGGACAAGATTTTATCCAACATTTCAGCACCCGCACCAACATTAATTTGGCATATTCTCACCCAAAATATCACCACCGCTAACCATTTAATATTAACGTTACTTTAAACTAAGGTAAATTAGTAATGATCAACCAAATATATTTCATGGAATCACTATTATAAAACTTTGATATCACTTGACCTGTGGCCATATACATATATCCATATGAAATGCTTACATATATATGTATACATACAGAGACATATCTGATTCTAGGTAAAGTTTTCAATTGTCGATTTGTTGTAATAATGAATGTTGCATAAGTATGAACTTCGATATAGTGCAACATTTGTTGTTCTGCTGGAAGATCACTAGATAAAAGAATCACCCGGTACTTGTAGTACACGGGTGAAGGACAACGTAGTGTAAACATGGGCGAAAATAGGTTTAGTAGGGAAGATGAATGCCAGGAAGACCAAAACAATGGTTATAAGTAAAAAGACAGATAAACCAAATGTCAATATAACCATAGATGGCACAAACATAGAACAAGTATCCGAATTCATATATCTCGGACAAAAGATTACAAATGATGGGAGATGTGAGGAAGAAATTAAAAGAAGGATAACAATAGCCCGAACAACATTCTCCAAAATGTATAGAGTGTTAACATCAAGTAAGATATTAATACAAACAAGGAAGCGTATTCTTCAGTGTTATGTGTGGTCTACTCTAATGTATGGGGCAGAGACATGGACAATCTCTAAGAAAATGTACAAACGTTTAGCAGCATTTGAGATATGGACTTATCGAAGGATGATGAAAATATCATGGACAAAGAAGATCACCAACAAAATAGTTCTCAGAAAAATTATAAATAAGAAAAGCTTGTTTGCCACTATACAGACAAAGAAACTTATTTATTTTGGCCACATCATTCGTCAGAGTTCAATATACCGTACATTGTTGGAAGGGAAGGTGAATGGCAGCAGAGGGAGGGGGAGACCAAGAACATCATGGTTTACAAATATTTCACAGTGGACAGGCTTGAATTATTCACAGTCTATCAGAACAGCACAACATCGGGACAAGTGGAGAACCATTGCATCCAACCCTCGACTAGAGGATGGAACTATTGATTGATTGAGGGAACATGAACTAGAAACTGTGGCTCCAGTATCAAATGGCTACTCATATAGGCACAGAGTTGGTGAAATGGGCGAGAATGCAAAAAGACAAGATGGCAGCCAGAGAACGCCATCAATTTCACTTTTTAATTGCATTAAAGTATATGTTTTATTATATTTTCCAACTCAAAAGTAGCGGGTAAACATGAAGACAAAGACAAAGAATAAATGTTGCTTCTTAGATTGTGAAATTAGGCTCTCATAAAGACTCATTTCATTAGCCCGATTTTTCGACCGTTTTTATATAAGGCTGATCTTCACCCGTGTACCGGGTGAATCTTTTATCTAGAAGATCACCCATTGCGGAAGTCATACAGTTACCTTACTACATGTTTGTGGTTAAATAAAACTCAACTAAACTCATTTATCTGAAGAGAATATTGACCTACCGGAAGCATTGCTCACCTTCACAATGTCCTCAATGAGGGACATCTTAAAGACCCTGTCCAAGTTGATGCTTTCGTTGGCGAGAAGGTCCTTGAGGAAAATACACACACACACAAGTACAGCATGACTGTGTTATGACGTGATCGTTCAGGTCCATATAATGCGATCGCGACAAAATCTGGGTCACGCTAAATCGGTGTTCAGTTTCCTGAATTTCTTTCGAATTAAATAATTCTGGGTCCAATGAATCATCGCGTTACATCAGAATTTGCGTTAAATTAGGGCGTGTTATAACTTATATATTATATAACAGGGTTTTAATGGTGCTTCACTATATCTCAGCAGTTGTATTCTATCAATACGTGTCAATTATCTTCTTTTTCACAATTTTTATTCCAGTTGACTAACATCTTTTTTCAGCACCGGGGCGCTGGTCTCCTGGCCTTAACAATTATGGCGCATTTGAACTATTTATGGATGAGATGATGAGATGATGAGATGGTATGACTATGAACAATATGGACATTAAAAGGGCACTATCAATATCAGACTTTACAGATATCATGGGGATCTTACTTTGTACGCGTAGTCTGGAGGATCGTCATTTGAATTTGCAATATATCACTGATTTGTTGTGTAGACCTATATCTGTGAGAATGAAATTCTCTATGTTCTGTTTGGAGGCTAACTCTCAGGCGCAATGGGTGCGATGTGCAGCTATGGATAGTAGTGGATTTGAGGTTGTGTAGATGATGGATGTATTCGACTGGTACCTTTCCATCTGCATAATTTAGGCTCCGCCCACCTGCGTAGTGAATTTGGTTTTCGAAGGCAAATAGGACCAGTCAAATGGCTTCTATTCGGAAATAAACATGGCTGCCCAAGCATCATACTTTGTTGATAACATGAACGTGGCAGTACATTGCCATGTGCGTTTGTTTATCCTTGTTGATATATATAAATATAATTGTCTATCAGGGCTGTGTTCAAGGTACAACTCAGAGAAATTCCGGATGTCATGCTAGTCTGAACGACTTGAGCTGTCTAGTGCCTCGAAAATTGTGGCCTCCATAGGGGGAAGCCATTCGCAATTGAAAAGAGCAGCTGTGATTGGCTGAAACCACTGAATCTGGCAGCCATTTTCAAGGCGCTTCTTGCCTCCTATCTGAAAACTGAGACGTCTGCGAGGCGCACCCTGAACACGTCCCAGTTTACATGTGTGTCCTTGATTATTTTTATATCTGATTAACCAGTTGTCACCCACCAGAAGGACATGAAGCTAATAAGAAAACACAAACCTTTCCATATCACATTATCAGCCATGTTGAAATACACCACGTGACCTTGTGGATGGAGCCACCAACACACATCTGAATAGTATTTATAGAAACACACTTCAGGTCCCAGGCGAATAGGAATTTGTAAACAAATATTTTGATATTCGCATAGAAGGACCCAGACGAATACGTCCAATGTTTGCAGGTGTAGATGCTGAAAACGCTGGCTGACCCCTAAGTGACCCTTAAGTGCTTGCTTCTGAAGTTGACCTACACGCGGAAGGTCGGGTGAGTGCGCATGCTCCGTGGGCAGGGCGTCTGCGTGCTGGTTGACCTACCTGGAGGCTGCCCTTGGGGCAGTACTCGTGAAGAACCAGTATCTTGGAAGGTTCGATCACCGCCCCCACAAAGGTGACAATGTTGTCGAAGTGCAGCCCTCGTCTCTGTAGGAGGTGCACAAATATATCTACATATACTGACATTAAAGTTGCATAGTCCAACGCTTATGAATTTCGGTCATTTTCTGAGATCAATATATGAAATTGATTGTTATGATCTATCTTTCTTTAGTTTGAAGTAAGTTTTATTTTAAATGGCTAACCGTTGAGATATTTGAAGTGCAAACATGCAAAGTTAATGTTGGCAAGCATGCGAAAACTCTGACCCAATAGGCTTCTGCAGAAACAGGTTCTATTAAATTGATTCAGTATTCCCTTCTGTGTGGCAAGAACTGCTTAATAAGTGCATCGTCCATGTTGTACTGCAACGTGGGTAATTCTGGCGCCGAGACGGGCTGCTCCTGGCGCCACCTATTGCATCGGACTCGAACTGTCGACCCTAGCGGAGCAGCCACGAACCTCCCAGAACGCCATACTGTTGCCACCAACCGGCACTCAGCCTCAAGACGCCGCTCGGACAACACGAGCTGACCTCCAGACTAATTTCCCCCCCCCCCCCACCCACATTCTGGACTTACACGGGGAGGGTTGAGTGCCTGGGTCTAACCGCCCGAATCAACAACTCGGCGAAGGATAGACTACACCATCAGACGCCAACTTCGATAGACTTAACTCAAGACTTTGACATTTACACTTTACCTTACGTAAGACGCTTATCGTTGCCTAGACATTTACATTATTTAGCCTTAAACGCTTATCGTCCTCTTAACTTACTCTAGCCTTCTATCATAAAGTAGACTTACCTTCATTGACTCTCTCACGCTGGACCTACTCCATGCTATTACTCTCCCCTCATGACATATCTGTTCTATGTTCGCATGACCCTTGCCTTCGATACCATTAAAGGCCATATTATAGCAGATCGTCTCGGTGTTGAATTAGTATCTAAGTTGGATATGTAGAATCAAACCTAGGTAATTGTTTTGGTTTTGAAAATGTGATGCTTCATCAGACTGATTGGAATTGCACACAATATACAGGCATATACATATATATTATATATATATATATATATATTTATATATATATATATATAGTATAGTTATATATAGTATAGTTATAGGAATCTTACCTGGGTACAGATGATGGATAACTGGTGTTTTCCCGAGGTACTAGCCTCGGATAGTCGTGGGTCAGGGAGAAGGAAGCACATCCAGGTCCAGCAATCTTTTACATACTTTATAGGATAAAAAATGATCTTAACTATTTATGGATACTATTGTGTTTTCGTTTTCATTCCAGCAAAACGTGACAGTCATGGTAGGGTAGGGTGAGCGGGTTTTCCAATTGTTTGTCCATCTATTCTTGGCAGAATAATTGAAAGTGCACATCTTGCTGCATTAATTGCACCAAATCCTAATCCTTCATCTTCTAGGATTCTTAGACATCTTAATATTTGGGCTATTGTAGGTTTTAATGGTTTGACTCCTTTTAGAAGGCAATGAAGTCCCCATTTCTTTAAATAACTTATGTATAATTTCACCGTTCCTTTCCCCCAGGCATGTGAAATAAGTCTTTCTTTCATTATTTTGTCTAAACCATATTGCTCTAAATGTTTTCTTAAAAAAGGAATGCCAAAAGGGGTTTTGTTGACACGTCTCCATGGACTGTTAGTGGTCCCTGATGTTGTAAGTTGTTCCTTTCTCTTGGGAATCTGACCACGCCTTTTGCTGCTGATGTTATTGCCGCTAGCCATCGTTGCGCTTCCCATGCTGGTACTATCAGTACTGCGTGTGTGTGATCCATCCTGATCTTCCTGGCCACTCTGCTGATAATGCTGGATGATGGAAATATGTAATAGAATTTAATATTCCAAATTAATGAGAATGCGTCTACCCTCCAGGCTTCTGGCTCTGGGTGCCAACACACATATTTAGGTAACTTTTTGTTATTGTGTGATGCGAATAAGTCAATTTCTGGTTTGCCCCGTTTGTCACAAATGTGGTCGAAAATACTCTGATTCAGTGACCATTCTAAATGGACCTGAAAATGTCAGCTTTTCTTGTCAGCCTGGAATATGTGCTACTGTTAGCCATATCTCGTGTTTCTCTGCCCAGTCCCAAATGAGTTTAGCCATATAATTATATGGTTTGGAACGAGTCCCTCCCATATTATGTATGTAAGCCATAGCTGTCGTGTTATCTTTTAAAACTCTTACATGATTTTTAGGGACGTGAATCAGACTAAGGAGTCCTAGATAAATGTCTCTAAGTTCTAATATATTAGTGTGATCGGAGATTTCATCTTCCATCCAACGACCACCTGTTGCATGTTGGTCTCTATGAGCCCCCCCTCCCACTATCTAATGAAGCATCTGTTGTAACTGTAGTGTTGCACTCTACCATTCTAATGGGGTTGGGCGATTTGTTAATGTGTGAAAGCTACCAAATAATATCATTTTGGCCTTGTGGCGAAATCATCATGGGCCGCTCAAAGTTTCCTTTTGTGCGTGCCAACGCCAAGTTCTTATCTATCTCTAGCGATTTAATATGAGCCTTACCATAAAGAATAGCTGGTGCATATGCTGTCATAATTCCTATCAATACTGCAACTTGTCATATTTTTGGTTTGTTCAATTGTAATAATTGATTTGCTGTTGTTGTAAATTTATAAACTCTTTGTTCTGTTAATGAAATTGCCATTTCTGTGGTGTCAATAAAGAATCCCAGAAACTTTAACTTCTTTGTTGGTGTTACTACTGATTTAGTTCCATGTATGTAGAACCCTAATTTTGTAAATGTTTCACATAATTTGTCTACTGCTATCTGGCATTGTTATTGTGTTTGTGCAACAATAAATGAATCATCAATATATGGAAACATAATATGTCCTTCCCTAGCCATCTGGGAAAAAATTGCTTTAAGTAACCTTGTGAAAATATGTGGACAGCAAGACAGTCCATTCGGCATACATGTGAACTCATAAAGTTCACCGTTCCAACAAAATCTGAGATATTTCCGATCAAGTTTATCAATAGGTACTCTGTAGTATGCATCTTTAAGATCCACACTGGCTAGCCAGGTGCCTTGCATTACTAAATCTCTTGCTGTGTCTAAGGACAATATTTTTAAATGTTTGAATTCAACAAATTTGTTAAATAATGTTAGATCTAAAATTAGTCTTACATCTCCATTTGGTTTGGGTCGCAAGAAAATATTGGATATGAATTCCCCAGCCACATCTAGTGCTGGTTCTATAATTCCCTTTTCACAAAATTTAAGGACTTGAACGCTTCGTGTTCTGAACCGTGAAGTCGGTGAGGGAAAGGTATGCTATTTTGAATAGGTTCTTCTATCAAGGGGATTCTTACCCCTTCCGCTAAACTAAGGATAGTTAGATTATCCATAATGCTATTCCATTCCGGTAGGCAGTTATTGAGGTTACCAGCTTGAAATATGCCTACTAGAGTTTTCGTTGCCACGTCTATTTGTTCCCAGGGTGGGGAAACGGCTTCTGGGCGTTGAACTCCCTCCTGAAGGGCCTGTTCCCGTCGTTCCAGCTGAAACGACTGCCTCTGGCCCCTTCCCCTGGCCTGGAAGATGAAGTTTGTCCCGAACCGGCCTCCTCGTTGGCTGGTTCGTCGCCTTCGAAAATCCTGCCTCATCTAGGATTCGTGTCTGTGCACTTCTTCTTGTCCGTTTCTATGTTTCCCGCACTTGGAACTCGTCTCCACTTGTTTAAACAAGTACTGGAGTTGCCCACTGAACATCTTCGTCTTCTCCAGTGGTTTCCCCTTAATGGGCTTGGGGGCAAGGAATATAGTATATTCCTTCCCGTCATTGTCAGTGATCTTCTTAGATCTGGCTACCTCCTTGCCTGCGTCCATGCAGACAGCCTTGAAAACATTCTCAAATCGTCTGTATGAGAGGAAGTTGCTTTTCGGCATCAGCAAAGCAATACCCCCATTCATATCGTCACACAGTGACGAGAACTTGTTCTCAGCCATCATCCTATTGGCAATAGGCGCGATGGCCGTGAGGGCCCAGAGAACCCCTTTGTGTACTATATGCAGTGCGGCCTCAAACTTTTTGCACTCCTCACTGAGCTTCACTTCCGTATCCATTTCTTTAATGGCGGATTCAGGGATCCCTTTGATCCCCGTGAATTTCTTGGACATTTTAATTATGACTTCGGCTGGCTTAAAGGTGTTGAAGTGCCCCTGTATCTTCTTCCTCATAAGTGTCGTTATGTGGACTTTCTTTTGCCTTTGGACCCTGCACTTTTTGGTTTCCTTTCCACAGGATTTCGCGTATTCCCCCGCATTCTTTGTTTCCGAGTCAGAGTTCGTTGAAGATGAGTCTGACGAAGAGTCAGAGGAAGAGGATTTGTGTTTCCTCCTTTTCTGTCTTTTTCTTGCTCTTCTTCATGAGCGGCTTCTTTTTATGGGCCCTCATATACTCATCCCCTTCTGATGAGTGCTCCTTCTTTTTGTGTTTGCGTTTGTGCGCAGACACTACTACCTCCTCCTCTGACTCGTTATCAGATGAGGCCTGATCCTCTGAGAGGTCCTCCCACTCAGATTCATTAGAGTCCAGCGTAACTTTCGCTCTCTTTTTCTTCATGGCCGCCACTCTGGAAGGAAGAATTTCCTCCATCTTTTGTTGAACAAGTCTCATGACTTGCTCATCCAGGTGAGCTGGGACGGGGCCAGTATCATACCACCCCCCCCCCACCTTGTCCGAATCTCTTTGTTCTTGCGAGGGCGACCTTTGTACCGTGCCGGTTGTGACCGGTCTTCATCTTCACTGAGCGCATGAGATGCCTCTGCCTTACTCCGCTTCATAGCCATGGCTCGGAGACTGTGAGTAAAAACAAAAACCAATGGTTAGGCATTGTTCAGGGCTGAATATCACACTGATAATTAGAGTATAATTATACTAGGCGTGTATTATGGCGTTAAAACAGTTTTTAATGCAGGCGTGTGGCTAATAGACAGTTGCAGGATGACGGTATGGGAAACCAACTGATCCAAACGAGGGGTAGAGACCAGTGTAGTGGTACCCTCCCACACTCTAAGTACCTATAAACTTCTCCCACTTGTGGCTTACTTCGCCAACAAGTTGAAGAAAATACTATAGGATTCGGAGATGCGCCTTAACAAGAATAACAATTGGGGAATCTTAACGAGACCCAGGAATAAATTCTAGCTATGTAAAAGGCTCCTGCCAAACGTCTCTCCATTCGGCTTCATTAATAACCGAACAATGGATGCATTGTTCTAACAATCATATGTAATACGATCGAAAGAAAGCTGTAAAACAGTGATAACTTATCGAAAAGTTAAAAAAAACTTTGTATGTGAATGCTAACATGAACTGAACCAACGTATCGATTTTGAAAGATACTAACCTGGTTGGTTTTGTAGTTAATGTAGAGAAACTGCCGGAGCTGCTCACAAATGTCCTCCTGCTGTGAGCTGATTATGCTAATTGCTGGACCTGGATGTGCTTCCTTCTCCCTCCTGTGTTTGAGATGTGAGGGGGCGGCTCACCCGCACCCACATTCACATCCCTCCAGATGGTGGGGGGCACTCCACCAAAGCGCATAAGAAGGAATAATAATAATAACACACTGTTCCCCTATAATTTATACTCGTATAATTGGTTATGGTCACCACATATTTGGTTTCCACGTTACGATGGTGATAATTAATTCTTTCTTTTCTGGATAGTAAGTCAAATAATTATTGTTGACTCTAGGTATTAAGTATGTTTAATCTATCCCACAAAATGGATCCTGGTCATGGAACCAGTGCCATCGGGTAGATGAAAATGGAAAACATTGCACTCAGAGCAGGTTTCGAACCCACACCTCTTTCCATTCCGGGGCTAGTGAAGTGTGCTCAGGATTAGACCACCTAAGCTCTCTGATGTCATCACCCTATCCACACCACCTGTCTATGCGGCTCATTGTATGAGAGATCAGTGCAGACCACCACAGTATGTATCGCCTTGATGACATATCTATTTACTTACATTTTTTACTTCCATGAGAAGTTTTCTGTTGACAACTATATGTTTCCGCTTGAGTTGTCGCACAGCCACGCTTTGACCCTAAAATAAAATACAGAACCATTCAATAAATGAGTCTGAAACTGGGCGCCACATATTTGGTCTCCATGTTATGATGGCTATAATTAACTCTTTCTTCTTTTGCTAGCAAGTCAAATAATTATTATTGCCTCAGTGTGCTAAGTATGTTAGCAATGCTACATGTATTTAATCTATTGCACAAAATGCATCAAAAGTATGCTTGTACGATATTGTGCTGAAATGAAAATATGAAAATTTACACATCGACACCATACATTTACCCAATTTATTTTTCAACTTTTTTCTTCTAAACCATAATCTCGCTTGTTTAACTGTAATAAATCAATCTTGTTTGTATTTGTTGTGTATGTTAAAATGATGTTCTCAATGTGTTGGATTGTGGTGTTCTCTGTGGCGGAGTGGTTAGAGTGTCTGACTTTTTTCTAGCCAGACTCCTAATCTGAGGGTCGGAGGTTTGATTCCCCGTGCCCCCAGCTCTGCCAATTTGGATTTCCACCGCTGTGTATAACTTAGAGCGTCATCAAAGGCCGGTTGCTCTCATACCATGTCTATATGCTGTGGGAGGTTAAAAATCCCTTGGGTCGGTAAAAGTGTAGGCTCGGGCTTTCAATCGACCAGCAGTGGAATGAGGAAGACCAGTCGTCTATGACTGAAATTTCGCCTGCTTAAACAACTAATGGACCAACAACAACAAAATTTTACACACATGATATTAATGTATTGCTCAATTTGTATAAGATCAAATCAAGCAATGAAATAGTTTTTCTTTAAACTCTAACATATGCACAACATGTAAATCTTCATATGAACATGGATTCTGCTTTTACTTGGAATGTTTTCTGCTATTATTTGGATGGTTTTCACTTTTGGATTCGTTGTCACACTTTAGCGCACAATTTCAGAGGATGACCCAAATACAACAAATAACCAGCTAAAGTTGTAGGCGGTGATGATTCTGATTCCAAATTGTAAGGCATATATACTTTTAAAGAGTTGTTTGACCTACCTGAAACTGAATGGGGGATTTCTACTGAATGAATTCTTTTTTCTTTTAGATAATTTTTATTTTTCCTGTCCATTGTTTTAATAGTACAACGACACCTGCTATGTCAGGACAACATTGATCTGGATGCACAGTTGTCCATTTATTTCTGTATATGCACTTACCTGGTACACGGCCATGTCAATGTAGACTTGGCTTCCTTTAGCGCATGATATCTTAGTCGAAGTGCTGGTTGTGGAGTTAGCACTCATCTGAATCAAATTCAAAGTCAGTTATATTGACTGCTTTAGTACCATATAGATAGCCTTCCACTTTTTTGTATTCACCTAAGGCATTAGGCCTATAATATATGCACGGTCCGTACACATGTGAAGATATGGAATTCAAGGCTATTTCAAGGATTTTCAAGGCTGTTTTTTTATAGGAATTCAAGACTATTTTCATTTGGATTTCAGGAAACAAACAAAAGCAATGGTGAATGGCGATTTTGGATTAACTTAGATCAGTGGGAACAGTTCAATGGAATTCAAGGCTTTTCAAGACTAAATACCCAAAATAGGCTAAATTCACAGCTTTTCAAGGCCTTAAAATGGGGCAAATGAAGTTCAAGACTTTTCAAGACTTTCCAGGCCCTATACGGACCCTGTATGTATTATTCTTGTAATCTGATATATTTGACCATCATCATCATCAATCCCTTAACCGCAAGTGTCGTTGGGGCACCACAGATGACTTTATACCCGGTTCTCCTGTTCTCCACCACCCTCTGGGACTTGCCAAACTCCAGGTCTGTCCATTCCCTGATGTTGTCTTCCAACCTCTTGTAAAATATTTGGGAATTTTGGTGTGATTTTTATTTAGTGCTATGCAGCCAACAGGCTGCCAGGAACCAGCTAAATAGGTCACCTGACTGGTACCCAGCTGCATTGGTACTCTGTAGCCAATGGGCTGCCAGCTACAAGTTAAGGTCACCTGACTGTTACCTGGATTTAAACCTAAAAATAAGGGTGCAAGTCACATGCTCTCTCTCTCTTTCACCACAGCCACCAGCCAGTCCAGACCATATACATATATGCCTGTAGCAACTATGTTGAGATTAAAGAAACCATGCGAGTACATTATTGTCTTCTTGTGGATGTTTCAGACACTGAGCCTACCAGGATAGCAGAAGTAGATAAGGGATATATAAAAAGATGCACAAACTTTTCACTCGTCCTTGATTAGCTAAGTCCTTGGGAGGGCGCCACCCCAGGTAAGGGTCATCTGCATAATCAATGTAATTAATCTTAAAAACCACTTGTTTCTGACCTTATGTATAATGCACAGACCTGATGTCGTGCAATAAGTGTATATTACTCAATAGGTGGGGGGGGAGGCTCCAATCATGTGCTTACAACAGCTGCAACACTCCCACCAGACTGACCTCTCCCACACCTTCATGGCTATGCCAACCATCACCTGCTGCTGCAGCACCCTCTAGACGGCCTAGGACTGTCAAATTGTTTAGATACTTTGCTAGTTACTTCATGTGAGAGACACATTAGGGTGTACAGGCAGGAAGATTACACCCTCGGGGGATGCCAACCGAAAACACCCTAACCATATTTTATGGTAAGATAAAAAAACAATTACATTTTTCTGGGGGGAATGCCGTATTATGCAATGGGTTTCAAGAGTCATGTGACCCCTGTTATGTGGTAAGCATGAGTTGATGCCATGACTACATACAACGCTCATGGCGACCATGGAGGACATGTATGTCGTCTTGCGCAGTTTGATGTCGGCTGTGTCGATGAGCCACGACATGTTCCTCAGTTCACTCTCCAGCTGGAACTTCCTACAAAGGCAATCGGGTTCTGCAATGCGCATGTTTGGAGTTCCGCTGGTCCCTCAGGAAGGACTGACGCTATGAGACAATACGCTGGATCACAGCTACAGATTACATGCTAGAACAAGTGGGGGAGCGAGCTGAATACACATACAGCGTGATACACAAGTGTTATTTTATCTAATGTAAAGTATTTTGTAAGGTAATTTCACTGCAATCTGCGTGAGAAACAAATGTATGGCAAGAACCCGGAAAAGTTTGGTCACCAGGAGGCGTTCGGTTATAGGTGCAAAATGAATTTAAAGCGTAGGATCTATAAGGGAGGAGACTCTTCGCACAATATGCAACTTTAATTGCATAATAGATCTTCTTGTTTGCTCAACAAGGACCCTTAATTGACTATAATGGAATTTTAATTGCACAGTTGGTAGCATTAAATATATAATAAGTAACTTAAATTGCAATAGTGGGTAACCTTGATTAAATAGGTGACCTTGATTGCAAAAAGGGTAACCTTAATTACATGTGGGTAACCTTAATCTAGGTCTTGTCTTTTTACCTGTATGCAAAGAAGCCGATCACTCCGCCCAGAATAATGACGCACAGAGCAGCCACGATGAAGATCATGGCGGGCGACACGGGGTCTGCAACACACAGGTTAACATGGGTGTAGGTCATGGGTTCGATCCCCAGCTGAGTCAATGCATAGAATTGATACTCAGCCTGGCTTGTGCACGGCATTATGTCAATACTAGGATAGAACAACGACTAATTGGATTAATCCTAGGATAATATCACCTATTGGGATATTGCGTTATGGTTGCCACCTGCACTGCATCCCACTGGGGCAACAATATGAAGCCACGATGATGTGGCTTCAGGTATACTTAAAGCGGTGATGACCGACCCTTTGATTGCAGGCCCTCATGAGTCAATTGGAGACCTCTATTGCAGTAAACTGCTTCTTTATAGTGCTTCCCTAGAATTAGTGACCCATGAGCCCCAGCTTTATTTAATATGAAAAGCCTATCTAACTATGTCAGTATTCCTTGGACTACGTCACACTAACAGCTGAGGAGGGTCAGTGGCACTTTAATGGTGGCTAATTGTGAATAAGCAAAGTTATATTGATCATGTTTGTGGCACTTTAAGTATAGTTTGGATTGGCCATGTTAGTGCCCCTTTAATTAAAGTTGTGGTCATGTTATTGCCCATTTAAGTAAAGTTGTGTTGGTCATGTTAGTGCCCCTTTAAGTAAAGTTGTGTTGGTCATGTTAGTGCCCCTTTAAGAACAGTAGTGCCACATTAAAGTTGCATGGTCCGATGAAATATAATTTTGTCAAAACTAAAACAACTATTTATATTTGATCCTATATATCCAACTTAGATACTGGTGTATTAACTAATGATTTGGGACAGCATACACAGAATAACCAGTGAATTTATAACCTCACCCCTTTGGACACTAACTTTGAAACAGCCATTATGCATGGAGGCCATTAACCAATTAGGGCAACATGGTGACCTCATTAGCCTCCCGGACCAAGTAACCTACTGTGCAGGGCCATAGAGGGTAAGGGGAAATGAGGTGGATGTTGCCCCGCCTCCATGTTGGATATTCAATGCTATTTCAACATTTGGTCAATTCTAAAAATATAATTCATCAATTTAGTTAATTTAAATTTTGAAATCTTTACATTTGTCAATTAAAATTGCATCAGTCATCAGGACTATGTATGGTATGAGGGAGGATGAAACATGTGGATGACATACAGTCAATTCTATAGAAATAATTAATCAAATTGTGTAATTTCAAATAATTCTTTTAACATTCGTCGATTAAAATTGCATAGTTTGATGTTTTGAAATTTCTGCCATTGGGACGATGTCAATCATATACCGATGTATATGTGATGTTGGATATTCAATGCCACTTGGTCAATTCGATAGATATAAATCAAATAAACCTTTCTACAAAATAACATTTTTATTAAAAACCCTAGTGCCACAGGCCTTTGGCACCAATCCGTTCCCAGAATGTTCACAGCCCAAACAGAAATACCTATCTACAGCTCTGTCAGGTTCCAGGATTAGTAGGTCATCTCACATCACGTGGTCATCGTGAGATGACCATCTGGGTCCTAACCATAGGTAATTTTGGCAAGCTTGTCGAAATTATTTTGGGTTCTTTCAGCTCAAATTGCTCCAAAACTAGCCATTTTTCATCAAAGTTAGTCGGGACTAATGAATATTAGGATATAATGGTCAACCTGAGCTATTTATCTCAAATATAACTAACAAATTCAAATGCCATCGGACCATGCAACTTTATGTACAGTTGGGTTTGGTCATGTTAGTGCCCCTTTAAGTAAAGTTATGGTCATGTTCTTGCCCTTTTAAGTACAGTTGTGTTGGTCATGTTAGTGCTCCTTTAAGAAAAGCTCATGTTGGTCATGTCAGTGACCCTTTAAGTAAAGTTGTGTTGGTCATGTTAGTGCCCCTTTAAGTAAAGCTATGTTGGTTGTGTCATTGCCTATTTAAAGTTGCATAGTCCGATGGTTTTGAATTTCTGTATTTTTTCTGAGATAACTATATTAGATCGATCACTACTATCTACTTTACATTAGTTTAAAGCTACTTTTATTTTAAATGGTAAACTTTTGAGATATTTGAAGTGCAAACAATGAAAATTAGTTTCAGCAAGCTTGCCAAAACTTGGACACCATAGAGTTCTGCAGTTACAGGTTCTAAAACTTCTATTAAATGGACTCAGTATTCCCTTCAATACAGAAATAAATATTTAATAATTGCATCAGTATCTAAGTTAGATATGTAGAATCAAATCTAGATAATTATTTTGTTTAAAAAAATTTGACATTTCATCAGACTATGCAGAAGCCATGTTGGTCGTGTCAGTGCCCCCCCCCCAGGCGCCCCCCCCCAGCGCCTTTAAGTCAAGTTGTGTTGGTCATGTTAGTGGTACTTTAAGAAAAGCTATGTTGATCGTGTCAGTGCCCCTTTAAGTGAAGTTGTGTTGGTCATGTTAGTGGTACTTTAAATCCTGTATCCTGAGTTAGAGTGCTTTACTGGACACCACGCAGACGACAATGGCGGAGATATTCACCTGGACGTTGACATGCGGGGTTTTCATTTCTAAAGCCGCAGAAGGGTGTGTTCGGGGGTGCCACATACTTGCCTCCACCCCAGTTTATCCTCATTCCCGGCACTGGGTTAAAGCCAGGTTTGGCGCCCCAGTAGTGGGCTACGGGCTGAAATATGCACGGAACACAATACTGACCTCTGACCTAAATAAAGCAAGCACACACTTAGATACAAGATTCACCCTGTACTTGTAGTACACGGGTGAACGACAACGTAGTGTAAATACGGGCGAAAATAGCTTTAGTATGGGACAGGAACTAGAAACTGTGGTTCCAGGATCAAATGGCTACATATATTGGCACAGATTTGGTGAAATGGGAGAGAATGCAAAAAGACAAGATGGCGGCCATAGAATGCCGTCGATTTCAGTTTTAAATCTTATTAAACTAGGTGTTTTATTATATTTTTCAACTCAAAGGTAGCGGGTAAATATAAAATCATATATAAAGAATATATTTTGCTTCTTAAATTAAGACATTATTCACTCAATTAATTTCCGCCAGCTTTTCTAATGGGTTGGTTTTCACCCCTGTACTGTCAGTACTGGGTGAATCAACCAATCTCGGACCGGGGATCAGCCTGGGCCCATATGCATGACACAGTGTTAGCGAGCCAAAACTGGTTTTGCCGGGGATTTCTAGGTTAGCGGCGAAAACTCAGTACGCAAGGAGCGGTGTTAGCGCAAACACACCGAGTGTAAGCTAACACTGCGTCATGCATACGGGCCCAGGAGTGCATAATCCGGTGGATGAAGGAGTAGAATGGAGCGAATTTAAAATCTGACCATCCGAGCAGGTCTGGAAGCGGTAGTGACAGACGCAGCTGGCATCATGGTGGCCAGGAGCCCCTCAAAGGTGCCGCCATAGTGACAGAAGCAGGAACTAACTCCTATGACAGTAGGATAGTAGGTAATAACTAATATATAGAAGAGAACTTTGAAGTGGTAGTGTCCTTGTGTCAGGGATGAAAGTGGTCTCCGGGAAAAAAGCGGAAATACTGATATTCTCCCATAGGTTTAGCATTGTCGGGGAATCGCGGACATTTTCCGGAAGTCAGGTTTCATATATATTGGTATACGCTGATAGTGCTGCGCCGTTTGAAGCACGTATTAGTAGTATACGCTGATAGTGCTGCACCGTAAGCGCCACATATTAGCATAGGCTGATGGTGCTGCAGGATTGAAAAATCCCGGAAATCCGCGAAATCGCGGAGATCTTTCATCCCTGTTGTTTATATTCCCATAATAGATTATAGAGTATATATATATATAAAGCATCACATTTTCAAAACCAAAGCAATTAGGCCATACCTAGAATTTATTTTGCATATCTAACTTAGATACTGATGCACATATTAAGCATTTGTTGCCGCGTAGAAGGGAATACTGAGTCGATTTAATAGAACATCTTACTGCTGAAGCCTGTGGTGTCAGAGTTTTGGCGTGCTTGCCGAAACTAATTTGCACTTCATATATCTCAAAACTTAGCCATTTAAAAAGGCATTTGTAGGGTATTCCAAGGGGAATGGGGAACTGTGTCTTAAAGGTCAAATAGTTAAATAATGGAGAATATACCTGTAATAAGCTCTGTAGTGCATGCCCCCCCCCCCCTATCCACGGTATATCTATCCATCGTATATTTCAAGCTAAACGAAAGCGTCAGCAGAGAAAAAGATTGTCTCCTTCATCTACCAGACTCTCTCTCTGACTACAGCTACACACACATGTCCAACATGCCACCGCAAATTCTGAGCACAAATTGGACTCATCGATCATCAATGTATTTCGCCACCGATGGACAACCAAGAGAGATAGTTCAATGATGGAGACAATATATAGCATCAGTGTGTAAAATGTAATGCAATTAATTTTCTCACCTCGAATTCGCCAGTCTCAGAGTCCATGTCCATGATTGAGAAGCTTGTGTCGCGATCGCCATTGTTGTCCATTACGACGTCTTCTGTTATACCTGAAGGGGGACAGCATTCCTTAGTCTGTTCAACAAGACTGGCCCTGTTGACCAGACCATTTGGTACATTATCGTACATCCATCATTACCGCAATTAACTTACCAGTGAAGGTCCCATTCCATATTTGGTGCGTTATCGTATACACATCATTACAGTATTAACTTACCAGTGAACGTCCTGTTCCACATTTGGTGCGTTATCATATATCCATCATTAACGTCATTAACTTACCAGTGAAAGTCCTGTTCCACATTTGGTGCATTATCATATATCCATCATTAACGTCATTACCTTACCAGTGAACGTCCTGTTCCACATTTGGTGCGCTATCATATATCCATCATTAACGTCATTAACTTACCAGTGAAAGTCCTGTTCCACATTTGGTGCGTTATCATATATCCATCATTAACGTAATTAATTTACCAGTGAACGTCCTGTTCCACATTTGGTGCGTTATCATATATCCATCATTAACGTCATTAACTTACCAGTGAAAGTCCTGTTCCACATTTGGCGCGTTATCATATATCCATCATTAACGTCATTAAAGCTGCATAGTCCGATGAAGCATCAAATTTTCAAAACCAAAACAATTATCTAGATTTGATTCTACATATCTAACTTTGATACTCATGCACTTATTAAGCATTTGGTGCCACATACAAGGGAACAATGAGTCAATTTAATAGAACCTGTTACTGCAGAAGCCTATGGTGTCAGACTTTTAGTGTGCTTGCCGAAACTAATTTGACATGGTTGCACATCAAATATCTCAAAACTTAGCGATTTAAAATAAAAGTCACTTCAAACTAAAGTAAGGTAGATTATAACAATGAATTGAATATATGTATCTCAGAAAAATGTTAGAAACCCAAAACCATCGGACTATGCAACTTTAACTTACCAGTGAACGTCCTGTTACCTAAACAACATAAAGATAAACAATAACACAGTAAAGAGAGTCCCTTCTGTGAAATACCTAGGTATAATTCTAGATGAAAACCTCAACTGGGATGAACATATTGATAACTTAAATAATTCAATCATTAAAGTGGCTAACTCATTTAAAATAATCAGATGACGGGTACATCAGGAACATAAAACTCAGGAACTATGCATACGTTTAATCCAAAATCCAGTATGGTATAGAGGTGTGTGGGAGAGCCAAGTTATCAACCCTAAAAAAGGTACAGACACAACAAAACAGAGCCTTGAAAATACTGTACAGCAAAGACTATCTCACCCCAACTAAATCACTTCATAAAGACCTGGGCTTACTTATGGTAACTGACATTTATAAAATATACATTGCAAAATTTGTTTACAAGCAAAACAATGGCCTCCTCCCTGAAATATTTGATAATCTCTTCAAAGAAAACAATCAGGTCCATTCCCATAATACACGACAGATAAACAACATACATCACAAACACACTAGAAACAAATATAGCAAATTAACAACTGAAAACCAAAGACCCAATATCTGGAACTCCATCAGTATCTCATCATAATCATTAGTTAAAAATGTAGCTTAAGTTTAATCATTTGTTATTGTCATCACTTGTTCATCCACATCATGGAGTCCAGCTAGATAAGCATCACTTTTCTGGGATCCTTTCTGTCTGTAAGGAATTTGTATGCATTTATTGTATTACCTCAGTTTATTGTAAACATACCTTGCAGAGAGTTAAAATAAAAGAATTGAATTGAATTGAATTGATGTTCCACATTTGGTGTGTTATCATATATCCATCATTAACGTCATTAACTTACCAGTGAAGGTCCTGTTCCACATATAGTGCATTATTGTATACCCATCATTAACGTAAATAACGTACCAGTGAAGGTCCTGTTCCACATTTTGCGCGTTATCGTATACCCATCAGTTGGACTGGTTCCTGCTTCGAGACTTTCATTCAAAGCCTGGCCATAGTGGATCACGCTGTCATAAAACGCTCCCACGAAGAAGTTCACCTAAAAACAAAACAGATCTTAGCTGAAAATACTAAAAGCTGCATAGTCCGATGGTTTTGAGCTTCTGTAATTTTTCTTAGATAAATATATTAAATGGATGGCTATTGTCTACCTCACTTTAGTTTGACGTACCTTTTTATTTTAAATAGCTAAGATATTTGAAGTGCAAACATGCAAAAGTAGTTTTGGCAAGCACGGCAAAACTCTGACGCCATGTCTTTAGCAGTAAAAGGCTCTATTAAATTGGCTCAGGATACCCTTCTAAGTTCTATGTAGCACCAAATGCTTAGTAAGTGCATCCATATCTAAGTTAGATATGTAGGATCAATTCTAGATAATTGTTTTGGTTTTGAAAATTTGATGCTTCATCGGACAATGCAGCTCAATAATTACTACCATAATCACAAGTTGTTAGATTTGGTAAATTAATATTGAATCTTATTTATCTAATAGAAGAAATTGAAAATAACAAAGCCACATCTAGCTTTACACAATAAATGTCAAATGAAGGGAAAAATTATACCTAGTGTGAGATTCGAACCAGTATTTCTGTCATTCAAGGACTAGCAGCCTAATCAATAGGCTACCTACGTTCCCTGATGCAATCGACCTACCCTCACCTACCTATGTGTGTGGCATTTCACCTGGGGAGATGAGTGGACCGGACGCGGAGGCCGAATCGGTAAGAGCGCAGGCTTCCTTTGCGGAAGGTCGAGTGTTCTAATCCCAACCGAGTCAAACAAATGACTTACAAAATTGATACGTGTCACTACCTAGCCTGGCGCTTGGCATTAATAGGATAGCTCAGTTAACTGGTTAGCTCCGTGTCAGGACAATGTGCCTGAGTGAGATAGTGGGTCATGGTGCTGGGGGTCTGGTATCCCACTAGGGCAGCACTACAAAGTTGCCATGAGTACGCGCTGTCACAAGTTTGGTAACCGTCCTGATATGACCTCAGATGTTTCTAGGACATAAAACCCTAACAAATAACACTACACATTTACATTGCACGACACCGTAATAAACAGACATGCAAATATATACATGTTCATGTTGCTAGGACATAAAACCCCAACAAACAACACTACACATTTACATTGCACGGGACCGTAATAAACAAACACACTAATATATATACATGTTTATGTTGCTAGGACGTAAAACCCTCACAAACAAACAAAACTACACATCAACATTACACGGCACCGTAATAAACAGGCATGCAAATATATACATTTTCATGTTGCTAGGACATAAAACCCCAAAAAACAAACACTACACATTTACATTAGGCAGCACCGTAATAAATAGACATGCAAATATATACATTTTCATGTTGCTAGGACATAAAACCCAAACAAACAAACACTACACATTTACATTAGACAGCACCATAATAAATAGACATGCAAATATATACATTTTCATGTTGCTAGGACGTAAAACCAAAACAAACAAACAACACTACACATTTACATTACACAGCACCGTAATAAATAGACATGCAAATATACATTTTCATGTTGCTAGGACGTAAAACCCAAACACACACTACACATTTACATTCACAGCACCGTAATAAATAGACATGCAAATATATACATTTTCATGTTGCTAGGACGTAAAACCCAAACAAACACTACACATTTACATTACACAGCACCGTAATAAACAGACATGCAAATATATACATTTTCATGTTGCTAGGACGTAAAACCCAAACAAACACTACACATTTACATTACACAGCACCGTAATAAACAGACATGCAAATATATACATTTTCATGTTGCTCGGACATAAAACCCCAACAAGCAACACTAGAGATCTACACATTTAAATTGCATGGCACCGTAATAAACAGACATGCAAATATATACATGTTCATGTTGCTAGGATGTAAAACCCCAACAAACAACACTACACATTTAAATTGCACGGCACCGTAATAAACAGACACACAAATATATACATTTTCATGTTGCTTGGACATAAAACCCCTACAAACAACACTAGAGATCTACACGCCACCGTAATAAACAGACATGCAAATATATACATTTTCATGTTGCTCGGACATAAAACCCCAACAAGCAACACTAGAGATCTACACATTTAAATTGCACAGCACCGTAATAAACAGACATGCAAATATATACATTTTCAAGTTGCTTGGACATAAAACCCCTACAAACAACACTAGAGATCTACACGGCACCGTAATAAACAGACATGCAAATATATACATTTTCAAGTTGCTAGGACATAAAACCCCAACAAACAACACCAGAGATCTACACATTTAAATTGCATGGCAATGTAGCAAACAGACGCGCACATATCCATGTTCACCTTTTCATCGCCGTAGGTGAAGTTGTACATCTCTTTAGACTTCTGCTTGATGGCTTGCTGGAACTTTTGAAACTCCAGGCTGCTTGGTTCGTAGAGTGCAATCCGCAGCAGGGCGTTGTAGGCCTCACGCGCCAAACTGTCCTGACCGTCATTCCTCCTCCAGTCGTGCTCGCCCCAATAGTTACCTGGCAACGAGCCACTTTCAATCCAATCACTTTTATTCCCGAATATTATTACATCCATATAAACATAATAATAATAATAATAATAATAAGGGTGACATTATAGTGTGTGATTCTACCGAAATTTTAGCCCTGCCCCTAACCCTAAAATGTTAGTTAAATAGGGATCATAGAAGACCCCCATCTGACCTGACTTGACCTGTCTATTTAAAGTTGCATAGTCCGATGGTTTTGAGTTTCTATCAGTTTCTGAGATAAATGTATTAGGTTGATCGTTATAATGTATCATACGTTGGTTTGAAGTAACTTTTATTTAAAATGACTAAGGTTTAAGATAATTGAAGTGCAAATATGTCAAATTAGTTTTGGCAAGCATGCCAAAACTCTGACTCCATAGGATTCAGCAATAACAGCTACTATTAATTTGACTCAGTGTTCCCTTCTAAGTGGCAATATATGCTTAATAAGTGCACCAGTATCTAAGTTAGATATGTTGAATCAAATTTAGATAATGGGGGACCTCCGACTTTTTAGTTCAAGTTCCTGCCGTTCGCATCGCCATTGAAGTAGTGGGCCTCTTGGGAACACTGTAACACTGCAAATTCAATGGCTATGAGCAATCTTCATACAGAAGAAGTGTAATATCTCTAAAACTACATGCCATCAAATTGCTGAACTAATACTTCATTATGAATACTGGGTTTTTTTTTGTGTGTTTTTTTTTGGTCCATTAGTTGTTTAAGCAGGGGAAATTTCAGTCATAGACGACTGGTCTTCCTCATTCCACTGCTGGTCGATAGAAAGCCCGAGCCTACACTTTTACGACCCAAGGGATTTTTAACCTCCCACACCACATAGACATGGTATGAGAGCAAGCGGCCTTTGATGACCCTGTAAGTTATACACAGCGGTGGAAATCCAAATTGGCAGAGCTGGGGGTACGGGGAATCGAACTGCCGACCCTCAGATTAGGAGACTGACCTAGAAAAAAGTCAGACACTCTAAGCACTCCGCCATAGAGAACGCCATGCCACTATACATGCACAACATGGCACTGTCCCCTACAACACCACACACACCGTCAACCCCCACCACACAGAATGTGTGTATGGTGGCGGGGATGGGAGGTGTGGAAAGGTGGAGGGGCAGGTTGGGGGTCGATGCAATGCTGGTTGAAGACGTATTTATTCAGTGGTGGTAGTGGGGCTTGAATGTTATTATGTCATTGTTATAATAGTTGTTTGTCAAAATGTGGAAGGAGGGAGGGGTCTAGGGGCAGAGGGGCGGACAGGCAGGGAGAGAGCAGGCATGAGAGAGGGCGAAGTCAATGGGTCGTTCAGTAAGTCACATTATATATTTGCAGTGCCAGGTTTTGGGCCTGAATAACTAGGTGAGCACTGTATGCATTTTTAAATGCAAGGATCGAACCCGCTTCTCTGGTTTTGGTTGGGAGTTCATTCCACATGACACTTCCTTTGTAAATCGGAGCTCTGATTAACTTATTTGTATTAGGGTTGGGCACCCAGAGTAGGGTCGATGTAGGGTCGATGTCCCCCTTCTCGTTACCCTTGTTGTGTGATCTATGCATTTGTCATCACTTGCATGTTTATACATCAGCGTCATTAGGTGTAGGTTTCTACGTACATCTAGAGTGTCCAGCCCTGCTCTGTTATGCATTTCAACCACACTTAGTGTCTTGCCTTGGAATACTGTTCTGATAGCTCTGTTTTGCGTTCTTTGTAATTTGGTCTCTTGCTGCTTCGTTAGTAATCCATAGATGATATCGTTGTGGTCTACAATTGGTAATATTGTTGACTTGTACAGCTGTAGTGCAGTATTCTCACTTACATAGGTCCTTATTTTTCTGAACGTGTTCATTTTTAGTGCCAGTGTTTGGTTAAGTCTTGCCAGTTGTTGGGTACCACTTAGAGTCACATCGAGAGTTGTGCCTAGGTACTTATAGGAGTTCACCTCACAAAGCACTAAGCCACCCATCTGCAGTTGTATTGGCCAGGCCCTCGCCTTCCTTGCTTTGGTTCCATAGATTATGTACTCAGTTTTAGTGCCATTTAATGTTAGTTTATTCTCATGACACCATGTATTCACTCCATCCAGTACCATTCCAGCCTCAGTTGCGGCTATGGCAAGGTCATCGTTATGTATAGTTAGTGCTGCATCATCGGCAAATAATGTGAAAGATGCTTTGTTGGAAACTAGAGGTAGGTCATTTATAAATATTAGAAACAGTAGGGGTCCCAGAGTGGAACCCTGTGGAACTCCTGTTTTTATTTCTCGGGTGGTCGAGTTGGTACCACTTAGTTTTGTGTATTGTTTTCTATTGCTGGGGTAATTTGCTATTTGTACATCTGTTGTGGTTCAGGTGTTTTTGTGTGTGCTTTTTATTATTTTTTTTTTTTTCTCACTTGCCTCATATGACCCATCTCATCTTCCATAAAATTCACAAATCACTTAATTTGATATGTAAATAGTTCTAAGCACCATCTGGGCTGGATTGTAGGGCATCATGACTCAGGTTGCATACGTGACCTTGATGCTCTACAATTCCATGTATTAGCTTTCTTTTGCCCTCAATAAAAAAGTAAAAAATAAAAAAAGGAAACCTGTGTATTTGCGGTGGATCCCATCAAACTATTAATGCTGCTGCATTAGCTAATACAAAAGATCTGAAGGTAAAAAAATGCAGATATATCACACAGATTTTGAAATATAACAATTCAAAAAGCATATTGCTTCTGATTCATTGGAGCTTCCAGTGAATTTATGATTTGAATGTTTGACCCCGTTGAGAATTTTATTAGGTTACTATGCACACCAGACCGGGTAAATTCCATGAGGTGACCTGAAGTCACCCTACGCCCACCTTGTGATACCACATGCGGGGGAGTTGTGGCCTAAGGTCTTGCAAATTTCTTTTAAAAGTTTAATGCCAATTTAAACAAATCACAACCCCTTGCAGCGAACAAAAACAGTACAGTCGCCGCACGGCCACCGTATCCTATCATACGGCCAACCTACAGTTTTGGCAATTGGGCAATTTATGGTCGCCGCAAACACGCTCTATGTATGTATGCATGCATATACATGTATATATGTATGTGTATGTATGTATGAAACTACATAGGCCTGCTGGTCAATCAATGACCTCAGCACTCATCTTAATGGTGCAGTCAAACTACGACGTGATGGCCCAACGTGACTCCGACGTGGCGACTTTTTGTCATCACGTCGGATCACGTTAAAGTCACGTTAAGCTCTCGGCGCTTCTCGGCGCTTCTCGTCGCCTCCCGTCGCCTCTCGTCGAGGTTTTGAGCATGCTCAAAATACTTTGATGTGGCGCGACGAGTTGATAAGACGTGCGCGTCACGTTACGGTCACGTCACGGTCAAGTTAAGCTCTCGGTCACGTTAGGCTCATGGTCACGTTATGGTGGAGCCGTGGTGCAGTCACACTACGACGTAATGGCCAACGTTGTGGATTAGTATTACTAGTGTTACTACTGGTTGTTGGTTGTTGGTTGGTTGGTTGTTGGTTGGTTGCTGGTTGATTGTTGGTTGGTTGCTACTAGTACCACTAATAGTACTACTAGTACTACTACTAATAGTACTACTAGTACCACTAATAGTACTACTAGTAACACTAATAGTACTACTAGTACCACTAATAGTACTACTAGTACTATTAGTACCACTAATAATAATACTAGTACCACTAATAGTACTACTAGTCCCACTAATAGTACTACTAGTACTACTAGTACCACTAATAATACTACTACTACTACTACTAGTACCACTTGATTGTTGGTTGGTTGGTTGTTGGTTGGTTGGTTGGTTGGTTGTTGGTTGGTTGCTGGTTGGTTGTTGGTTGGTTGCTGGTTGATTGTTGGTTGGTTGCTACTAGTACCACTAATAGTACTACTAGTACCACTAATAGTACTACTAGTACCACTAATAGTACTACTAGTACCACTAATAGTACTACTAGTACCACTAATAGTACCACTAATAGTACCAATAATACTACTAGTACTACTAGTACCACTTGATTGTTGGTTGGTTGTTGGTTAGTTGGTTGGTTGTTGGTTGGTTGCTGGTTGGTTGCTGGTTGGTTGCTGGTTGATTGTTGGTTAGTTGCTACTAGTACCACTAATAGTACTATGAGTACCACTAATAATACGACTAGTACCACTAATAGTACTACTAGTACCACTAATAGTACTACTAGTACCACTAATAATACTACTAGTACCACTAATAGTACTACTAGTACCACTAATAGTACTACTAGTACCACTAATAGTACTACTAGTACCACTAATAATACTACTAGTACCACTAATAATACTACTAGTACCACTAATAGTACTACTAGTACCACTAATAATACTACTTAGTACCACTAATTGTACTACTAGTACCACTAATATTACTACTAGTACCACTAATAGTATTACTAGTACCACTAATAGTACTACTAGTACCACTAATAGTACTACTAGTACCACTAATAGTACTACTAGTACCACTAATAGTACTACTAGTACCACTAATAGTACTACTAGTACCACTAATAGTACTACTAGTACCACTAATAATACTACTAGTACCACTAATATTACTACTAGTACCACTAATAGTACTACTAGTACCACAAATCGTCCTCTCTCATTCGGACGACGATATACCCTCGTCGACCACACCGCGGTATCGTCCAACTTGGCCCCGAATTTGCATAACACGTCAGGTTTTTCGAAAGTCGCCCACGTCGAACTCACGTTGGCCATTACGTCGTAGTGTGACTGCACCATAACCCAGTTCAGGTGCAGTGAGTCTTCAAATCTCCTCTTGTGGGCGATAATAGGGCTGTTATAGACACAAGTAAGTCAAATTGTTCTGTACTATGATTCATGACCGCAAAACATAGTAAACTATAATATAAAATATTAGGAATTGTATTTTAGTTTGATTTATCCCGAAACAACTCATATTAAAGGCAAGAAATTGAAAGACAACATGATTAATTTGTTTCACTACGTTTTGACATCACGACTCTCTGGGATTCGCCCCCTCGAACCATTAAAAGCAGCTAATTAAACATGAAGAGTTCCACATCACACAGTTTACCATTATACATGAAAAGTTCCACATCACACAGTTAACCATTAAATATGAAGAGTTCCACATCACACAGCCTACCTTTAAACGTGAAGAGTTCCACATCACACAGTTTACCTTTAAACTTGAAGAGTTCCACATCACACAGTTTACATTTAAACGTGAAGAGTTCCACATTACACAGTCTACCATTAAACATGAAGAGTTCTACATCACATAGTTTACCATTAAACATGAAGAATTCCACATCACACAGTTTACCATTACACATGAAGAGTTCCACATCATACAGTTTACCTTTAAACGTGAAGAGTTCCACATCACACAGTCTACCATTAAACATGAAGAGTTCCACATCACACAGTTTACCTTTAAACTTGAAGAGTTCCACGTCCATGAAGACATACTCCCCGTTAGTGTAGCCCAGTCGTAGTGCTGCCAGCATGAACAGACGCACCATCCGGCCAGCAACCATCAGGATGATCACTGCAACCCGAACAGGGAAACACCTCATTCATTTAGAAACAAACTTGTGTTATTAAGCAGTCTAAGATTATTGCAACCCGAACATGAAAACACCTCATTCATTTAGAAACAAACAGGTGTTAATAAACAGTCTAAGATCACTGCAACCCGAACAAGAAAACACCTCATTCATTGAGAAACAAACATGTGTTAATAAGCAGTCTGAGATCACTTCAACCTGAACATGAGCTAAAGACCTCATTCATTTAGAAACAAACATGTGTTAATGAGCAGTCTAAGATTACTTCAACCCGAACATGAGTTAAACACCTCATTCATTTAGAAACAAACATGTTTTAAAAAGCAGTCTAAGATCACTTCAACCCAAACATGAGTTAAAGACCTCATTCATTTAGAAAAAGACACGTTTTAAAAAGCAGTCTAAGATCACTGCAACCCGAACCTGAGTTAAAGACCTCATTCATTTAGAAACAAACATGTTTTAATAAGCAGTCTAAGATTACTTCAACCCGAACATGAGTTAAAGATCTCATTCATTTAGAAACAAACATGTTTTAATGAGCAGTCTAAGATTACTTCAACCCGAACATGAGTTAAAGACCTCATTCATTTAGAAACAAACATGTTTTAATGAGCAGTCTAAGATTACTTCAACCCGAACATGAGTTAAAGACCTCATTCATTTAGAAACAAACATGTGTTAATAAGCAGTCTGAGATCACTTCAACCCAAACATGAGTTAAAGACCTCATTCATTTAGAAACAAACATGTTTTAATGAGCAGTCTAAGATTACTTCAACCCGAACATGAGTTAAAGACCTCATTCATTTAGAAACAAACATGTGTTAATAAGCAGTCTGAGATCACTTCAACCCAAACATGAGTTAAAGACCTCATTCATTTAGAAACAAACATGTTTTAATGAGCAGTCTAAGATTACTTCAACCCGAACATGAGTTAAAGACCTCATTCATTTAGAAACAAACATGTGTTAATGAACAGTCTGAGATCACTTCAACCCAAACATGAGTTAAAGACCTCATTCATTTAGAAACAAACATGTTTTAATGAGCAGTCTAAGATTACTTCAACCCGAACATGAGTTAAAGACCTCATTCATTTAGAAACAAACATGTGTTAATAAGCAGTCTGAGATCACTTCAACCCAAACATGAGTTAAAGACCTCATTCATTTAGAAACAAACATGTTTTAATGAGCAGTCTAAGATTACTTCAACCCGAACCTGAGTTAAAGACCTCATTCATTTAGAAACAAACATGTGTTAATGAACAGTCTGAGATCACTTCAACCCAAACATGAGTTAAAGACCTCATTCATTTAGAAACAAACATGTTTTAATGAGCAGTCTGAGATCACTTCAACCCGAACATGAGTTAAAGACCTCATTCATTTAGAAACAAAAATGTGTTAATAAGCAGTCTAAGATTACTTCAACCCGAACATGAGTTAAAGACCTCATTCATTTAGAAACAAGCAGGTTTTAATAAGCAAAAATCACTTCAATCCAAATCTGAGTCAAACATTTATTCTTGAAGATTTATACTGCCTATCATGGATAAGTCTGAATATACTTGTTTTCTCCATTAGACAGGTTGTCGATAGAAAGCCCTAGCCTACACTTTTACCGACCCAAGGGATTTCCCACACCACATAGACATGGTATGAGAGCAACTGGCCTTTGATGATGCTGTAAGTTATACACAGCAGTGGAAATCCAAATTGGCAGAGGTGGGGGCACGGGGAATCGAAACACTGACATTCAGACAGGAGTCTGACCTAGAAAAAAGTCAGACACTCTAACCACTCTGCCACAGAGAACACCAAGCATTACATACATATACGTAGTTAACTCGAGTTGGGTTGATGAACTGTATTTAAGGCGCTCAAATATTTACATTCATTTTAATTTATACAGTCCTTATTGAAATAATGGCCACATTATGACAGTTCTGCTCTGCCTTCTTTACTGTGCCTACTAGTTTGTGATTCATCAATGATATTAGTGGATCTCACCTCTTGATTCTAGGGACGCTACCTGAAGAACTAGGGTGATATTGTCTGACTGGTAGTAGTTGATAATCTTCGGTTGATATCCTTGTCTCTGTATTCAAAAGCAAATTATTTTTTGGTTAATGAATTTGATTTATATGGATGTCATTTCACCGCGCTGTAACGCTGGTCTTCCAGCTACTTATACAAATGTATATGTGATTTTTAAAGAATAACTAAAATACATGATACAATGAGTAAACAGATATAAGGTAGCCTACACTGTTTAGAATTACACCTAATTAGCAACGTTGACAAAGTCTTTCAAGTAATAAGTAAAAGGATATAAGATACATTAATTAGAATTTCGACTATTCAATAATGTTAACAAAGTGCTTAAAGTTATAAGTAAAAGGATATAAGATCTATTATTTAAAATGACCACTATTTACTAATGTTGATAACGTTTTTAAAGCTATAAGAAAAAGGATATAAGGTACATGAAATAGAATTGCAACGCTTTAGCAATGTTGACAAAGTGTTTAAAGTAATAACTAAAAGGATATAAGGTACATTATTTAGAATTAAAATGCTTTGGCAATGTTGACAAAGTGTTTACAGTAATAACTAAAAAGAACATAACATCCATTATTTCTATTTACAAGTCTTTAGTAATATCGACAATGGTTTTAAAGTAATAAGTAAATGGATATAAGGTCCATTATTTAGAACTACAACTCTTTCGCAATGCTTACAAAGCTTTCAAAGTCTTTGTCATAGTTCAATATAACCAGTTATATTTTTTATACAATAATGAAGGACGTAGCAAATAAACAAATAGATGTGTCTTAAAAAAAATATGACGCTTTAATCGGAATTTGCAGCTTTAAAACCGACACCCGGTTGGAACCGGGAGCTGACCTTGAGGCCAATGTCGAGCGTCTCGCCCACGATGGAGGCGTGCAGGTCGTCACGTGACCGGATGAGGGCGATGTCTGTGTAGTTGAACTTTATGAACACTGCTCCAAACACTCTGCGCAGCCGGCATTGGCAGTAGGCGAGGCGAGTCATGGTGGGGAAGTCCGTCTTGTCCTTGAACTGCCCGCTGTCACCCAGTCCTGGAGTAGGTCAAGGTAAGCCAGTTAAAGCTGCATAGTCCGATGAAAACAGCAAATTTTCAAAAACCGAAGCAATTATCAAGATTTTGTTCTACTTTTTTTTCTTTTCAGTGATTGTTTGTTTATTCTGCTCATACCGGTTAAGATTGTTTTGTAGTGTTGTTTTACGTCCTAGCAACATCTAAGGTCATATCAGGATGGATAGCGGTTAAGTGCATGCACTTGTTTTCGCCGCAGTGCACATATCTAACTTGGATACTGATGCATGTATTAAAGTCGGATAGTCCGATTGTTTTGAGTTTTTGTCAGGTTTCTGAGATAAATATATTAAATTACTTTTTATAATCTACCATACATTGAAGTGACTTTTATTTTAACCTTCGGACTATGCAGCTTTAACAGGCTTAAAGTTGCACAGTCCGATGGTTTTACATTTCGGTCATTTTCTGAGATAAATATAGCAGGCTGATCGCTATGGCCTACGTTACTTTAGCTTGTTGAAGTGGCTTTTATTTTAAATGGCTAACTTTTGAGATATTTGAAGTGCAACCATGTAAAATTAGTTTTGGCATGTATGCCATACCTCTGACACCATAGGCTTCTGCAGTAACAGGTTCTGTTAAATTGCCTCAATATTCCCTTCTATCTGGCGACAAATGTTTAATAAGTGCATCAGTATCTAAGTTAGATATGTAGAATCAAATATAGATAATTGTTTTGGGTTTTGACAATTTTATGCTTCATCAGACTATGCAGCTTTAAACATTTCTCACAGCACAGACGGGAATACTGAGCCAATGCAATAGAATCTGTTACTACAGAAGCCTATGGTGTCAGAGTTCTGACGTGCTTGCCAAAATTTAATTTGCATGGTGGCACTTCAAATATCTCAAAAGTTAGCAATTTAAAATAAAAGTTACTTCAAGCTAAAGTAAGGTAGGCTATGACAATCAATTTAATATATTTATCTCAGAAAAATGTCAGAAATTCAAATCAGATGATGCAACTTTAGGTTTTGGGTATTTTCATATGATGGCTCTCGAAAGTGATAACTGGTTTCTGTGGTGTCTATTTAGGTCTCTCCCCCTTCCTCTCTCATGCTCCTTCCTCTCCTTCCTCTCTCCGATAGAGAGGGAAGAAGAGAGGGGATAGGAGAGATGACACAGGAAGGAGAGAGAATGGGACAGGAAGGAGAGGGGAGCAAGGAAGGACAGAGGAAGGAGAGAGGAAGGAGAGAGGAGGAAGGAAGGAAGGGCAGAGGAAGGAGAGGAAGGGCAGAGGAAGGAGAGAGCAAGGAGAGAGCAAGGAGAGGGCAAGGAGAGGGCAAGGAGAGAGGAAGGAGAGAGGAAGGAGAGAGGAAGGAGAGAGGACGGAGAGGAAGGAGAGAGGAGTAAGGAAGGGGAGAGGAGTAAGGAAGGGAAGAGGAGTAACGAATGGAAGAGGAAAGAGAGAGGAAGGAAGGAGAGGAAGGAGAGGAAGGGGAGAGGAAGGGGAGAGGAATGAGAGAGCAAGGAGAAAGCAAGGAGAGAGCAAGGAGAGAGCAAGGAGAGAGGAGTAAGGAGGGAGGAATGTGAGAGGAATGTGAGAGGAAGGTGAGAGGAGTCAGGAAGGGAAGAGGAAGGAGAGAGGAAGTACAGAGGAACGAGAGAGGAAGGAGAGAGGAAAGAGAGAGGAAGGAGAGAGGAAGGAGAGAGGAAGGAGAGAGGAAGGAGAGAGGAAGGAGAGAGGAAAGAGATAGCAAGGAGATAGCAAGGAGAGAGCAAGTGGAGAGGAATAAGAGCGGAAAGAGAGAGGAGTAAGGACAGAGGAGTAAGGAGGGAGGAAGGTGAGAGGAAGGGAAGAAAAGAGAGAGGAAGGAGATAAGAAGGAGAGAGGAAGGTGAGAGGAGTAAGGAAGGGAAACGGAATGAGAGAGGAAGGAGAGAGGAAGGGGAGAGGACGGAGAGGAAGGAGAGAGGAAGGGGAGAGGAAGGGGATAGGAATGACAGAGGAAGGACAGGGGAAGGAGAGAGGAAGGGAAGAAGGAGAGAGGAAGGACAGAGGAAGGACATAGGATTGAGAGAGGAAGAAGAGAGGAAGGGGAGAGGAAGGAGATAGGAAGGCAGAGGAGGGAGAGAGAAAGGGGAGAAGAAGGACAGAGGAAGGAGAGGAAGGACTTAGGATTGAGAGAGGAAGGAGAGAGGAAGGGGAGAAGAAGGAGAGAGGAATGTCAGGAAGGAGAGGAGTAAGGATGTGAAGAGGAATGAGAGAGGAAGGACAGAGGAAGGAGAGGAAGGACAGAGGAAGGGGAGAGGAAGGGGAGACGAAGGACAGAGGATTGAGAGAGGAAGGAGACAGGAAGGGGAGAAGGAGAGAGGAAGGACAGAGGAAGGAGAGAGGAAGGACAGAGGAAGGACAGAGGAAGGACCAAGGAAGGAGAGAGGAAGTACAGAGGAAGGGGAGATGAAGGGGAGAGGAAGGAGATGAAGGAGAGAGGAAGGACAGGAAGAAGAGAGGACTGAGAGAGGAAGGCTAGGGGAGGGAGAGGGGAAGGAGAGAGGGCGGCGAGAGGAAGGAGAGAGAGGGAGACCTAAATAAACAACATATAAACCAATTACCGGTACTATCAGCTACGGCTACTGGTTACTTTTGTCAACCACACAATGCGCATGTGCGGAAAATCTGTGATGTAAACATAAACATTGAACGCATCCATAGGCTGGTCAGACACTTGCTCAGATCGCCTTCTGTGGATAGCAATAAAACTATTGCAAAGACCGCTAGGGAAAAAATAAAAGGAACTGGCAGTCCCCATCCCTAATCAGGGGCGTAGACAGAAATAAAGAAATTGTAGGCGCTAAATTGTTCAGACGTGTTATAGGCAATTTTTTTATTGTTAGCACAAAATAAAAAGTGCATATAATAACAGATTTAGTATGGAAAAGGGCACAAAATTGCCCACACATGATTACAGGAAATTAAACAAAATTGTAAGCACAACATTTAAAAAATGCATATTATAAAAGAGTTAGTATGAAGAAAAAGTACAAAATTGTCTACAGGTGCTTACAGGAAAAAGTATTTTTATTGTAAGCCCAATTTATTTTTAAAGTACATATTATAAAAGATTGTGTATGAGAGAAAAGCACAACATTGTTCACATGTGCTTACAGGAAATTTAAAAATAAATGTTTGCACAAATTTCTTTTTATAGTGTATATCATAAAAGACTTAGTATGGAAAAAAGGACAAAATTGGTTGCGCGTGCTTACAGGAAATTAAAAAAGATTGCACAAAATAAAAAAGTGCATATTATATCAGATTTAATATGGACAAAAATATGATGCTGAGAGAAATTGTTCGCACGTGCTTACAGTGTGACAATGTAGCTACGCCCCTGCTGAGGAGCAAGGTTGTATTGTGGATGTCGGCTGGTGTCCAGCGGGCATCGGTCTCTCACCTGTGACTATGGGAATGTTCCAGTAGGCTGCAAGTCGCCCCACAGGTGCCAACGCGAAGGTACAGCCAGGGCCTATGAGGGCGGCGATCCCTAACTTATAGTACATGTAGGCTGCTATGCCTATAAACAAAAACAAAACAAAGTTAAAGCGCTTTAATTATTCATTTTAAAGCTGCATAGTCCGATCAAAGTATCAACATTTCAAAGCCAAAACAATTATCTAGATTGTATTCTACTTATCTAACTTAGATACTGGGTCACTTATTAAACATTTGTCACCACACAGGAGGGAATACTGAGTCAATTTAATAGAACATGTTACTGCAGAAGCCTATGGTGTCAGAGTGTTAGAGTGCTTGACAAAATAAATTTTGCACAGTTGCACTTCAAATCTCTCAAAAGTTTGCCATTTAAAATAAAAGTTACATTAAACTAAAGTAAGGTACATTTTAACGATCAACCTAATATATTTATCTCAGAAAATGACAGAAACTCAAAACCATCGGACTATGCATCTTTAAATGTCTTCAGAATAGAATCGTGTATATTCCTACAATGCCCAAGCTGCTATATGCACTAGTATTTCAGGTGAAATGCCACCTTTATACCCCTGTCACACTACGACGTAACGAGCAAACGTAAGCCTGACGTGATTATGTTGACGTACGTTGGGTTACGTTATGATGACGTCAGAATGACGTTAGACTGACGTAGAGCTACGTCACATTACATCGTGTTACGTCGGCGCACGTCAAAGTTTTGAACCTGTTCAAAACTTTCGACGTAAATCGAACGTAAGGGTTTACGTTCGCCGTACGTTCTGTACACGTTCGGCGAACATCAATGACGTTAAACGGACGTTAGTCAAACGCTGCTCACTACGTTCAACTATGTTCCACTACGTTGACCCACATTAAACCCAGTGGAAACGTCCACGCGGCGTAATGTGAACGTCAGGAGAACGTCAGGAAAACGTCAGGAGAACGTCAGGAGAACGTCAGGAGAACGTCAGGAGAACGTACATTCAACGTACGTTCAACGTTTCGTCACCATGTCATGATGTATGTAACATCACATAACGTAGTTCTGGCGATGGAATAACGTAGTTCTGGCGATGGAATAACGTTCATAACGTTCCGTGAGCGTAATGACGTTGTCCTCTCTCGTTGAATGATGGTATCACTACGATTTACCGACGTTATGCTCTCGTCAACTACGCTGCATCCACGTTCAACTTGTGCCCAAATTTGCATACTACGCCAAGAAGTTCAACGTTCTTCACGTTCTCCCTACGCTGACATCGTTACGTCGTAGTGTGACAGGGCCTTTACAGGTAGATGTGGGTAGGTGGGTTGCAGCAGGGGGGCTAGATGCACGAAGTATATGTGAGCAAATTATTGTTTATTTCCTGGAGCTTTACATCCTGGCAACATCTAAGGTCATATCAAGACCGGTATCGACTTGTGACAATGCACACTCATGGTGATTTAATAGTGCTGCCCCACTGGGAGACCAGGCCAGCAGCACCATGCGCCGATATCCCACTCAGTCACATTATCCTGACACTGAGGTAACCAGTCCTTGCCCTATTCTAGTAATGCTGAGTGCCAGGTTAGGTAGCGACTTGTATCAACTTTGTAATTCGTTGGATTGACTCGGCTGGGATTCAGACTTATGGACGTAGGCCATTTAAAAGACTTACAATTCTACTGGGATGAGTGTAGTAGTCTGCACAGACCTCTCACACAAGGATCCACATAGACAGGCAGGAGTGGGTAGGGTGATGACATCAGGGAGCCGATGTGGTGTAAAGGTTAGCACATTATCCCAGAATGCAAGGGCTGTGGGTTCGGATCCTGCTCTGGGCACAATATTTCCCATTTTCATCACACCCCACCCACCACCCACCCACCCACACACACACACACATTCGAGCAGATGAAGTGGTGAGTAAAATCCCGGTTCAAATTTCACAATCCTATATACTACTAGCAGCATTCAGGTATATTAGTTACTACATGTATAATACAGTACAACGCCGTTAAACCAAGCTCGGTTAAACCAAATGATCGGTTAATCCAAACTTTTTTCGGCGGCCTGGCAAAATACTACCATTTATCATATAAAAAAGTTGGTTAAACCAAAGTTGATTAATCCAAACTATCGGTTAATCCAAACAAAATTGTCGGCCCCCAGGCCACTTCCGGTATGGTTAAACCAAACTTTCATGTGGTTATAAGGTCATCTGAGACTTTTTATATGATAAATTTTAGTATTTTGCCAAGCCGCCGAAAAAAGTTTGGATTAACCGATCGTTTGGTTTAACTGAGCTTGGTTTAACTGGGTTATACTGTATATACATTAAAAAAACAATAATCAAAGTGTCCACATATATTGTACATTGCATTCATAATGCACCTGCGTTTTTGCCAAAGCCAAGTCAAAACCAGAGCTCGGTTAAACCACTGATCGGTTAATCCAAACAAATTTCTATGGTCCCTTCAAGTTTGGTTTAACGGAGTTACACTGTATACATAGTAGCCAGTAATATATTACGCAGAAATCGACTTGCAGATTTGTTGGCTTGTTGAGGTTTTACCTCCTAGCAATATATGATGACATATCAGAGCGGGTACTCGCTTGGATATAGTGCGCTGTCCCACTGGGAAACCATGCTGCTAGCACCATGACCCGATATCCCATTCAGCCACATTATCCTGATACTGGGCAAACCAGTCCTTGCCCTATCCTATTAAGCCCTAGTCACACCACGGCTTGTGGCCACTTGCGACTACTTTACGACCACTTTGGACAAAAGAACTCAGTCACTGGCAATTGCGGCCATCAGGAAGTTGTAACTACTGCAATAGAAGCCTCCTTGCGACCAAAATGGTCGCAAGGAGATCGGCGACCACTGAGGATCATTTTGCGACCACATTACGAACACTTGTGACCATTTTGTGGCCACTTGCGACCTCTTTGCGACCCACCCTTTTTTGTGGTCACTAATGCCCCAGTATGCAGGTATTGCATGTATAGCAATATCTCAGGGAGTTTGACGCCCCTGCCCTGCAGAGTTGTAAACCACTGCCTTGTGGTACAGGTTCTTGACAGAACTGAAGGCTAAGGGAGCAAACCCTAAACAGAAAATCATGTCACTGTGGCAGCATTAAGGGCGGTTGATGTATGGAACTCCCAACATCTCCCGACCAGCCACTGCAGGGACAAATAGTTTTGTGCTTGTCTTGACATGTTCTTGCCGGTGTGAAACCTCTATTTGCTCCCCGGGAGAATGCCGCTGGTAACTTGTAAAAGCCAGCAGCACTTCAACACTTTTGCAGGCAGCTTTCATGAAATGTACAACCGCACAAAAGGTCACAACTCTCACAGTAGAGAGCGAAATGGAGAGCGGCAGTCAAGTAATGAAAGCAGTCTTTGTCGCATCGCGACCGACAGCATGATGATGAATGCCCCAGTCACACGACGGCCTGCGTTCGCTTGCGTTCACTTGCCAACCAAAAGTCTGCGAGCTCCTTGTGCCAAAAATGAAACAATTTGTTACAAACTATTTTAATACGTCACCATGTCGACAATGATGCATGAGGCGACATTGTGACGTCATCGCCGGCCGGATCGTATTGGTATACCGGATGTGGGACTATGTTGTTCTATTCTTCTCATCTTTTATCAAGTAAATCTAGTCAAACCAACCCAATAAAGCATTTACACCATTATGGCTATAGACGCTTTTCATAACTGCCACGTAGTAATGCTGGTTAAATACATAAATAATCAATTTTGCGGTTGCATGTGTGCATTATTTTGTGACTCAGAAGTGAGTACCTAGGCCACATTGCTAGGGAAAACTGCACTACTTCGCAGCGATTGGTGGAGACGCCAGAGGTCGCAAGGAGATTGTTGGTGCTGCAGCGACAACCTCCTTGCGACCAAACAGGGCCGAAATGGTCGGCGATCACTCGCAGAGCACTCGGCGATCAGTCGTAAGGTGGTCGTAAGATGGTCGTAATCTAAGTGCAAAATGCTCGCGGATCGATCATAAGCGAACGCAGGCCTCATGTGATTGGGGTATAAGTGGTCACAAGGGGTCGCAAGCAGCAGTGTGACTGGGGTATTAATGCCAAACACCAGGCTCGGTAGCGACAAGTATTAATTGTCTAAGTCATTGGTTTAACTTCAGGTTCAAAACCACAACCTTCGACAGGCTTGGTAGTGAAAAGTGGCAATTTGGTGATACCCGAATGACACTGCTGCTTGCGACCACTTTGCGACCACAAAAAAAGTTTGGTCGCAAAGAGGTCGCAAAGTGGTCGCAAAGTGGGCACAAAATGGTCCTGAGTGTTCACTCAATATCATCAAAGACCCTATAATACTAAGATGGCTCACTCCCTATCTCTCCCATGGTAATGTAAATTTTGCAGTGCCACCTTGTGGTGGGTTTGATCAGCCCGGCTGTTGGTTGGTGTTTCACATGTAAACACAGGCAATTATATTATACATGATATAGGTAAGTATGAATACACATCAATATGAAATTGCTATGAACAAATAAACATCATCATCAGCATCATCATCATCATCATCGCCATCATCACACATCTTTCACATTCATATATATATATATTTATACATAGAATATAGCACCTGTTTAACCAAGAGAACAGCCAGCGCACCAAGTGGTGGGTTTGATCATTTTGATTACACAGGACAGGCTGAGTGAGCCGTCTTAGTATTATAGGGTAGTTGATATCATATACCACCACAGCTCGTTATTTGCTAATCTTTATTTTCCAAGCATATCAAATATGGATGTGTTTTTATTTCCCGTCATTCTGCCGGTTTCCAAGCTCAAATAACATGCTTCTTTGTTTGTAATTAGTCTCCTAATTAGCAAGCTCGGTTGTTCCATCCTGCATCATTTCACAGCTCTCTCTCTCTCTCCCTCTCCCTCTCTCTGTCTGCCTATCTGTCAGTCTCTCTCTATATGTTGTTTTGGAGGTGAAGAAGGTTTACATCCTACTAGCCTAATACCATCTAAGGTTATATCAACGTTGGGTACCGCATCAGGAGAGTGCACATTCATAGCGACTTAGTGCTGCTCCACAGAGGAATCAAGTCATTGGAACCATGACCCAATATACCACTCAGTCACATATTCCTGACACTGAGCCACCCTGTCCTTGCCCTATCCTATTCTCGTGGAGCTGATGCAAATGGAAAATAATTCATCTAGAGTAAGACTTGAACACACTTTTTGTTATTCCAGGGCTAGTATCCTAACCATAACACTATCTAGGCTTCCTGATGCAATCACCCTACCCACACCTACCTGTCTATGTGGATCCTTGCCTAAGAGTTCAGTGCAGACTATCACACAATGAATGCCGAGTACCAGAGTATATAGCGACAAGTGTCAATTTTGAAAGTCATTGGTTCGACTCAGTCGGGTTTCGAACCCAGGACCCACACGGGAATCCAGCCAGCGCTCCTACCGAATTAGCCCCCGCGTTCGGTGACTTTACATTATACATATATATAGGTCGTTTCATGGTAAATGGGGCCAAAGTGTGACATGAGGGTCAAAATGAATATTGTGTATTTTCCTAATCTTTTCACTGAGTAGCCAATTCTTGTCCATATATATATATATACTGGTAACCTGAAGGAAAAGATAGTTTGGGTTACCATCTTGCCAGAAAAACAAGAACTAATTGAGTAGCCAGCCCCAAGTGTGGACTGATTAATCAACAAGCGTGGATTTATTAATCAAAACAATTATTTAAGTAAATGTATTGCATGAAACAATTAGTGTTTATGTTGTGATACCTTAAGTATTGAAAAGTACTGTAAAGAAATCTGCAAAGGATGATTATCTTCTCCGTTTTGAGTTGTGGACGTAACAGAATAGAAGGGGACACCAAAAATAATACGATACTTCAATTTTTTTTTTTTTCATACAATGTAGTAGGAAAATTATATTACTACTCATGGTACTCCAAAATATGCATGCGCATGCAACAGTACAAGGGTTTTCTTGTTGAAGCTTTGGTATTCACAGAATAGCATATTCCTTGATAAAACAATCAGGAAACAAGCAGGGGACATAACAGTTACATCCAGAACCAGTTTAATCACCATGGAATATTAGATATAAAAAAAATATATATATATATATGCATGCAAAATGAACATTTATTTCAAGTAAGAATCTCCTTGTGTTATTTCATTGAATAACAGGTAATATTCTAAACAAAATAAAGGTCTAGTAGGCTGTAGAAAGTCCACCATCTCCATGTAATAAATTTGTGCCTTTAAAACACCATATTTTTGGAATGAAAATGTTGGCTTTTTTTAATGTCACATTATGCTTTACTTTTTTCATATTTATCCCGTCAAAGTGTACGAATACCATTTATATAAAGAAAATACCTCCTCTACTCTTTCCATAATTGTTTTTAACCATTACATACTGGAAAATACATTGGCTCCATTTACCATGAAACGACCCATATGTATATATATGTATGTACATATATATGTGTGTGTGTGTGCGTGTGTGTGCGTGTGTGAATGTGTGTGTGTGTGTAAGGTCACACCTACATGAAGCTGTCATGTCAAGTGTTGGATGACTAGGAAAGGAATGACTTTTTCTTTGCATTTAGTGGGAATAAGGTACACGCCTGGCTGCTAGAAGGACTGCTGGGAGGGCGGCTAAGGAAGGGAGGGAGGGGAGGGGGGCGGAGGGAGGGGGGCGGAGGGAGGAGTGGAAGGATGGAGGGGGAGGGGCAGGAAGGGAAGGATGGTGGAGGAACGGACGGAGGAGGGAAGGGGGGAGGGAAGGAGGAGGGGGGTAAGGGAAGGAGGGTGGAGGAAGGCGTGGGAAGGGAAGGGGGAGGGAAGGGAAGGGAAGGAGGGAGGGCGGGAAGGAGGGAGGGATGGAGGGGAGAAGGAAGGGGGAGGTATGGGGGAGGGGGAGGGAAGGAGGTTGGGGAGGTGATGGGGGAGGAGGAAGGTAGAGGGAGGGAGGGGGAGAGGAAGGGGAGGAAGGAGAAGGTGGGGAGCTAGAGGGGGTGAGAGGGAAGAAAGGGGAAAGTGTGAGGAGCGAGCTATGCAGATAGAAGACTAGAGCTGGAGAGAGGGAGGAGGAGGGGAGTAGGGGAAGAGGGGGAGGGATGGGAAGGGAGGGGGGAGGGAGGGGGCGGGAAGGAGGGATGAGGGAGGGGAAGGGGGGAGGGGAGGGGGGGGGGGGGGGGGAGACGGGTGGATGGAGAGGGGCGTGGGAAGGAGAGGTGGGAGGGGGAGAGGAGGAGGGGAGGGCGGGAGGGGGTAGGGAGGGGAGAAAGGTAGGGCGGGAGAGGGGGAGGGGGAGTGAGGAGGGAGGGAGGCGGTGGAAGGTGGGGGGGAGAGGGAGGAGGGTAGAGGGGAGAGGGGGGGGGGAGTAGGGGAGGGGGGGGGGAGGAGGGGGGAGGGGGGGGGAGGAAGGAGGGGGGGAGGAGGGGGGGGGGGGGGGAGGGAGGGGGGGAGGGGGAGGGGAGGGGGGGAGGGGGGGAGGGGGGGGAGGGAGGGGGGAGGGGGGAGGGGGGGGGAGGGAGGGGGGGAGGGAGGGGGGAGGGGGGGGGGAGGGGGGGGAAGGGGGGGGGGGAGGGGGGAGGGGGGAGGGGGGAGGGAGGGGAGGGGGAGGGGGGGGGAGGGGGGGGGAGGGGGAGGGGGGGGAGGGGGGAGGGAGGGGGGGGGGGAGGGGGAGGGGGGAGGGAGGGGGAGGGGGGAGGGAGGGGCGGAGGGAGGGGGAGGGGGGGGGGAGAGGGAGGGGGGGGAGGGGAGGGAGGGAGGGAGGGGGGGGGGGGAGGGGGGGGAGGGGGGGAGGGAGGGAGGGGGGGAGGGGGGGAGGGAGGGGGGGAGGGGAGGGGGGGGGGGGAGGGGGGGGGGGGGAGGGGGGAGGGAGGGAGGGGGGCAGGGAGGGAGGCAGGGAGGGAGGGAGGCAGGGAGGGAGGGAGGGAGGGAGGGAGGGAGGCAGGGAGGGAGGGAGGGAGGCAGGGAGGCAGGGAGGCACGGAGGGAGGGAGGGAGAGAGGGAGGGGGAGGGAGGAAGGGAGCGAGGGAGGGAGGGAGGGAGGGAGGGAGGGAGGGAGGGAGAGAGGGGAGGGGAGGGAGGGAGGGAGGGAGGGACGGAGGGAGGGAGGGAGGAGGGAGGGAGGGAGGGAGGGAGGGGAGGGGAGGGAGGGAGGGAGGGGAGAGAAGGAGGGAGGGAGGGAGGGGAGGGAGGGGAGGGAGGGAGGGAGGGAGGGAGGGAGGGAGGGAGGGAGGGAGGGAGGGAGGGAGGGAGGGAGGGAGGGAGGGAGGGACGGACGGAAGGTGGCGCTGCCTGTATGCTGATAGGGTAGAAATGTTTGACCGATGTATCTTTTAATGAAGACAATCCTGCAATCACATATAACGCCGGATTCGAAACTCTCCCATAACAACTGCGCAAATAGCAAATACATAAAACATAATATGGTTGACTGCTTACATAAAGATACAAGTTTGTGTGTTTTTTCTTTGATTAGAAAACAAAGTACGACACAACTCATTAGAAATTTCTCAGAGGCCACACAAATGACGTCACCCCCCATCAACTGTCTGTTCGCACACACACAAAAAAAAAGGATAACAGTCGCCTATGAAGTATAATGTTTCTTGAGATGGCTTTTAATCTTCTGGTTTGCACTATGAGTGGAAAGCTAAAAATACAGGCCCTGTTTGTTAGGTGAGCAGTGTTAGATTACCGTCTGTCCCGGGATGTTACCTGGACGGTCCCCGCTTAATTAACCCATATCTTCATTTACTTCACGGCGCAAACCCAGGTATGCTCCTTACCTGCTATAATATTACTGGATGCTCAACCGCATGAACATCAGATAATACTATAAAACTCTTCCTCTTCATTTCACCTCTGATGCAATCATCCTCAATCAATATAACAAACTCTGGAACCAGTACTTAAAAGAGAAAGGAAAACAAGTTACACAGATGAACAGTGAATAAGTTGTGCTTTATTGGCATCAACCCCTGTCCACCTACCTGTGACCTATCACCTTCACTCCTTACCTGTTGTCCACATTATGTCTCATTACCTTACTTCTATATAGGAAGCAGTGCCTACAGCCCTTGGAACTGGGGTCCTAGAGTCTTCATGGTCTATTATTATCCTATTATTTCATTTATCAAACTACTTATGGAGTAGAGACCAGACGGGATGGCCGAATGAGTTGGAGCGTCCATCTCACATGCTGGTAGATCGTGGGGTCGTGGGTTCGAACCTTGGTCGAGTCAAACCAATGACTTGAAAATTGGTGCTTGTCGCTTCCTAGCCAGGCGCTCGGCATTATCAGGACAGGGCAAGGGCTGGTGTGCTCAGTGTCAGGATAATGTGACTGAGTGGGATATCAGGTCATGGTGCTGGCGGCAGCTCTATAAAGTCAGCATGAGTGTGCACTGTCACAAGTCGGTACCCGTCCTGATATGACCTTAGATGTTGCTAGGACGTAAAACAACAACAAACAAACAAACTTATGGACTACTTATGAATCCCTCTACGTGTATAATGATGTCAGTGTAAATGAATTTTTTTTTTTTTTCTAGGTTTGGGGCCTGGTCCCTGCTGGGTGAAGTGGTGGCACTTATTGTTCTAGTCTGACTAGTGGGGACCAGGCACACCTGGCTCAGGTATGTTCCAAAGTTCGAAAATTTCCGAAATTCGAAACTTACAAATTAACTTAGGCCTATAGAGATCCTTTTCTAGCTTAACATGGTAAAAACTAAAAATGTGTCCCAAGAATTTCGGATAAAAGATTGGGGACCTGTACTACTACTACTAAGTAGGTGGTTTGTAACTTTTGATGCTTTACGGTTACTGGCTGCAAAAACTGCATTAGGTACTGGCACCGATGAATCGATCTGGATGCAAGGAAAGACAGACTTTCGGGGAGGGGTAATGCTGGTGACTTGAGTCTGGGTGCCGTCGTGGAGGAGAGGAGGGGAGAAAAAGGGGTTTCAAGCAAAGAAGAAAGGGCACTAGTGAAAAAAAGGGCCCCACCCAAGCAAGCACTCTCCCCTAGTCTGGGGGAGAGGAGTTAAGCATGTGGGGGGGGGGGGGTCGAGGAGAGAAGAGGGTAGTCTGAAGTAAAGCGAAGTGAGGAGAGTTGAGTCAAAGAGTAATGACTCCTAGTTCTGTGGTGACAAGTCGGTGCGTACAAGTCACGAAAGTAATAGAGGTTAGAAGGTGAAAAGCCAACTGGGCCTCCCCCTCTAGTATTTTCTGAGATCAAACCAGGAGGAGGCCGGCATCTTGAGAGGAGATAGAAGAGAGTGGATGAAGCATGGTCCAAACAGCAAGTGACCTTAGCTTGGTTCCCCGCCACAGACTTGAAGTGCTTAGGTTTGGCATAAAGCATGACATCATTGGGACCAGTGTATTCCTCCACGTATGTGCTACTCTGCGGTGGAGCAGTCAAGGCGTTAAGCCCATATGCCCAATGTATGGTTATATTGTGTAATAACTATGTACCAGTGTTGCAGTTTAAAAAGAACCCGGTATAAAAACGGGGGTTTTCGCAATGCGCATGAGTCAAAGTCAAATGGCGAGCCTGAAAACTTATCTGAATTTCGGGCTTGCTTCTGTCTGTTGGGGAGCTCTCTGGAATTCTAGGGCGAGACAAGCAAGGATTCCTTCAGGAATCATTGTAGTGATTATGTTATGCTTGATAGCATATATATTATCTTCTGCACTAATAGTCCAGAGCCTGCCATAGAGACCTGTATACAACTGCTGAAGAGGAGAATTTGAATGTTGGTTTGAGTACCCCGGTAATAGACATATATAGCTATAAAACTTCACGAGGTGGAATTTTGAAAACCCGTGCAAAACCTGGATGCCGGTGTCGCAGGAAATTGCAAACCCTTGGAAATTGCACACCCCAGGGTTTGCGATTTACTAGGAAATCACAAACCCCCTATGGAAATCTCAAACCCCCCTAGATAAAGGATTCACCCTGTACTCGCAGTACACAGGTGAATACCAGCCCTATATAAAAGCGGTCGAAAATACGGGGAAATGAAATGAGAGCCTAAGTTCACAATCTAAGAAGCAACACTTATTCTTTATATATATATTCCTATTTCCCCGCTACCTTTGAGTTGAAAAATATAATAAAACATCTAGTTTAATAAGATTTAAAAGTGAAATCGACAGCGTTCTATGGCCGCCATCTTGTTTTTTTGCATTCTCCCCCATTTCACCAACTCTGTGCTGATATAAGTACCCATTTGATACTGGAGGCAGGCATTCTACTCACTGTTCCATACTAAAACTATTTTTGCCCGTCTTTACACTATGTTGTCGTTCACCCGAGTACTACAAGTACAGGGTGAATCTTGTATCTAAAACCCCCCATGCTTTGTAGCATTTATCACCCCAAGCATGGCAGCTATAATCCTATATGTTTGATTTTGAACTCCCCATAGATCTGGTGGGATAAAATGGATTCAAGGAAGATCAAGATGGATTAATCCTAATGAAAACATCTTTGCGATAGTCCAGTTCGTAATTCTGACTGCACATGCGCTGAAAACAGTAATGATACAGAGTTGTACTGGCTTTTCTTAATGATATAGTCTAGTATCTTTGACACAAATTGACCTGTTACCCTATCCTTCTTGTGAGTGATCACAGTGAATATGGTCCTTGCTGTGACAGGCATGAAATTAAAAATAATCAATTCATCCATCTTGTGAGGGACCTCCCCTTATATAAAAATAAATGTGGCTTAATCATGCTTACATAAATACAGTTTTTACAATAGACCAGTTTGTAATTCCCTTGTCATGGTGCATTGTGGGAATTTTAAAAGCAAAACAAGCCTGCCCAAGCACATGTGCTTGCTTTAAGACTGCCAAACATGGGGGGTTTGCGATGTCCAGGGGGGATATGTGATTTCCAAGAAATGGCAAACCCCCCATGCCCATATATGGTATGGGGTTTGCGATTTCCTAGGAAATCACAAGTGGGGGTTTGTGATTTACAGGGTTTGCGATTTCCTGCTACACCGGTAGTGGTATATGTTATAAGCTTAATGCATTGATGGCTATGGGCTTAACGCCTTGACGACTCCGCCGAAGAGTAGCGCACGCCGCGCGGTGAAATAACTACACTGGTCGATCCCTACAGAGTTTGAAATCGAGTAGCAGACTGACTTATGCTTGCCCATTCCGCGGCGTTGCCGGGGGCAACGGGGGCAAATCGAGGCTAGTCAGCCATTGGACATAATAAATGGACAGTAATGGTAGAATAATAATAGTAATAATAATAATAATAAGGAATATATACTCCGCCTACTTATATACGCATAATTCATTATACATCCTATATGGTCCGATGATGTACTGCTTTGTGTCAAGCCTAATGTCTAGATGCGACCGAGGCGGGGAACCAAGCTAGTACTAGTAGTAGCCTCAGTAGTCATCCTGGAACGCACTTGCGTGCTTCTACCGCCAGAATGCAGACATCATCAACACTGTCGGTCGCCCAGTTCATGACATCGGGGACTAGCAGGCCCCACCTCATTGCCATAGCTGACTTGGTGCCACTACTAACTAACCACTAATTTTCACTGCAACAAACAGGTAACCCCACCCTCTGCCTAACTAATCCTCCTCACTTCACTTCTTCCTCTGGCCTTGGTCGGACTTACGGTGCATACCGGTGAATCTGGAGGGACTGAAGTTTGGATCCTGGTCGAGTCAAACCAATGACTTATAAAATGGGTACCTGTTGCTGCTAGGCGCTTGGCGTTATGAAATCAGGACAGGGACTGGGCGCACAGTGTCAGGATAATGTGACTGTGTGGGACATCGGGTCATGGCGCCGGCGGCCTGATTTCCCAGTGGGGCAGCACTATAAAGTCGCCATGAGTGTGCGCTGTTACAAGTCGGTGCACATCCTTGTATGGCCTAGGGTCTTACTGGGGTGTAAAACTACACCAACCACCCAGCCTCCCCCGGCCCTCTCAGAGGACTGTGGTTGGACTCTTAGGCTGCCTTGTTCTTCCTCCGCCCCCTCCCCCCTGCCCCTCAATTCCTCTGATCACTACACACCGGAACCCAACTCCCGACCACATGGGACTGCTTTCAGCGGTGCCCATTCAGTGCTGCAGATTTGCAGCCTTCAGCGCACCAATGCGACTGAAAACTCCCCAAAACAACATACTACAAGTGGCATACATACCTGGCGCCTTGGCCGCGTCACAGCGTGGCCCATAATGCCGTTCGATCTTGACCAGCCTGTACGAGCTGTTGAGGATGTTGTTGTTGACGTGCTCGAAGGCCATCTGGATGGCGGCTCCCGTCCTCTCCACGTCGTACGGTGCTCCATGATTCGATATGATGATGACGCCGACATTGATCTCCACAACCCCGTCCTGGGCGAGGTTGACGGCAGAAGCAGAATCCTCGGCCGACGGCGTGCAAGACGCCGTGCCCGCCACGGCAGACTCTAATCGTCGGGTCGACGTCAGCTGGGACAAGCCGCTTTGCAGCAGCGCCAATGTCAAGGTCACCGGCAGCCATATTGGCGAGTTCAGGTGGCGCCACTTGAATTTAAATGCCAACGTCGAAGAATGTCTCAGCTTTGTGGTGTTCATTTTGGAAGGCGCATGCAATACTGCTGTTTGTTTGTCAGTAGGCCTACTACAGTAGGCCTATTTGTCGGTTAGTTACCTCGCTTTTTGCGATTATTTAGCCTAGTTTTTCTTTTCTTTTAATGTTCCGCTTGGCTTCTCCAATTGTTATAATTCATTAATTGTATTGACTGAGTGAAGTGCCCGACGGGGTGGACCAAAGTCAAAGTGGCAGTGGGAGGTGGTCGCTTCCTGTAGGGAAGGTCGTAGCTAGGTTCTTTCCCTCACTGAGTCAAACTTGTCACTTATATTACAACAAAGAATTGCTAGTTGTCGCTGCCTTACCTAGCACTTGCCAATTACTAGGATAGGGCAAGGACTGCTGTGATTGGCTCAGACCTCGGTGTTCCTCAACTGTGACTGAATGGGATATTTTGATATGGTTCTGGTGACTCGGGATCTCGGTGGGGCAGCACTATAACACCGCCTTGAGTGTGCTTTGTCGCAAGTCCATATCCGTCCGGATATGGCGGTAGATGTTGCTAGGATGTAAACATGATTGGTGTAAATTAGTGCGACATGCCAATACAGCCTTTGCTAGTAATAGACTTCTACTTGGAATTCAAAACTGCAATGTGAAATAATACAGACATCACATGAGACAAAATCAATGCATAGGACGAGTCAATTTCGGGGGGGGGAGGCGGGAGTGATTATTGCTGGAAATAACTGGGCCAAGCAGTGGCAGATGAAGTTCCATCCGAATAAATGCCAAGTCATGCGAATAGGAAGACACCATCCAGACTATACATATGTTATGCATGATAAGTCTACTGGCCAGCCACTAAATCTCGAAGAGAGTGAGGTAGAGAAAGATTTAGGAGTATGTGTAGACAATAGGCTAAGTTTCTCCCAGCACATACAACAAACCGTATCCAAAGCTAATAAGATTGTGGAAATGATTCGCAGAACCTTCAAATACTTGGACGAAAAGCTGCTGATCACTTTTTACAAGAGCCAAGTACGGCCAATACTAGAGTATGGAGTCACTATATGGCACCCAACGTTGAAGAAGGATATTCAATCCATTGAAGCTGTTCAGAGAAGGTTAACTAAGCTAGTGCCACATCTGAAGGACCTAAGTTATCCAGACAGACTCAGGAGACTCAAGTTGCCAAGCCTCACGTACAGAAGATTTTGTGGGGACATGATCAACATGTAGAAGTTCCTGAATGCTGAGTATAATGCTATTCAGACGCATACAGGGAAGCAGTACCAGAGGTCACTCCAAGAAGCTTTTCAAGCCAAGGTACAACAGCTCACTCAGAGGGGCCTTATTTTCACAGTGAGTGATAAACATGTGGAATGAGCTATCGGAAGAAGCAGTGGAAGCAGCTACCATAAATCAATTCAAGAATGCGCTGGACAGGGCCTGGTCCAGAGAAACATTCCTGTATGATTTTGAGGCTGCATACCACTAGAGCTGAGAGCTACAAGCTTTGTATAGGCTACCACAAGCCTGCATCAAAGAAGAGGATAATAATAATAATAATAATAATAATAATAATAATTACCCAAGTAGGCCTACTATATGCCGGTGGATGATTTTTATCCACCATCTTGACAAATCTTAAGCAGTAATTTTGCAAAGTTAATACTATAATAGACGCAGCAACAAATGCTTAACAAGTGTAGAGTTTTACTATTATCTAAGTTGATATGTAGTATCAAATATAGGTAAGTGTTATGAATTTGAAAATGTTATTCTTTCGTCAGACTGCAGCTTTAACCACAAACTCCCTGTTATGTATATACCGCTTACCTCGAATAAGCACCCAGATCCACCTTACAAATTAGTTAAATAAAGAGTTCAGTGTTTATCTACACAACAATATATATAGGATATATTAACATAGGTGCAGGGTCCATACGGGCCCTAAAAGGTCTTTAAAATTCTTTTACTTTATTTTCCCCATTTCAATGCCTTGAAAAGCCTTGAATTTTACTAGACTGTCCCCGGTGTTCTAAATTAGTCTGAAATCGGCATTTGTCATTGTTGTTTTTTCCAGAAATCCAAATGAAAATAGTCTTAAATTCCTGTCAAAAACAGCCTTGAAAAGCCTTGAATTTCATATCTTCACATGTGTACGGGCGGACCCTGCATGGGATGATGCCATTTGTCTGCAAAATAAAATAATCAAGCGGCTTCACATCACTCCAGGACACTGGCAAATTGGAAATATATGTTATAATTGAATGCTTATTATTTCCATTTGTACAATTAATCATTGTATATAATTTTATTGGTGTTTTATTTCTATTTTTAGCCACGCAAATAATCAACATTTTCATTTCTTTAAAATTGCATAGTCCAATGGTTTTCAGTTTCTGACATTTTCTGAGATAAATATATTAGGTTGATCGTTCTAATGTACCTCATACCCCAGTCACACGAGAGCCAGTGTTCGCCGCCAACCTCCTTACGCCCAAAAGGACACCAACCTCCAGCGTCCCATTCGATACATTGATTCAAATATGTGGTTGGCGCCAGGGCGGTGCCGGGGCGTCACCACATCATCGCCGGGGGCGGCACCAGGGTGGCACCGTAGCGCCAACCACCCGGTGAGCGCGGCATTGCATATTTTGGTGGCAGGTCGCCAACCACTTTTTAATGGCGCCGCCCAAACTGGTCGCAAGGAGGTTGCAAGTGCAGCACTTGCAACCTCCTTGCGTCCAAAATTTCCGAAATGGACGGCGAGAGGTTGGCATCCTCACGGCGCCAGCACTTAAGGAGGGCGTAAGGAGGGCGCAATGAGGATGTTTTGACATTGCGAATCGATCATAAGAGAACGCAGGCCTCGTGTGACTGGGTTATTAATTTAGCTTGAAGTAACTTTAATCTTTTGGATATTTGAAGTGCAACCATGCAAAATTAATTTTGGCATGCATGCCAAAACTCTGACACCATAGCATTCTGCAGTAACAGGTTCTATTCAATTGTCTCACTATTCCCTTCTGTGTAGCGACAACTGTTTAATAAGTGCACCAGTACCTAAGTTACATATGTCAAATCAAATTGAGATAATTGTCTTAGTTTTGAAAATTTGATGTTTTCATTAGACTATGCAGCTTTAAACAAGCGAAGCAACAATAAATGCTTCCCTCGAATAACCTAAATAACTTTTTCTTTTGTTTAAATCCCAGACTCTAATGGAGTAAATATGGTATTAACTGTTCATGTTTTTGCCGTTTCTGAAAGCATCGCCATCAGCAATCATCAACTAATAAGCGCCACCTGCTGGAGTCAGGGGTCGGGTGAACAACAGGCGCCTTGGCTACATTGATAACTTTGTAGGTGTGTTCGGGTCTCTCATTCCGCCTTCAGACCTGCCAATTCCGGGAAAGCTTCTTGGCCGGAGCTGAGTTACAGCTAGCTAATGCAAATCACTTTCCCACCTGTGCCATCCCAGAGTAATTTTAGATCTGGTGTGATATCCCTAAATGACTCACACAAATCTTAGGGTATTAAAATATTTTGTTATTTGCTGCCGGTTATTCGTCTTTTCCTTCTTTTTCTTGAAGATTTATACTGCCTATCATCGATAAGTCTGAATAGACTTGTTTTCACCTTTAGACAGTTTGTCAATAGAAAGCCTCAGCCTACACTTTTACCGACCCAAGGGATTTTTAACCTCCCGCACCACATAGACATGGTATGAGAGCAACCGGCCTTTGATGATGCTGTAAGTTGTACACAGCAGTGGAAATCCAAATTGGCAGGGTTGGGGGGACAGGGAATCGAAACACCTCCTTTCAGATTAGGAGTCCGACCTCAAAAAAAAGTCAGACACTCTAACCACTCTGCCACAGAGAACACAAAATTCCTCATTTATGTATATCTATATATAAATATATTATACATGTACAGTAAAACCTCTTTAAATCGACCGACCCTGGGGCCGACTTGAAGTGGTCCATTTAGGGAGGTGGCCGATTCAGGGAGTTAGAATACGGTTACAATGGTATTGTTAGGACCCAAATAAAGCGATTGATATTTGTGGAGGTGGTCGGTTCGAGAGGTTTAACTGTATTATATATATATATGTTATGTATAACATATTGTAGTACTGGTAGTCTGCACTGATCTCTCAGCCAAGGAGTCACATAGACAGGTAGGCGTGGGTAGTATGGTGACATGAGGGAGCCTAAGTGGCCTAATGGTTAGCACACTGGCCCGGAATGCGAAGATATGTGGGTTCGAGTCCCGCTCTATGAACAATATTTCCCATTTTCATATATATATATTTTGTCGGTAAGTGAATTATGTGGGTATGCAGGTATTGCAGGTATAGCAATACCTCAGGGAGTTTGACGCCCCTGCCCTGCAGAGTTGTAAACCACTGCCTTGTGGTACAGGTTCTTGACAGAACCGAAGGCTAAGGGAGCAAACCCTAAACATCACTATGGCAGCATTAAGGGCGGTTGATGTATGGAACTCCCAACATCGCCCGACCAGCCACTGCAGGGACAAATGGTTTTGCGCCTGCCTTGACATGTTCTTGCCGGTGTGAAACCTTTATTTGCTCCCCGAGAGAGTGCCGCTGGTAACTTGCAAAAGCCAGCAGCACTTCAACACTTTTGCAGGCAGCTTTCATGAAATGACCATCAAGAGAAACCTGAAGCTGAGAGACATTAAGACCGACTCATGGACGCAACTCTCACAGCAGAGAGCTAAATGGAGAGCGGCAGTCAAGTAATGAAAGCAGTCTTTGTCGCATCGCGACCGACAGCATGATGATGATGATGAAGTGAATTAGATTAATGAGCGGAGGCGAGTGGTGGCAGCTGAGGTTGAGTAGGTTGGAGCAGCCCGATTACTGGTGGGTGGATGTGATGAGCGAGTATGGAATTCTGGGTTATTATACGAGTATAATTCTTATACAGCATAAATATACATGTCTGCATTCCCTTATCCGAAAACAATGGGGCCAATTGTATTTCGGAATTAAGAATTTTTCGGATTTCAGAATAAAGGTAGTAATCAAACGTTAATACTGCAGTAAAATTTCAAACGTATGAATATTCACACTACGTGGGATAAATAAAGACTATTGATACTATTACAGTTCATTTATAGAGCAATATGCCGATAAATGAAATAATGGGATAATTATAGACCATAAATATTCTAGTAGGCCCTACGTGTTATTTCCAACAAAGACATTTGGTCAAACTAATGCATATCAGTGAGAGGGGGGGGGGGGGGTCTCCTTCCCTGCCTCGCATCAACCGCAATGCAAGCATTACGACCAAAGCTTCAAATGAAGCACATGAATATGTTTCCAGGGAAACATGAATATTCACACTAAAACACCAGTCACACCTCACTGGACTGAGTACCGGACAGCACCGGACAAAGAATGTTCTAGTCCGGTGCTGTCCGGTGCCAAAATGTATTGAAATGGAGCGTAATTGGGTCAACTGCCGCCAGACGAAACGAACACCAACGGACAAGTACCTTACATGTACCGGGCGAGAACCAGACGAGAACCGGACGGACCGACCATCAACCGGACACGTACCGGACTGTAAATATATTAGGTTGATCGTTATAATCTATCTTACTTTAAGTTTGAAGTAATTTTCACTTTAAGCCCCAGTCACATGACGGGCTGCGTTCGCTTGCGATCACTTGCTGACCATAAGTCTGCGAGCTCCTTGCGACAAAAATGAAACAATTTGTTACACACTATTTTAATGTTGCCATGTCGACAATGATGCACCAGGAGACATTGTGATGTCATCGTACACGCGCCATATCGCGTCAGTCGGCGATCACTCAGCGATTAGTCATAAGGTGGTCGTAAGATGGTTGTAATTTAACTGCAAAATGCTCGCGAATCGATCGTAAGCGAACGCAGGCCTCATATGACGCTTGAGTACAGCTACTATGGCCGCAGATCAGTCGGCGAACGATCGCCGTCCGGTCGGCGATTGGTGGAAACGCCAGAGGTCGCAAGGAGATTGTTGGTGCTGCAGCGACAACCTCCTTGCAACCAAAAGGGCCGAAATAGTCAGCGATCGCTCGCAGAACACCCGGCGATTAGTCGTAAGATGGTCGTTATTTAATTGCAAAATGCTCGCGGATCGATCGTAAGTGAACGCAGGCCTCATGTGACTGGGCTTTAGATGGCAAGGTGTGTGTGGTTGAAGTGTGGGTGTGTGTGGTGAGGGTGTAGATATATGTGTGTGTACGGAAGCGCCGAAGACACACCTATATCCCATCCGACACACACCTGTACCCCTTAAGCTGCGAACACACTGGACGCGTTTCTGGTGCGTGCGTCAAGCCTCGCGTTTGCGTCAAAAATCAAAATGTATGTAATAAAGAGAACCCAAACACACTGGCACGGGCATTTCTCGTGCGTGCGTCGCGCGGGCGTCACGGATCGCTTTTGGAGCGATTTTTACGCTTGACACGTGGTGACGCTTGGCTTTTGACCGAATTTGGCTGACTTTGCCCGACTTTGCCTGACTTTGACTGACTTTGCCTCAGTTTACCCGACCTGATTTTACCTGACCTCACTTTACCCGACCTCACTCTACCTTACCTCACTCTACCCGACCCCACTCTTCCAGACCTCACTCTACCCGACCTCACTCTACCTTACCTCACTCTACCCGACCCCACTCTTCCAGACCTCACTCTACCCGACCTCACTCTACCGACCTCACTCTACCCGATCTCACTCTTCCATACCTCACTCTAACCGACCTCACTCTAACCGACCTCACTTTACCCGTACTCACTTTACCCGATCTCACTCTACCCGACCTCACTCTACCCGACCTCGAGTAGAGTAGAGTAGAGTCGGGTATAGTCGAGTTCAATCAATTCAATTCTTTTATTTTAACTCTCTGCAAGGTATTTTACAATAAATTGAGGTGATACAATAAATGCATACAAATCCCTTACAGACAGAAAGGATCCCAGAAAAGCGATGCTTATCTAGCTGGTCTCCATGATGTGAATGAACAAGTGATGACAATAACAAATTATTAAACTTAAGCTACATTTTTAACTAATGATTATGATGAGCCACTGATGCGTCTCTTCACAGTTAGTAAAAAAACAAAGTAATGATAGGAATATTATATGGATATTGTGTCATGGATTCATGTACTTACATGCAGTATCAGTAGTTATTTTGCATGTATGTTAATAGGGGTATTATATATATTCTTTACTGGTAATCGATTTAGTATGCATTGAGATAGCTTATCTTTAGTTTTTTACAGAAGTTTTTCAAAGTTTGAAGGTTTCTAATCTCTACTGGTATTGAGTTCCAGATATTGGTTCCTTGGTTTTAAGTTGTTATTTTGCCATATTTGTTTCTAGTGTGTTTGTGATGTATGTTATTTATCTGTCGTGTGTTATGGGAATGGACCTGATTGTTTTCTTTGAAGAGATTATCAAATATTTCACGGAGGAGGCCATTCTTTTGCTTGTAAACAAATTTTGCAATGTATATTTTATAAATGTCAGTTACCATAAGTAAGTCCAGGTCTTTATGAAGTGATTTAGTTGGGGTGAGATAGTCTTTGCTATACAGTATTTTCAAGGCTCTGTTTTGTTGTGTCTGTATCTTTTTTAGGGTTGATGATTTGGCTCTCCCATACACCTCTATACCATACTGGATTTTGGAGTAAACGTATGCATAGTATAGTAATTTTTTATTTTCCTCATGTACCCGTCGTCTGATTATTTTAAATGAGTTGAATCGAGTAAGAGTCGAGTCAGGTAGGGTAGAGTCGAGCAGAGTCGGGCAAAGTCGGGTAAAATGAAGTCGGGTAGAGTGAGGTCGGGTAAAGTGAGGTCGGGTAGAGCGAGGTCCGGTAGAGTGAGGTCGGGTAGAGTGAGGTCGGGTAAAGTGAGGTCCGGTAGAGTGAGGTCGGGTAAAGTCAAGTCCGGTCGCCCGCTTGTACTTGATGCCCGCTTGTGCTTGATGCCCGCTTGTATTTGACGCCCGCTTGTACTTGACGCCCGTTTGTACTTGATGCCCGCTTGTATTTGACGCCCGCTTGTACTTGACGCCCGCTTGTACTTGACGCCCGCTTGTACTTGATGCCCGCTTGTACTTGATGCCCGCTTGTACTTGACGCCCGCTTGTATTTGACGCCCGCTTGTACTTGACGCCCGTTTGTACTTGATGCCCGCTTGTATTTGACGCCCGCTTGTACTTGACGCCCGCTTGTACTGACGCCCGCTGTACTTGATGCCGCTTGTACTTGAGCCCCTGCGCTGACGCCCGCTGTACTGACGCCCGTCTGACCTGATGACCCGCTGTACTTGACGCCCGCTTGTACTTACGACTCCGCTTGTACTTAACGCCCGCCTTACTTGACGCCACGCATCTACCTACACCCCCACCCACATCGTCCTAACACCCTCATCACACACCTACACCCCCACCACATCCCTAAACCCACACCACATCCCTAAACCCCCACCACATCCCTAAACCCCCACCACATCCCTAAACCCCCACCACATCCCTAAACCCCCACCACACACCTACACCCCCGCCACATCCCTAAACCCCCACCACACACCTACACCCCCACCACATCCCTAAACCCCCACCACATCCCTAAACCCCCCACCACACACCTACACCCCCACCACATCCCTAAACCCCCACCACATCCCTAAACCCCCCACCACATCCCTAAACCCCACCACACACCTACACCCCACCACACCCCTAAACCCCCACCACACACCTACACCCCTACCGCACACATCCCTAAACCCCAACCACATCCCTAAACCCCCACCACACACCTACACCCCTACCACATCCCTAAACCCCCACCACACACCTACACCCCCACCACAACCCTAAACCCCCACCACCACACCTACACCCCCACCACATCCCTAAACCCCCACCACATCCCTAAACCCCCACCACATCCCTAAACCCCCACCACACACCTACACCCCTACCACATCCCTAAACCCCCACCACACACCTACACCCCCACCACATCCCAAAACCCCCACCACACACCTACACCCCCACTACACACGGTAGCTGACTGGTATGTCCGGTGACGTTCTCGCCACCGGACAATTCCGGAAGCAAACCGGACACGTAACGGATGGATACCGGACATGAACCTGACAAAACGGACAAACCGGGCACGTACGGATGGGTACCGGACACCAACCGGACACGTCAGTCCGGCAGTGCCCGGTAGAAGTTTTGTGCATGTTCAAAACTTGTACCGGACACCGCGGACACCACCGGACACCGCTGGATGGGTACTGGACATGTATCGGACAGTGCCGTATTTCATTGTCCGGTTCATGTCCGGTTCCCCAGTCCGGTAAGGTGTGACTGGGCCTTAAGTGGGATAAACAAAGACTGCGAATATTATTACAGTTTGTAATATACTGAAAAAAAATAATTGGGTTTTCGGATTTCAGAATTTCGGATAAGGGGATGTGGTCCTATATATGTGTGTGTGTATGGATAGTGATAAAACCGTTATCGCATGCAATAAGCTCTGTAGTGTCCCCTCCCCACCCCTTTCCGGGGGGGTGGGGGGCTGGCATGCACCGCTCCACCCCCTGCACGGGCCTTGACCCTCCACTCACTTGGAAGTTTTTATATATTATATATAACAGGGGACTGGCTTGAGATTGTTGGAATAAGACGCGATGGAATAAAATGCTATAAAACATAATCAAATGCTATAAAACAGTTTAATAATAATAAAACAAATATTTGTAATCACAGGTGTTACGCCACTGCATACCTGCGGAAGCTAGGCCCATGTATATTTTATGCACCTGTGTATATGGAAGCTAGGCCCCTCTATATATATATTTTTTACCTCGGTACTAAGCCTCTGGCTACTCATAGTCCAGGGAGAAGGAAGCACATCCGGGTCAAGCAATTAGCATAATCAACTCACAACAGGATGTTTGTGAGCAGCTCCGGCAGTTTTTCTACATTAACTACAAAACCAACAAGGTCACTATTTTACAAACTGGATATGTTGGTTTAGTTCATGTTAGCATTCACATACAAAGTTTTTTTTAACTTTTCCATAAGTTATTACTGTTTTAGAGTTTAATTATGATCGCATTCTTAATGATCGTTAGAACAATGCATCCATTGTTCGGTTATTTAATTTGCAACCCATTGCCGAACAGAGAGATGTTTAGCAGGAGCCATTTACATCGATAGGATTTATTCATGGGTTTCTTTAAGATTCCCCAATTAAGTATTTCGATAAGGCATACCTCTGAGTCCGATAGTATTTTGTTCAACTTGTTGGCGAAGAAAACCATAGGTGGGAGAAGTTTATAGAACAGAGAGTGTGGGAGGGACCACTACACTGGTCCCTACCCCTCATTTGGTTCGGTTGGTTTTCCATACCGTAATCCTATGACTGTCTATTAACTACACCCCTGTGTTAAAAACAGTTTAAATACGATTTTAATGCCATGATACACACCTAGTATATTTATGCTCAAATTATCTGTGTGATATTCAGCTCGAATAATGCCTAACCATTGTTTTTTTTGTGTTTTACAGACTCCGAGGCATGGCTACGAAGCAGTGTAAGGTAGAGGCACCTCAAGCGCTTAGTGAACAGGCGCAAAGGTCGCCGGAACAAAGAGATTCCAATGAGGCGGTGGGGGGGGTCCGAGCCCAGCCCAGCTGACCTAGATGAACGAGTTGCACGGTTAGTACAACAAAAAATGGAGATGCTTCCTTCCAGAGTGCCGACCAAGAAAGGGAAGAAACCAGTGCAGGATTCAGAGGAATCCGACTGGGAGGATCTTTCGGAACATCAGGCCTCATCTGACGATGAGTCAAAGGAGAAGGTTGTTGTGGCTGCGCGAAAACACCAACACAAGATTGATTGATTAATTGGTGGTTGCTTTACGCCATGTCGGCAGCATAGGCCATATTCACAGCGAGAAATGTTTGTTTTTTGTTAAAACCATCGCTTTTACATGTAAAAGCAGACAATCAATTATGTGCCAATAGACACTCATTAAATTAGAAATCTCACAATCATATAATTGTGGTCAAGGAAACAAATTCCCATAGAAAAAGAAAAGTTTTATTAATAATTTATAGAATTTATTTAGTAAACTATATGAGTTGGTACAGTCCAGCTGCCCCCAAAAAGGCTAAAATGGTTTCCTGTTTTACTTTAGTAAAAAGGTCATGCATACTGTCTGCAGTGTAGAATTGTTGGCGCGGAGCCAAAAAATCAACGCAACTTAGTCAAATGTGTTTGAGTGTCAGTGGGGACTGACACCCAATACATTCAGGGGGAGGTTCCCCCTTGAGCAGAAAAGCATGTGTAAGCCACGAGTGGTCAATACGGCAGAGGCTAAGGACCTGCATGAGTCTGTGGTGGTTTTCCCACATATGGTTCAATTTCTTTAAGTTTATTAATGTTTTCATCCCACTCATGTTGCCATTTGGATTTTATGTGGGTGGCTATTAGTGGTTTCAGATCAGAGTGAGGGATCAGACACGGTTCAAGATCACAGTTCAGGGCCTTCTTCGCAGCCCGATCAGCTCGTTCGTTTCCTTGTATGGCGGCATGGCCAAGTACCCAGCACAGGTGGATGTCATACCCATCCATTGCCAGTTGGTTCATTTTATAAATGACCGTTGCTAGAATAGGGTGATTCGTTTTCAGCCCAGTAACAGCCAGGAGGCAAGAGAACGAATCACTGTATATAACATAGTTAGTGTGGTTGGATACCTCGATACACTCCAACGCGAGAAGGAGTGCTCGGGCTTCCGCAGTGAAAATCGAGCTCTGATCGGGCAAGCGTATGCCAAGTTTTTCCCGTGGGCAGACTGCCGCAGCAGCTACCCGGCTTTGGTCTTTCGAACCATCAGTGTATATGGAGAGGTGGTCTGCAAACTGTCCTTGAATCTCTGCATGCAGTCCTTGGTACTCAAGTGGATGTGTCCCAGACTTCCTCAGTTCCATGAGTCGGAGGATAACCGATGCCTTCCTCAACGACCACGGGGGATGTTCTGGGACTTTGGCATTCTCCAACACGTCCAAATCCATGCCAAGGGCCTACAAATGAGGTTTCATTCGGAGCCTCAGTGGCCGGATGTAATTCAACCAAACACAAACACAAGAAGAAGGCACACTAATCAGATGGGGATGAGTACACAAGGGCACATAAAGAGAAGTCGCATGTGAAGAAGAGCAAGAAGAGGAAGAAGAACAAATCCTCTTCTTCTGACTCTTCGTCAGGCACTAAATGTGCTGGGAAGTATGCAAAGTTAAGTGGCAAGGTGATGAAGAAGTGCAAGGTTCTTCGATGGAAAAAGATCCATACCACTACGATGATGAGGAAAACTATTCAGGGGCACTTCAACACCTTTAAGCCAGTTGAGGTCATCATGAAGTTGGCCGAGAAATTCACGGGGATTAAAGGGATACCAGAATCTGCTATCAAAGAGATAGATTCAGAGGGAGAATGAGCGAGGACCGGAAGAAGTTTGAAGCGGTTCTTCACACAGTACACAAAGAGGTACTCTCAGCACTCTCAGCCATTACACCGATAGCCAACAGGATGATGGCTGAGAATAAAAATTCTCATTTCTGTGCGAGGAAATGGATGGGGGAATTGCTCTGCTGACAGCGACTAGCAATTTCCTGTCGTACAGACGTTTCGAAAACGTCTTTTAGGCGGTCTGCACAGATGCAGGAAAGGAAGTAGCCAGATCTAAGAAGGTCTTGGACAAGGACGGGAAGGAATACACATTATTCCTTGCCTCCCAAGCATATTAAGGGAAAACCATTGGACAAGACTAAGATGTTCGTTGGACAACTCTAGCACTTGTTCAAACAAGTGGAGACCAGTTCCAAGTGTGGAAAACATGGAAACGGACAAAAAGAAGTCTGCAGACGCAAATCCTACCCGCTTCAAGAAGACAAGGCAGGATTTTCTAAACCATCGAACCAGACAACGAGGAAGCCAGTTCGGAACGAACTTCAGCTTTTCACCTTGAATAAAAGAGAAGGCAGTTGGGGCCATACTCTCAAACTAGTAAAACCCAGAGCCATTTCAAAGTTAAGGCAACACAGTTTCTCAAACAGGATCATAAATATATGGAACAGTCTCCCACAAAATGTTATTTATGCCGAGTCAAAAAATTCATTTAAGAACAGATTAGAAAATGCATGGGCTGATGATCCAGGGAAATTTGACCCCTTATTCACCACATGCTACTAATTATTCCTTGTGTTGCATATTTACTTGCACTCAAGCAAAAATGAGAGACAAATAAGTGTTCACACTTCCTGTCTACATTTCGCTATTTCGCTATTTCCAAGCCAGAGGAAGGGGCCAAAGGCAGTTGTTCGTCTGGAATGACAGGAACAGACCCTTCAAGAAGGCATTCAATGCACAGAAGATGTTCCGCCACCCAGGGAACAAATAGAAGTGGCAACGCAAACACCAGTAAGCATATTTAAAGCTGGTAACCTCAATAATTGCCTACCGGAGTGGAATAACATTATGGAGAATTTAGCTATCCTTAGTTTAGCGGAAGTAGTAAGAATATCCTTGATTGAGGAGCCTATTCAAAATAGCATACCTTTCCCTTACCGATTTCATGGTTCAGAACGCGAGGCGTTAGATAATCAGGTCCTTAAATTTGGTGAAAAAGGCATCATAGAACCAGCACTACATGTGGCTGGGGAATTTATTTCTAATATTTTCATGAGACCCAAGCAAAATGGAGATGTAAGACTAATTCTAGATCTAACTTGATTTAATAAATTAGCAGAATACAAACATTTCAAAATGTTTTCATTAGACACAGCTAGAGACTTAGTAACACAAGACTCCTGTCTAGGCAGTGTGGATCTCAGAGATGCATACTATACAGTACCAATCTATAAACTTGATCGGAAATATCTCAGGTTTTATTGGAATGACGAACTGTATGAGTTCACGTGCATGCCTAATGGACTAGCTTGCGCTCTACGCATTTTCACAAGGTTACTTAAAACAATATTTTCATACATAGCTAGGGAAGGACATATCATGTTTCCTTATGTCAATGACTCATTTATTGTTGCACAAACACAATAACAGTGTCAGACAGCAGTAGACAACATATGTGAGACATTTAAGAAATTAGGATTCTATATACATGAAACTAAATCAGTTTTAACAGCAACAAAGGAGGGACTTGTTCCAAACCATGTAACTATTTAGCCAAGCTAATTTTGGACTGGGCAGAGAAACATAAGATATAGCTAACAGCAACACATATTCCAGGCAGTCAAAATACTTTGGCTGACAAGAAAAGTTGACATTTTCACGACCATATAGAATGGTCATTAATTCAGAGCATTTTCAACCACATTTGTCATAGATGTGGCAAACCAGAAATTGACCTTTTCGCAAAATGCAACAAAAAAGTTTCCCAAATATCTGTCTTGGCATCCAGAGCCAGAAGCCTGGAGAGTAGGTGCATTTTCTCTAATTTGGAATAATAAATTCTATTACATATTCCCACCATTCAGCATTATCAGCAGAGTGGCCAGGAAGATCAAGATGGATCACTCACACGTAGTACTGATAGTACCAGCATGGGACACACAACCATGACTAGCGGCAATAACATTAGAAGCAAAAGACATGCCCAGGTTCCCACGAGAAAGGGACACCCTACAACATCAAGGACCGCTAACAGTTCACGGAGATGTGTCAATGACAGCCCTTTTGGCATTCCTTTTTTAAGAAAACATTTAGAACAATATGGTTTAGACAAAATTATACAAGAAAGACTTATTTCACATGCCTGGAGGAAAGGAACGGTGAAATTATACACAAGTTATTTAAAGAAATGTCTTCTTAAAGGAGTCAAACCATTAAAACCTACAATAGCCCAAATTTAAAGATTTCTAAGAATATTAGAAGATGAAGGGTTAGGGTTTGGTGCAGTTAATGTGCACTTTCAATTATTCTACCAAGAATAGATGGACAAACAATTGGAAGGCATCAGTTAGTACACTGGTTCATTAGAACGGTGTATGAAAGAAACCCACCCAAACCCAAATATAATAGGTTTTGGGATGTGTCTATAGTATTTAGGATATTCAAGTCATGGCCTAGTAATATACATTTATCAATGAAGGAACTAGGATTTAAGTTACCAGTGCTATTACTGCTAGTGACGGGTCACAGAGGCCAAACGATTGTGGCACGCTCACTGGATGGACTAGAGATAGATAAGGCTGAGGCAACATTCGATTTAGAGACATTACTAAAGTCAAATCGCACAGGGGACCCACTGTCCACAGTTCATGTAAATAGTTTTCTGGAAGATAAACGGATATGTATAGTTTCAGCCATTAGGGCTTATATATCCAAGTCATATGGAATAAGGAATTCCAGACAGCTACTGATCACCTTTATTAAACCGCATGAAGCTATCTCGAGAGACACACTTGCAAGATGGACCATCTAGGTGCTTAAACAGGCAGGCGTCAATACTGGACGCTACACATCTCACTCAACATGTAGAGCCATGGTCTCCAAGGCAAGACAGTTAGGAATCTCAGTTAAGCGAATCCTTGCACACGCAGTGTGGAAGATGGCTAGATCATTTGCAAAACATTACAACAAACGACTAGAAAAGGCAAGCGGCCTGGTGACTCGCCTACTCACAGACTAAAGACGGGTGAGAAACAAAATGTTACTATTTTGCACTAAAACATTATAGTATGTTTACAATATTAAGTATAAAAGGATAAAAAATGAGATTACGTAAAATTCCCCCTGGACTACGAGTAGCCAGAGGTGTAGGACCGAGGTAAAATAGTATAATTATACAAATCTTCCCTGGGTACAGATGATGGATAACTGGTGTTTTCCCGAGGTACTACCTTGGATAGTCATGGGTCAGGGCTCGCCCACCCTACCCTACCCTGACTATCATGTTTTGCTGGTGCCAAAACGAAAACACTAAAGTATCCCCATATTACTAAGATCATTTTGTATCCTATAAAGTATGTAAAAGATTGCAGGACCCAGATGTGCTTCCTTCTCCCTGACCCACGACTAAAGGGGAGAAGTACCAGTTGGTGCGAAGAGAAGGAGGTTGAGGAGGGAACACAACAGTGAAGAGGAAAGGAAGAAGAGAAGAAGAGAAGGAGGACAAAAGAAGAAAGGGACTAAGGGGAAAGGGAGGGGGAAAGTGGAGAAGTACCAGGTGGTGGGAAGAGAAGGAGGTTGAGGGGGGGACACAACAGTGAAGAGGAAAGGGAGTAGAGAAGAGAAGGAGGACAAAAGAAAAATAAGAGGAAAGGGAGGGAAGAGGGGGAGACGTACCCTGTTTGGGAAAAGGAGGTTGAGGACGGGAACACAATCGGGAAGAGAAAAGGATGTAGAACAGAACGACGACAGAAGAAACGGGCAGGGAAAGAGGGGGAGAAGTACCAGGGGAAGGGAACAGGAGAAGGGGGAGGTTGAGAGAGGAAAGCAGGTAGAGAAGGATGAAAGAAGGAGAATAGGAGGAAAGGGAGGAGAAAAGGCAGAAGAAATACCACGTGGAAACAGAAGGAGGAGATTGAAGAAGGAATGATGGTGAAGAAGGATGGAGGTACAGGAGGAAGAGGAAGAAGGAAGAGAATAAATGGAGGAGGAAAGTACCAGGGGGTTGGAGGAAAAGAGGGAGGTTGAAGGAGGGACCACGATGGTGAATCTGAAATAAGGTGAAGAAGATGAGGAAGGAAAGAAAATGGTGAGATAACAATTAATGATTATCTGATTTTAGAATTTAAATACATTTGTTTAAATTAGAATTATTCACTCAAATTTACATAATATAAGCATGCTCTTAAAGTTGCACAGTCCGATGGTTTTGAGTTTCTGTCATTATCTGAGATAAATATAGTATGTTGATCGTTATAATCTATTTTACTTTAGTTTGAAGTCACTTTGATTACAAATGACTATCTTTTGCGATATTTGAAATGCAAACATGCAACATTAATTTTGGCAAGCATTCCGAAACCCTGACACCAGAGGCTTCTGCTGTAGCAGGTTCAATTAACTTTGCTCTGCATTCCACTCTATGTGGCGATAAATGTTTTATAAGTGCACTAACATTTAGATGTGCATAAATTAGATATGTCAATTAAAATCTAGATAATTGTTTTGGCTTTTGAAAATTTGGACTGTGCAGCTTAAAATTTCCATCGGAATGTGCAGTTTAAAATACAAACGATGCGCGTTGTGGTGAGCTGAGATGGGGTTTGGTGGCCTACTGCTTCACGTGTGATGATTCCAGAACTCTTCTCCACGGAACCAGCTGTCCTTAATTAGTCCTTTAATTTGGAGCAGATCCGGCGAAATTTAAAATGGCTGCTCCTAGATTTAAATACAGATTCCAATAGCCTCGTCGAGTATTCCGATTAAGCCAGCGCTTATCAACCCAGCTAGGGGAACTGCTTTATTTATATATATTTATAGTTAAGTGTTCAAGTGTTTTTAGATCTATATATAGGCCTATTGCGACAATTTTGCCAAACTCAAATGTTTCCACAGTCAATGCCGGATTTAGATGAAGAGAGGCCCTGAGCTGTTCCACTTGTGAGGCCCCTCCAAAAGGGGCTATCTATGACAGCGTCTACAATAGTATGCACCTTGTCCGGAGCCCTCCCTCCCCCCACCCCCTAGATTTTGAGGCCCTCGGCTTCAGCCTGCCAAGCCTATAAGGAAGTCCGGTGTTGCGGTTTCCCAGGGACACCAGTTTGCCAGGGACACATTGCTTCTGCGCATGCGTCAAAATCGAACAGCATCGTAACCAAATAAATTTAATATAATGTTTTTGGTAAAGATGTTTTCTATATGTGTACCAAACGATTTGTTTCTAGGTGGTGTCGTTTTAGAGATATTTAACTTTTCCTGTATTTTCTGTATGAAGATTGCTCACGGCCATTGACAATGCCTTGAGTTGGACGGTACGCGCAGTGAAAAACGTTAGTTTTATTCAAAATTAATAGAAATCAAGAACCCTAACCTTATCAATTTAATATAATCTTAATGGTAAAGATGTTTTCTATATGTGTACGAAGCGATTTGTTTCTAGGTTGTGTAATTTTAGAAATATTTGATTTTTTTCTGTATGAAGATTTGCTCACGGCCGTTGACAATGCATTTGAATGGAAGTGTCCCTCGCAAACTGGTGTCCTTTGGAATCCGCAACACCGGCACTGTCCACATATAAATCTACACACGATTCTGTGTTGCGTACACTATTAAATCTTCCAGCGTGTTCCCAAACGTCAGCGCTGTTTATTAAATGAGTTGTATACGAATACTGATTGTCCCGAATCACACGTGGTGATTGTGTGTGTACTCCTGTAGGTGATGTGCACATGGAGAGAGCTTCTCTAACAGAGTGACTGTGAGATGGTGAGGGTGTCCTCCTGCCTCACTGCAGCTGCGTCCGTCTATCCCGGCAACCTTGCTGTGACGCTGATGAGGTCTGCGGCGCTGGTCTCCCGCCCGTAGTATATATATATATATATATATATATATAAATATATATATATATGTGTGTGTGTGATATATATGAACATTTTTATTTTTTATTTTTTTATTGAGGCTGTATTTATACTGTCCATAGCATGTAAGCCCGGGTACCCAGGCTTGTTTTCAATGCTGGCCAGCTGTAGTTTTGGTGTTGTCTTACCAAGCGGTAGCTGCTGATAAGTTATTTGATTGTCTGCATTTCAGTAGCAGATAGATAGTCTGTTGGTATGTTTAGTAGTCTATGTTAGTTTTTTTGGGGCCCTCTTGGCATTGTATTTTTGTTCTATTCTTATTACTATGTTAGTTGTTTTCTTAAGGTTCTATGTTAGTGTGTTGGGGTTTTCTTGGGAAGAGTTTTCCGCTTTTTTCTACTTAATTCTATACTAGCCTATTTTATTTACATGTCCATAGGCCTGTACGTAATAGGTGGTTGAGTTATGTTTATATCATATATATGTATCAGGGGAGTAGCCAGGATTGAGTTAGTAGATTGGGCAATTTCCGGATGAAGTTGTAAGTAAAGCCATGTGGCGTGACCATGTGACCGCCAGGGGCACCTACAAATCTAGGTACGGAGTGCTTGGGGGTATCCCACCCCCACATTTTTGCTTTTATTGCTTCAAAATGATGCATTTGGGTGACATTTGGATAGACATTTCTCAAATTTTACTTCTTATAGAAAACAAAAAATATATATAGATATATATATGGATATTGATAAGACTGTTATCGCGTGTAATAATCTCTGTAGTGTCCTGCTCATCCCTGGGTGGGGGGGGGAGGCGGTGGTACCGGCATCCTTCACTCCCCCCCCCTCCCCATGTTTGAGGCTTTCGCATGCCACTCGCTCGCCACACACAAGGGGCAAAGTCATTATGCTTATTCTAATGACACATACACTACTTATTTCATACTGGAGATTAATCGTAAAGGCCCTGTCACATTACGGTGTATGGCGGGAGCGTATTGAAAACCTACGTAAGTCCTGCGAATGCCGGCCTATGATGACCTTTGGTGACCTATCGGGTGTTTTTGAGCGCATGTGTAACCTATGAGGAGCGTATGAGAGCGTACTGTGACATTTTGTGACAGTTTTGATTGGCATATGGAACCTATGCGTAGCGTATGCATAGCGTATGAGCGTATGAGTAGCGTATGAGTCAAGATCGATGTCGAGACCTATGGCATACGCTTTGAATACGCTGTGCATACGCTGTGCATATGCTAGGAGTACACTCCCATACGTAACTCGTAGGTTATGCGTACGCTACATATGCTAAAGATACGCCGGTGACGCAAATTGAGCGTATGCGTAACCTACACCGGCGCACCCCTAGCGTAGGAGGAGCGTACACCGGCGTACGAGGAGTGTACACCAGCGTATGAGTAGCGTATGAACCATACGCTCCCATAGGTCGAGATTCTTTTAGCATGACCAAAAAATTTGGACGGACGGACGGGAGAAAGCGTATGGCGGCATACAATGGTATAGGCCGGCATAGGCCGGCACATGATGGCCTATGCGTAGCGTATGCGTAGCATATGCGTAGCATATGCGTAGCATATGCGTAGCGTATGGCGGCGTATGCCGACGTATATGACGTAATGCACTTACGCCACCGTACGCTCCCGCAAAAAACCCTAATGTGACAGCCCCTTTAGCATAAAAAGAAAGCATAATTCTAAATTCTTCAATTTGAAGTTCTCGGGCAGGATATTTGTAATATCATATACAAGAGTCCTTTCAATTTTTGCTTTATTTCAAAACAATGTCGTTATGCTTATCCTAATGACACATTCATAAAATACATATTTCATCAGGGAGATTAATTTTAATCATTAGAGGAAAGCGCATTTCTAAATTCTTCAGTTTTAAGTTATCAGGCAGAGTATGTGTTATTTCATATACAAGAGTCCTTTCATTTTTTTCTCCCTTATTTCAAAACAATGTATTGTATTTTAGTAGTACTGATAGTCTGTTTATAAACTTCGCAATGCGACATGCGACCACTTCTTCATCTACTTGTCCAGGAGCACATTGGTGAGCTGCATTCCGCAGATGGTTCTCGGAGCAAAAATGTCCAGTACCCTGTTGACATTTACTGGAATGGTATTAATTTTAGTTTTTAAGCCCCCCCCTCCCTCTCCCCCCCCCCCCCCATCGCCCCATGGAAATCAAGAAGATTTCAACCAGTATATACTTTTCACAGGAAGCACGGAAAGCAACATGTGGAGAGGGGTGGCGGGATCACATGGTACAGTTTAGTTTTTGTGACAATCTCAGCAAAACAAACAAATTTTAGCTTTTTTTTTAGAAGGAGGGTTTCCTGGCAAGCAGGAAACCCCCTTAAATACGCCACTGTATATATGTATATATACACTTGCTATCCGGACCGCACTTCATCCACACCTCTCTCTATCTCCTCTCCGCTGGCCATGCTCCTCCTTGATATTGTCTGAAAAGAGTTCCAGGAGGGGGAGCCTGCCAGCATTTCACTTTCTACTCTTAACCTGTCTGTGTCTATGGCTCGCCGGCTGGTCACCCTAGAGCAAATAGACACGGTCCTTTGACTCAACTCTCCTCATTTCTCTTTCCTATACTCTGCCCTTTTTTCTCCCAGGCTTGCCCCCTGATCAAGGGAGTTGTTTGCTTGGTTGGGGCCTTTTACCTTTTTGTTTCTCTCGCTTTGTTCTTGTTGCTGGAACCGCTGGTCCCATCTTTACCCGTCCCTTCCTCGAAACCCTTTCTGCTGTCTGCTGGATACAAGTGCTGTGCTATTGCCGGACCGGAGTGATTCTGGATGGCCCCAACAACTCGTCGTTTAATCGTTGTAAAGACATTCCCCAGCTTCTACAAACTATCCCACCAGAAGATTATTCTTCAACCAAAGATTGGGCCGATTTATCGGTGCCTCTCTATCATGCTGCAGTTCTGCAGCCGGTAACCATCGTAAGGTTACAAACACCCCAGAGGTCAAGTATGTATATATATACTACTCTCAGCGTGGTCACATGATCCCCTGGCGTCAATATGCGCAGAGCATCGCGCCTTGTTGTCTTATGTCCAAGAGGACAGTCCCAAAAGCAAGTTTCCAGCCTCGGCAAAGAAATGTATATATTTATATATATATATATATATATATATAATTCTTATGTTATCTTTACAATACAGGTATAAGAGAGAGCTAAGTATGCGATATGAGTTGGGAGTAAAGAAATTCCTCCGAGCGAGTGGAGGATTGGCCCAGCGCAGGAGGTAGAGCGGTGCACGCTGGTACCCCACCCCCACCCCAGATAATTGGGGGGGGGGGGGGAGGAGTGCATGACACTACTACAGGCATTATTACACGCGATACAGGGTTCATCACTATCCATATATATATATATATATCCCCCTTTATGGTATGGTGTGGATAGTTATTCACACCAACACTACACTTATGGCTTGCTATCCTACCTACAATGTATCCGAACCGCAATCTATCAAATGTCCAGCAGCAACAAAAAATGGGGAAAGAGTATTCCGAGTTCCACCAATCCCTCTGCAAGGACTGAAGCTGCGACCCAGAAAGCGCTTCCGGTCGTAGCTTCAATAGTCACATCAGAAGTGTGTTTGTTGTTGTTTTATGTCCTAGCAACAGCTAAGGTCATATCAGGACGGGATCGGAAGTTATTATAGTTGTGACAACTGTGTATAACTTACAGCATAATCAAAGGCCAGTTGCTCTCATGACATGTCTATGTGGTATGGAAGGTATAAAATCCCTTAGGTCGGTAAAAGTGTAGGCTTGAGCTTTCTACCTACAACCTGTCTAATGGTGAAAACAAGTCTATTCAGACTTATCCGTGGTAGGCCGTATAAATCTTCAAGAAAAAAGAATACAAATAAATAGGTGTCAGTCCCAACCGTAGATCGAGCCTGCTTTAAATTTACTTTGCACCTGTAACTAGATGGCCTATATGGTGCATCCGGCGAATCAAACTTGGTAGGATTCTTGCTATGGATTTGTTTCTAATGTAGATTATAGACAAGGTGTCCTAGCAAATAATTTAAATTAGATACAAAATATTATTTTTAACAACTTCTATGTGTATTCAGCACTTCCCCATTGTCCGTTTTGTAAGTCCGAGCAACAACTAAGAACATACCTTAGAGTTGCGTAGTCTGATGGTTTTGACACTGTTTGAATATCTGTCATTTTTCTGAGGTAAAATATATTAGGTTGATCGCTTGAAGTAACTTGTATTTAACATGGATAAATTATTAGATATTTGAAGTGCAACCATGCAAAATTAATCTTGGCAAGCATGCCAAAACTCTGACACCATAAGCTTCTGCAGTAACAGGTTCTATTAAATTAACTCGGTATTCCATTCTATGTGGTGACAAATGCTTAGTAACTTCACCAGTATCTAAGATATGTAGAATTGAATCTAGATAATTGTTTTGGTTTTGAAAATTTGATGTTTTCATCAAACTATAGAACTTTAAATTAAGGTCACGTTATCCTGACATTGAGTCTATCCTAGTAATATCGAATGACAACAGTATTAACAAATATAAAATTTGTGAGTGGGCTTAAGCCAATCGTGTATTTGCTTTGTTAGATTTGTGTTTGTTTGCCGGGTCTGGGGGGTTGTGATGATTGTTGTTTGTTTGTTGGAGTTTTACGTCCTGGCAACATCAGGAAGGGTACTGACTTGTGACAGTGCACACTCATGGCGCCTTTATACTGCTGCCCCACTGGGAGACCAGGCCGCCAGCACCATTCCAGCCCCCGATTTCCCACTCACATTATCCACGTTAACCAGTCCTTGCCCTATCCTAGTAATACTGAACGCCAGGACAGGGAGCTACACGTATCAATTATGTAAGTCGTTGGTTTGACTCGAACGGGAATCAAACTCCTGACCTTCCACATGGGAAGGCTGCGCTTTACCGATTCGGTCACCTGTTGTGATGAAGAGTAAACAAGTTTTTATTTTGAAAAAAGGAAAGAAACATGAGTAGACCTACACCTGTATTTTAGCATGCGCTATAATTGGTTTTGTCCATTCAGGGGATGTCACGCTAATGGGGACCTTTCATGAACCATTTCTCTCGCTATACACTTGGTGGAAGCACCCTTTACCGGTCCAAGTCGACCATCATGGTTGGATAGAAGGGTGTAGGTGTGTGGTGTGTGGTGCAGGTTTAGGGATGTGATGGGGATGTAGGTATGTGTGGTGGGGGTGTAGGTGTGTATTGAGTGTGTGTGTGGTAGGTGTGTGGTGAGGATTTACCGGTGTGGTGGGGGTGTAGGTGTGTGGTGGGGGGTGTAGGTGTGTGGTGGGGGTTTAGAGATGTGGTGGGGGTGTAGGTATGTGTGGTTGAGGTGTAGGTGTGTAGTGGGGGTGTAGGTGTGTGGTGGGGGTTTATGGGGTACTGGTGTATAGGTGTGTGTGGTGGGGTGTTTGGTGGGGGTTTAGGGCTGTGGTGGGGGTGTAGGTGTGTGGTGGGGGTTTAGGGATGCTAAAGATTGTGAGGTGCCACTCTGCAAGACACCCCTACACCTCCACCACAAACCACCTACACCCCCAGCACACACACCGTCAACCCCCAGCACACACACCTACACCCCCATCACATCCCTAATCCACCACCACACCAATACACCCCACCACACCCACCCCACCATACCCACTCACCACACCCCTGCCACACACACCAAAATCCTCACTACACCTCCACAACACACCCACCACACAAACGTGCGCCCCCACCACACACCCACCATACACACCTACACACCCACCCCCACCATTCCCACACACCCCTACACCCCCACCACACACCCATAAATCCCCACACACCCCCATCACACACCAAAATCCTCACCACATCCCTACACCTCCACCACACAAACAAACGCCCCAACCACACACCCAACATGCACCTACAACCCAACAACACCCACCCCACCATACGCACTCACCACACACCCCTACACCCCCACCACACACCCCTAAATCCCAACACTCACCACCACACACACCAAAATCCTCGCCACACCCTGCTTCTGTCCAACCGCAGCATTACATGAGACCGGCATGGCACGCCATCTGACGAGAGAGTCGTGCAAACTGAAAGGTACCAACTGAAAGGTACCAAAATCAATTATGTAAATTTGATTCTATATATCTAACTTAGGTCCTGGTGCACTTATTAAACATTTGTTGCCACACAAAACGGAATATTGAGGTACTTGAATAGAACGTATTGCTATAGAATGCTATGGTGTCAGAGGTTAGGCATGCTTGCCACAACTAATTTTGCATGGTTGCACTTCAAATATCTCAAATTTAGCCATTTAAAATAAAAGTGACTTCAAGCTAAAGTAAGGTATGTAATAACGATCAACTTAATGTATTTATCTCAGAAAATGTCAGAAACTCAAAACTATCAGACTATAGGCCTACAACTTTGAATATAACCAGAAGAAGGCAAGCACATGCCTCTCATGTCCAGCTGTTGAGTAAGTAATGGTAGTGTGTCTACTTTGTTTTTTACTGGGAAATCAAGCCTTAAAACATCAAAAGAATACTAAGCATATATATGTGATGTATAAGTATTATGCGAGTATAAAGGCGCTTAAGGGAAATATTGTTATTACTGTTACTGTACATGCCCCTCTGTGGGCTGGCTTCCCGCCTCCCATCACGTGACCAGTGGCGCCACCATCGGTCAGACTCGCCACCAACGGAAGCACTACATTTTCACTCACGCCTGAGAATTGTTCATTCTAGCAGGTGCAACTAAATGTCTAACAGATCTGTTTTTAAATTCCCCATTGAAATTGGCAATGCACTGTCAATTATTTTATTTGTATTCCTGTGGTAAACATCTTTTCATATATGTGTGATGTATAAGTATTATGCGAGTATAAATGAACTATTAGTATTGTCCATTATTATTATTGTACATACTATTTAGGTCATGTGTGCTGCCTCCTCGGCCCCACGCACGTGACCAGTGGCGCCACGATCGGTCTGACTTGTACCTAAAGAATGCGCTTCATTATCATTTGCGCCCAAGAATTCTTTTTCTATAAATGAAGAGTTCAGGTGCAAATCCCCCCTATAAAGACCAATCTGAATATTGAGGTCAACATCGGAGTCAAACCTTCAAAAGGTAATTTTTGCATTCCTATTTTGTTGTTCATTGCTCTATAATCATTTCTTCACAACCAACGTGGAATTATTGAGAATTAAAATTACCTTCATGTACATTTTTATATTTTAAGTCAATTTTTGGATTGGCGTTTTCAGGATTTGCGCCTGAACTCTTCATATATTTTGTGTTATATATATATATGCATATATATATATATATATATACATATATATATCGATATATACAGCTATATACATATGGCATAAGTTATTATCCATATATAAATAGGGGGAGAATTAGTTATTTATGTTATTTATATATAAATTGTTTATTGTCCTATGTCGTTCGACCTTTTATTTGCTGATGGGCTCCATCTCTGCCCCTTCCCCAAATGTTGTTTCTCTTATCAAAACAGCCAGTCGCTAGACAAATTTGACTTAAATACCGATATATGTATTGTGGTAATGTCATTATGGCCCATAATACTCAGGAGTGGCCTGTTAACCATCCACCCCCACCTGCGAATGGACTCGTCCATCAGACTCTTAATTTGTTCTACATATGTGCCTATCAAATGATGGGAGATGTGAGGAAGAAATTAAAAGAAGGATAACAATAGCCCGAACAACATTCTCCAAAATGTATAGAGTGTTAACATCAAGTAAGATATTAATACAAACAAGGAAGCGTATTCATCAGTGTTATGTGTGGTCTACTCTAATGTATGGGGCTGAGACATGGACAATCTCTAAGAAAATGTACAAACATTTAGCAGCATTTGAGATGTGGACGTATCGAAGGATGATGAAAATATCATGGACAAAGAAGATCACCAACAAAGAAGTTCTCAGGAAAATTAAAAATAAGAAACGCTTGTTTGCCACTATACAGACAAAGAAACTTATTTATTTTGGCCACATCATTCGTCATAGTTCAATATACCATACATTGTTGGAAGGGAAGGTGAATGGCAGCAGAGGGAGAGGGAGACTACGAACATCATGGTTTACAAATATTTCAGTGGACAGGCTTGAATTATTCACAGTCTATCAGAACAGCACACCATCGGGACAAGTGGAGAACCATTGCATCCAACCCTCGACTAGAGGATGGAACTATTGATTGATTGATGTGCCTATCACATTTACTATGCGACCTACTTACCTGCTGTGGCTTCTCTAGATAGAAGATTCAACCCGTTCTTGCAGTTGGGGTGAAAAACGACCCATTAGAAAACGTGGTGAATGGCTGGGTAAATGAAATGAGCACATACATTGTTAATTTAAGAAGCAAAATATATATTCTTCATTGACATCTTCATACTTGCCCGCTACTTTTGAGTTGAAAAATATAATAAAACATGTAGTTTAATGGACTTTAAAAGTGAAATCGACAGCATTATGTGGTTGCCATCCTGTCTTTTTGCATTCTCTCCCATTTCACCAACTCTGTGCTGATATAAGTAGCCATTTGATACTGAAACCAGGAATTCTACTTCCTGTTCCATACTAAAGCCATGTTCGCCCGTATTTAGACTACGTTGTCGTTCACCCCTACTCTGCGTAGGGGTGAATCTTTTATATATGGCTTCCCAGGACAATAATACAGTAACGTAGCAACTGTAGCAACTGTCAGGACAAGTACATCACGTATCGATGTCAACATTTCCTAGATTATTCGGAGACAAAATGACTAAGTTCTGCAAAGTGGGTCACATGTGGAATAATGATGTAATATCAATACGCCGTTGCTATGAGCAGCTCTGAGCGAACAGCTTATCACGCCGGGTAAGTGGATGTCCCTGCTAACTGGACATCTCATTGTGTCCCATTGTTCCACAGTATCACTTGTGTTGTGGTGGGGAAAATAACAATCCTTTCCTTTCGTCCTCCCTTGTCATCCTTCCTTGTCACCCTTTCTGTCATCCTCCCTTGTCATCCTTCATTGTCATCCTCCCTTGTCATTCTTCCTTGTCATCCTTCTTTGTCACCGTTCCTTGTCATCCTCCCTTGTCATCCTTCTTTGTCACCCTTCCTTGTCATCCTCCCTTGTCATCCTCCCTTGTCATTCTTCCTTGTCATCCTTCGTTGTCACCCTTCCTTGTCATCCTCCCTTGTCATCCTTCCTTGTCACCCTTCCTTGTCATCCTCCCTTGTCATCCTCCCTTGTCATCCTTCCTTGTTATTCTGCCTTGTCATCCTTCCTTGTCATCCTCCCTTGTCATCCTCCCTTGTCACTCTTCCTTGTCATCCTTCCTTGACATCCTCCCTTGTCACTCTTCCTTATCATCCTTCCTTGTCATCCTCCCTTGTCATCCTTCCTTGTCATTCTTCCTTGTCATCCTTCCTTGTCATCCTCCCTTGTCATCCTCCCTTGTCACTCTTCCTTGTCATCCTCCCTTGTCATCCTTCCTTGTCATTCTTCCTTGTCATCCTCCCTTGTCATCCTTCCTTGTCACTCTTCCTTGTCATCCTTCCTTGTCATCCTTCTTTGTCACCCTTCCTTGTCATCCTCCCTTGTCATCCTCCCTTGTCATTCTTCCTTGTCATCCTTCCTTGTCATCCTCCCTTGTCATCCTCCCTTGTCATCCTCCCTTGTCATCCTTCCTTGTCACTCTTCCTTGTCATCCTCCCTTGTCATCCTTCCTTGTCATCCTTCCTTGTCATCCTTCCTTTTCATCCTTCTTTGTCACCCTTCCTTGTCATCCTCCCTTGTCATCCTTCCTTGTCATTCTTCCTTGTCATCCTCCCTTGTCATCCTCCCTTGTCATCCTTCCTTGTCATCCTTCCTAGTCATCCTTCCTTGTCATCCTCCCTTGTCATCCTTCCTTGTCATCCTCCCTTGACATCCTCCCTTGTCATTCTTCCTTGTCATCCTTCCTTGTCATCCTCCCTTGTCATCCTCCCTTGTCATCCTTCCTTGTCACTCTTCCTTGTCATCCTCCCTTGTCATCCTTCCTTGTCACTCTTCCTTGTCATCCTCCCTTGTCATCCCTCCTTTTCATCCTTCTTTGTCACCCTTCCTTGTCATCCTCCCTTGTCATCCTTCCTTGTCATTCTTCCTTGTCATCCTCCCTTGTCATCCTCCCTTGTCATCCTTCCTTGTCACTCTTCCTTGTCATCCTTCCTTGTCACTCTTCCTTGTCATCCTTCCTTGTCATCCTTCCTTGTCATCCTTCCTTGTCATCCTTCCTTGTCATCCTTCCTTGACATCCTCCCTTGTCACCCTTCCTTGTCATCCTCCCTTGTCATCCTCCCTTGTCATCCTCCCTTGTCATCCTCCCTTGTCACTCTTCCTTGTCATCCTTCCTTGTCATCCTTCCTTGTCATCCTCCCTTGTCATCCTCCCTTGTCATCCTTCCTTGTCACTCTTCCTTGTCATCCTCCCTTGTCATCCCCGCTTGTCATCCTTCCTTGTCATCCTTCCTTTTCATCCTTCTTTGTCACCCTTCCTTGTCATCCTCCCTTGTCATCCTTCCTTGTCATCCTCCCGTGTCATCCTCCCGTGTCATCCTCCCTTGTCATCCTTTCTACAGTGTACCCCTACATTGCGAATTATCCTCCTCCCCCCCCCCCACCTCCACTTGCAGTACACCAAATGCAGGATGTTCCTTTTGATAACTCATTTTTCTCATATTCCATTCACAAATGTCAGTTAAAGTTGCATAAAACGATGGCGCTTGCTTTCGGCTATATGTTTTAAAGCTGTGTATTCCGATAGAAGTATCACATTTTCAAAACCAAGAAAATTACCTATATTTGATCCTGCATATCAAACTTAGATATTGATGCACATATTAAGCATTTGTTGCCACACAGAAGGGAACGCTGAGTCAATTTAATAGAATATCTTCCTGCAGAAGCCTGTGGTGTTAGAGTTTTAGCGTGCTTGCCAAAACCATTTTGACATGGTTATTTATACTTCAAATATCTCAAAAGTTAGCCATTTAAAATAGTCGTTACTTCAACTAAAGTAAGGCAAATTATAACAATCAGCTTAATATATTTATCTCGAAAAATGACAGAACCTCAAAACTATCGGACAATGCAACTAACAAAATGCAGGGTCGAAGCTACGTTATCAGACCGTAACCACGTGACGAGTTCAGTCGCAAAACCACGTAAATGCCGATCCAAACATGGAGGTAAACATTCTAATCAAACCTTCGAAAGTGATTTCTGTGTATATTCCTACTCTTTTGTTCATTGCTCCATAACCATGTGATCATATGAAGAGTGGAATTAGTGAGAATTAACATTATTTTCAAGTAAAAACCTTGTATTTATACAACATTTTTGGATTGGCGTTTACATGGTTTTTGCGCCTGAACTCTTCATGTGCGAACAATTTCTCTCAGTGTCATATTTTGTCCATACTAAATCTTTTATAATATTCACCTTTTTATTATTATGTGCTTACAATTTGTGTATTTGCTACAAGCACGTGTGAATAATTTTGCGCCAACATTGTTGTTAAATTTCTGACCATGCCCCTGACAAACAATGTCAAAGTGGAACGCACTCTTGATTCGGACGATATAAGAAGCAACATACCAGGCAGCCATCTTGTCAGTTGAGTGTGCAATTTTGAAGAAAAGAAGAAGAAAAAAGCATGTGTCATGAAACAATTTTATTTGAGTGTCCCTTAAAGCCTTAGTCACAAATGGCCTACAGTGTGCAGGGGCGTAGGTAGACCTTTAACGATGTGTACTCCTAATTTCGGCAGGGGGTTTAGGGGGCCGCTTAAGCTTAAGCTGGCGGATTTTAGACTTGAGTTTTCGACACTCCGGACTACTACATGCCTCCTCTCTCTCACTCTCTTTATTATTTTTTAATTTAATTTTTTTTGGACAAAACGATGTGGACGTTTTGGCATACGCCTAGCTGCGCCCCTGGTGTGTTGGCGGCCGTAACTCCCCAAAATTACCAAACGCACCAAAGACCCTATGTTATAGGGGGGTCTTTGTACGCACTGACTATTCGCAAAGCTGCTCTTCGAATAATAGCTACGAATACTGTTATTCGCAGAACTGCATGCAACCAACCAATTAGCATGCATCATCTTAATATATGGGGAGGGGCTTGGTTCCGCGTACCCGACCCGACTTGACTTTACCCGACCCGACTTTACCCGACTTGACTTTACCTGACCCGACTTTACCCAACCCTACTTTACCCGACCTGACTTTACCCGACCCGACTTTACCCGACCTCAGCTCTGCAAATAGTAATCTACTCATTCTTCTGCTAATTCGCAGAGCAAAGCAGCTCTGCGAATAGCCTCGTCTCAAGGTTTTTTGCTTGTCGCAAGGGCTTGTGATTTTTTTAATTCAACATTAAACGTTTTTTGGAAATGGCAAGGTCATAGGCCGCAACTGCACCACATGTAACTTTTTGGGGAAATCGCATGGTCATGGGCCGCAACTACGCCGCATGTAGTATCGCAAGGTCACTGCGTGAGGTGACTTCAATATCATTTCACAGTTTGTATCCAGTCTGGTGTGCCATGAGGCCTCCTAATACCCCAGTCACACGAGAGCCTGCGTTCGCCGCCAACCTCCTTATGCCCAAAAGGTTGCCAACCACCCAGTGTCCCACTCGATACATTGATTAAATTACGTGGTCGGCGCCAGGGCGGCGACAGATCGGCCCCAGATCGGCCCCAGGGCGGCCCCAGGGCGGCGCCGGCCGGCGCCGTATCAGGGCCGGGGCAGCACCAGGGCAGCATCAGGATGGTGCCAGGGCGGCACCAGGGCGGCGACATAGTGCCTACCACCCGGTGAGCACGGCATTGCATATTTTGGCGCCGCTAGGTTGGCGCCAGATCGGCACCAGATCGGCGCCAACTCGCCAACCCCTAGGTTGGCGACCTGGTGGCGCTAGGGCGGCGCCAGTTCGCCAACCACTGTTTAATGGCGCCGCTGGAACAGGACGCAAGGAGGTTCGACCTGCAGCAGCAGCAACCTCCTTGCGCCCAAAATTTCCGAAATGGACGCCGGGAGGTTGGCGATTTTGTGGCGACAGCACTCAATGAGGGCATAAGGAGGGCGCAAGGAGGACATTTTGACGTCGTGAATCGATCGGAAGCGAACGCAGGCCTCGTGTGACTGGGGTATTACTGTCACCTCACAGTAGTCGTTCAGCCTCCATGCGATGGGCGTACAATATTCTAAATATCATACAGCGGCCGTGCAGTGACTTTAGGGCTGCCGTCCAATGGCCTAACGGCAACCGTACCGTGTGACTTTTACGGTTGCCATGCAGACCCCATAAAATGCAGACCCCGAAAAATTTCCGCAGCCCACAACACTGTAACATTGGTAAAAAATCCCACAGAAAAGTGTGGCGACAGCATCATATCTGACGGATGCTTTATAGTAATACTGGCAAGGCGTCGTGCGTTGTTCTCTGTGCAGTGAGTGGGACTCTTCTGCGTAGTACAAGCTCGTCCTTCAGATGTCTGTGATGCTGGCGGTGACTGTTCTGATGATGGCACGGAGACAGTCGATGTGAGAAAGTCTCTGGCTTTCATGACATGACAGCGTGACTTTCTCAGTAACCGTTTGTAGGAGAACACGACCGTAATCAGTGGTAGCGTCCTGCGTGTGTGTGTGTGTGTGTGAGAGAGAGAGAGTGAAAACCCCCGCATGCAGTGTGTTTGTGAGAGAGAAAGAGAGAGGGCGGTTGGTTGTTGGAGCTTTACGTCCTGGCAACATCTAAGGTCATATCAGGAACTCGCACTCATGGCGACTTTATAGTGCTGCCCCACTGGGAGACTAGGCCACCAGCACCATGACCTGATATCCCACTGAGTCACATTATCATGACACTGAGCTAACCAGTCCTGCCCTATCCTATTAATGCCAAGCATCAGTCTAGGAAGCGATAAGCCATTGGTTTGACTCGACCAGGAACCGAACTCCCGATCTCCCAAACGCAAGGCCGGCGCTATACCGATTAGGCCCCCGCGCCCAGTGGAGAGTTTGTTTGTGTGTTGTTGTTTTACATCCTAGCAACATCTAAGTTCATATCAGGACGGGTACCGACTTGTGCCAGTGCACACTCATGGCGACTTTATAGTGCTGCCCCACTAGGAGACCAGGCCACCAGCACCATGACCTGATATCCCAGTGTCACATTATCCTGACACTGAGCCAACCAATGCTTGCCCTATCCTATTAATGCCGAGCGCCTGGCTAGGAAGCGACAAGTATCAATTGTATAAGTCATTGATTTGACTCGCCCAGGAACCAAACTTTCGATCTCCCGCACGTGAGGCCCATGCTCTACCCATTCGGCCACTGCGCCCAGTGGAGAGAGAGTGAGTGAGTGAGTGGGTGAGTGAGTGAGTGAGTGAGTGAGTGAGTGAGTGAGTGAGTGAGTGAGTGAAAACCCGGTATGCAGGGCACGTTATAGACCCGCAGAGGTATGGTTTATTGGGGTTTTATGTCCTAGCAAACCAAGTGTGTTGAGAGCCCGCTTCCCGTGTAACAGGTGCCGGGATTCGAACCCTAGCTGAATTAGGCCATTGGTTTAAAAGATGTCTTCTTGTCACTACCTAGCCTGACATTCGGCATTACTATTGTCATTGGGTGTGTGATTAACATGGGAAATATTGAGCCTTGATTAGGATCCGAACTTACACTTCTTAACATTCCAGGGATTGTGTGCTAATATATATTGCCTTAAGCCCCAGTCAGACCTCACCGGATTGAGGAACCGGACAGAAACCGGACACTGTCTGGTGACATACGGCAATGTACGGTTTATATACGGTACCCATCCGGCATGTCCTTTCTATCTCCGCTGGCAGTGTCCAGTACAAGTTTTGAACATGCACAAAACTTGTACCGGACACCGCATGACTGACGTGTATGGTTGATGTCCGGTTTAAGTCTGTTTTGTCCGTTTCATGTCCGGTACCCATCCGTTAAGACTCCGGTTTGCTTCCTGCCAAGTCCTTTGACGTTTTGGGGGGGGGTTTATTGCGGTAATTCGGTCAGTATGTGTTTTCGGCGCTTCCGTGAACAATTCAGTACGTCCGTTTGACATTCGGTTTTCGTCCGGTTAGCATCCGGTGGATATTCGTTAATGTACGTTCCTTGTCCATTTAGCATCCGTTTCGTCCGGCGGCCGTTGCAACAGTTCGACACATTTCGGTACATTTTGATACCGAACAACACCAGACTAGAAAATTCTTTGTCCGGTTTCTGTCCGTTTCCTCAATCCGGTGAGGTCTGACCGGGGCTTTTGTCGCAAATGCCTTACGGCGTGCTTGCGGCGGCCGTAAGTCGCCACACCGGCCAGACCATATGGCGACCGCAAGGTGGGTTACGGTCGCCATACGGTGACTGTGCAGCTTTCTGCTTTCCGCAAGGAGAGCAGTTATTTTAAGTTGAAGTTATCTTAACTTTGAACGATCGCAACGCCGTCCCTTGCGGGGGAATTGCGGTTTTCCTACGCCAGGCTCGATGAGTTGTTTTTTTACAAAGTTATTTGCAAAAATAAGTGTCTCGCCCTCCTGCACCAGGTTTGAATTTCACGTCCATGTGCACTAAGTGACATCCAGTTTTCTCCCAAATCTCCGCATTACTATGATAGGGCAAGGACTGGTTAGCTCAGTATCAGGATAATGTGACTGAGTGGGAAATCTGGTCATGGTGCTGGCGGCCTGTTCTGCAGCCTCGTTTCTAGGGGGTACTTTTTTCTGAATGCATGAAGCAGCAATAGAGAATCCTAAACAGGGGCGGAGCTACATTGTCGCACTGTAAGCACCAACAATTTTTCTCAGCATTTTATTTTTTCCATGCTAAATCTTTTTATATAACATGCATTTTTTATATTCTGTGTTTACAATTTAGTTCATTTCTGGCTACGCCCCTGTTAAGGCCTGGATTATTGACATGGTATTAGCTAAGCTTGATTGATTGATTGGTGGTTGCTTTACGCCGTGTCGGCAGCATAGGCCATATTCACGGTGAGAAATGTTTGTTTTTTGTTCAAACCATCGCTTTTACATGTAAAAGCAGACAATCAATTATGTACCAATAGACACTCATTAAATTAGAAAGCTCACAATCATATATTTGTGGTCACGGGAAACAAATTCCCATAGAAAAAGAAAAGTTTTATTAATAATTGATAGAATCTATTTAGTAAACTATATGAGGTGGTACAGTCCAGGGCCTGTATGCATGGAGCGGTGTTACCGAGTCAAAACGCGTTTAAGGCGGGATTTCTGGTTTAATGCCGAAAAGTTTGTATGCATGGAGCAGTGTTAGGCCTAACACCGCGCGTTTAAATCCGGAAATTCTAACTCTGCTCATAGCAGGTTTACAGCGGTGTTAGTGTTAGGTTAGTGTGAGGAAGGTGCCCAAATCTAATCAATGCTATCATATTTAACAGAATTAAATACGCAATAAGTGAAATTTAAGCAAATTAACCCTAAAAACGAAGCGATATTAACGCAGCAGCCGCATTGGCGGCGATATTAATAGTTATATTTTCGAATCGACGAACGTAAAGTAAACAAATCGCCGCCGGCGCCGCATCGACGTCGCTGTCCATACTGGCGGCAGCAGCGGTTTGTTTACTGTACCTTCGTCGATTCGAAAATATAACTATTAATATCGCCGCCAATGTGGTGGTAGCCTTAATAACGCTTCGACTTTAGGGTTAAATTGATAAAATTTCACTTATTGTGTATGTAATTCTGTTAAATATGATCGCATTCAATAGATTTGAGCCTAATATATGGCTACAAACGCAGAGGGATTTCCCAAATCTATAAATACATTCACGTTTAGCTAACACTCACCGTTTAAGCACCCATGCATACGGCTTGACATAGTTCTCGATGCCGCCGATAACCGGAGATAGGTACCCGGAGTTAGAGGTATAACACCACACGCCGCTAACACCGCTCCATGCATACGGGCCCTGCTGCCCTCAAAAAGGCTAAAATGTTTTCCTGTTTTACCTTAGTAAAAAGGTCATGCATACTGTCTGCAGTGTAGAACTGTTGGCATAGGGCCAAAAAATCAACGCAACTTAGTCAAATGTGTTTGAGTGTCAGCGGGGACTGACACCCAATACATTCAGGGGGAGGTTCCCCCTTGAGCAGAAAAGCGTGTGTAAGCCACGAGTGGCCAATACGGCAGCGGCTAAGGACCACTTGGTCCCACCGACCTCCCGCATGAGTCTGTGGTGGCTTTCCCACAGATGGTTCAATTTCTTTAAGTTTATTGATGTTTTCATCCCACTCATGTTGCCATTTGGATTTTATGTGGGTGGCTATTAGTGGTTTCAGATCAGAGTGAGGAATCAGACACGGTTCAAGATCACAATTCAGGGCCTTCTTCGCAGCCCGATCAGCTTGTTTGTTTCCTTGTATGCCGGCATGGCCAGGCACCCAGCACAGGTGGATGTCATACCCATCCGTTGTCAGTTGGTTCAGCTGCTATTAGCTAAGCTCGGCAGGAAACGTTTCTTTAAAAGTCTGTCTCCTGTTTTGGGAGATCGGGGGATCTGAACCCATGGGTTCATGGGTTCGAACCCTGATCGAGTCAAACCAATGACTTCAAAATTGATACTTGTCGCTTCCTAGCCTGGCCCCCGGCATTATTAGGATAGGGCAAGGACGTGTTGGCTCAGTGACAGGATAATGTGACTGAGTAGGATATCAGGTCATGTTGCTAGCGGCCTGGTCTCCCAGTGGGGCAGCCCTATAAAAGTTGCCATGAGTGCGCTCTGTCACAAGTTGGTATCCGTCCTGATATGACCGTACATGTTGCTGGGATGTAAAACAACAACAAACAAACATTCTTTACCAACGTAATGCTTAGTTGCGATTCGGCTGCGTTTACAGTGGTAGTCAGTCGTTTAATGTCTATTAATCAGAAGTTTCCGTGACCCACTCACCACCTGAGTCCTTCTCAAACTTCCATGTCACATTGTCTCCTCCCCTTTGATATCGCCCCTTAATGGGCGGCCCTTTGCAATTCGCCTGTGAGATGTCATCTGCCATCGTTGACTCTTTACATATTGACGTCTTTATAGTGCTTCAACATATTAAAGACACCACCTGCTACCCTCGCCTATCTGCCCTCCTCCTCCACTCGTACCACCCACCTCCACCTCCACTCCTAACCTTTTCCCCCACCCACCCACCCACATACAGGCCAGCAAATGGCTGCTCGTTGTAATATAATAATCCTTTCCCTGCGGGATGCATTTTGGATTTGTCATAGACGACTTGAATTTCATTCCTGTATTACCCTTCTGTGGTTCCTTCAGCAGTCCTTGAGATGGCCATAATATTGATATTATGGAAATGTTAGTTTTTGATTGATTGGTGGTTTCTTTACCGCGTGTCGGCAGCATAGGCCATATTCACGGCGAGAATTGTTTGTTTTTTATTCAACTATCGCCTTTACAGATAATGTAAAAGCATACAATCAGCTAGGTATCAATAGACACTTATGAATTGTTAAAGGCCCAAAATCATATAATTAAATAAAATAGAGGAAATGTTAGTAGTTTTACCCATTAACATACACATATATATCCTCTATTCTCAACTGTCTTCTGGTTACAGAAAGAGAGGGTGCCCTCGTCTCCGGTTCGAGGATGCCATCAAGAGAAACCTGAAGCTGAGAACCATTAAGACCGACTCATGGACATCACTCTCACAGCAGAGAGCTAAATGGAGAGCGGCAGTCAAGTAATGAAAGCAGTCTTTGTCGCATCGTGACTGACAGCATGATGATATATGCAATATAAACATTGGCAAGCACTTAAAGGAAATATTAGGGCTCTCTGCAAAGACAAAGACCATACAGTCTTTTTGAGGAATCTATTGGTATCATAAAACATGGTGACGCGATAGGATGGTCAGTGGATAGAGTACCTCCTTCCTGAGCGGGGGGTTGTGGGATCAACTGAGTGACATTTTAGTACAGGGATAGGGTCTACGGTATGATTCAGCCAGGTCTTCTGCTTTTGAAATAGGCCTCTCATTTGCCTTATTAATAGGAGGGCGCGCGTTCATTTCACTTCCGGTTGACGCGGTGAAAACAAACCAGCTTTTCGTTTTATTTACATTTGCAATAACGCCAAATTTCACTTATTGAGTAAGTTATGCTCCTAAATAACATTATTTCAACAGAATTATAGATCGTAGCAGTGAATAGATTTGTGCTTTTTGTTTTATTTGCATTCGTAATAATGCCGCCGATGTGGCGGCGGCATTAATACCGCTTGGATTTTGGGTTTGATTTGACCGAATTTCACTTATTGACTAAGTTATACTCCAAATTAACATTATTTCAACTCCTGAGTGAATATTTATGGTTTTAAATAACAGAATTAGATCGTAGCAGTGAATAGATTCTTGCTTTTTGTTTTATTTGCATTCGTAATAATGCCGCCGATGTGGCGGCGGCCTTAATACCGCTTGGATTTTGGGTTTGATTTGACCGAATTTCACTTATTGACTAAGTTATACTCCAAATTAACATTATTTCAACTCCTGAGTGAATATTTATGGTTTTAAATAACAGAATTAGATCGTAGCAGTGAATAGATTTGTGCTTTTTGTTTTACAAAATCCCCTGTCACACATCACTGGATTGGGGGAAACGGACAGAAAACGAACAATGTCCGGTTTGTGTCCATACAAGTTTTGAACATGCACAAAACTAGGAACGGATGCCGCCGGATTGATGTCTACGGTTCTTGTCCGGTTTGAGTTCATTTCGTCTGTTGGCTGTCCTTTTCATGTACGTTCGTCCAGAGCCATTGACCCTATAGAGCAACATTTTGACACATTTTAATACAGTTTGATACTTATGACGCCCGAACACAACCGGACGAGACAATTGTGTCCATTGCTCAATCCGGTGATGTGTGACAGGGGCTTTACAGTCGCTTCAATGCTTCGAATATTTGCTAAGGCACGATGCGCTAAGTACCCGGATGTCCGCACCCTCCTATAGATTGAGAGAGAGAGGGGGGGGGGGGGGACTGGGAACGAGGAGATGGAGACAGGATGGAATGGAGAAAGAGAAAGAGACAGAGTGAGAGAGACAGATAAAAATGGACAGAGACATAGGGAAAGAGAGACAGCGGGAACGACAGGGGGAGGAGAGGAAGGCACGGGAAAAGAGAGACCGAGAAAGAGAGTGAGAGAAATAGAGGCAGATAGCGACAGAGGGAAAGAGAGGTAGAGAAGCGTAGACACAGACAGGAAGAAGCAAAGTAATGAACCAACAACATAATAATGGCATTAATTGACAAGTCTGGTGATAAACCCAAAGCTGGTGGAAATAAAGAGGATAAATAATAACTACACATTGTGTATCCTAATATATGCTCGCCTTGTAGCGTGTGTCGTTTGGTTTGGGACAGCAATAATGTCTGTTTTCACTGTAGTCAGACTTTATTGTTGAATAATGGACGATTTCCACCACCAACGCTCACTTTGACTGCAATGGCAAGAATTCGTGTTCTGGGTAAGACTTCAAAACTATTACCCAAGACCACAGAAGCCAACCCAAAAACAATACAAAAAAACTGGAAAATTAATTTTTTGAACTAAATTTAACAGCATATTTTAGTTTTTGAAAGGCTCTTCCATTCGGTGCTAGCTTAAAGTTGCATAGTCCGATGGCATTTGAATTTGTGAGGTATATTTGAGATAAATAGCTCAGGTTGACCATTATATCCTAATATTCATTAGTCCTGAGTAACTTTGATGAAAAATTGCTAGTTTTGGAGCAATTTGAGCTGAAAGAACCCAAAATAATGTTGACAAGCTTGCCAAAAGTCCTGTGGCTATGACCACGTGATGTGAGATGACCTACTAATCCTGGAACCTGACAGGGCTGTAGGTAGGTATTTCTGTTTGGGTTTTGAATATTCTGGAAACGGATTGGTGCCATACACCCATGGCACTAGGGTTATTAACAAAATATTATTTTGTAGAAAGGTTAATTTGATTTATATCTATCGAATTGACCAAGTAACATTGAATATCCAACATCACATATACATTGGTATATGAGTAACATCATCCCAATGGCAGAAATTTCAAAACATCAAACTATGCAACCACCCACCAAACTGTGCATTCTATGATTCAGCTGGGCCTGAGCATTGATGCGCGACAAGGAAGGACGAGGAAGCATGTGTGGATAAAAGGCATTTTATTCAGAAATGCCAAGATAAACATGGATAAAGGCAGTCATCAAGCATGAGTATCAGAGAGCAATGTAATGTGTAATATATGAGTTATCAGCATGGAAGAATCACATATATGAGGTATCATCATGGAAATAAGGTAAATGTCAATAATAGTAATGTCTAATAGTTGGGTCCGGGAGGTGGATCCGAGGAGCCCTCCACCAAGACGGAGGAGAGGGCTCGAGGGGCCGGCGAGGGGGCGAGGCGGCACGTAGGCATGCACCGCCTCTGAGGTCCATGTCCCCTCGGCCATGATGTCGGAGATGTGGACGCCGGCGGCATGGCAGGCCTGGGCGGCGCCTCGGCGGAGGCTGTGGAGGGTGAAGGCCTCGGCCCCCGGGACGCCTCGGGCACGAAGGGCGCCTCGAAGGAGGGCGGTGAAGGACCGCGGGTCGAGGGGGCGGCCCGAGGGCATGATGAAGGCCGCGGCGTCGGAGGCCGCGGGGTGTTGCAGGGCGGCAGCATTCCAGGCAGTGAGAGGGCAGAGCCCGGGCCTCGGGCAAGCGGGGATGAAGAGGGCAACGGCCCCCGTGGGCCCGGATATCGTCTTGGAGGTCCTGAGGGTGACCCGGAGGCCCCCGGGGCCGCAAGCACGTCGCCGCGGGTGATGGTGTGGGGGCCGCCCCAGCCCTCGGGACTCGGCGACAACAGGTTCGACTGTCGCAGCATACCGAAGTACCCGAGGAGGAGGGCGGCCCGAGGGACGACCGAGGCTGGTCCCGCCTGGGCGAGGTGGGAGATGACGAGAGTGAGGTGATGTGGCGTCAGAGGGGGCGCCTGGCGTGGAACATAGCCGGAGGCGCGCTCGCCTCCGCGGTAGACGTCCTTGGCGAGGGTCGAGTCGAAGGCGGCGGGCGCCCCCCCAGCGCGACCCAGGAGCGCGCTCCGGAGAGGGCGTTTTTGATGGATGCAGGGGCGAGGCCGCGGGCGTAGAGGGAAGCCGCATATGCGGCGACCTCGAAGTTGGAGGGGCCGAGGGGGGCGAGCCCTCGGGCGACGAAGTATGCCACGTAGTCCTGAGCCTGGCGTCGATGGTTCCTCCAGGTCGCGGGGGCGAGGGAGGCGAGGCGAAGGCGAGCGACGCCGTCGACCTCGGCCGGGGAGAAACCTGGATCAAAGCCCGGGATTAAATGGGAAGGCGTCGTGTGAGGGGTATAGGCGTTGAAGCCCGAGGCGGGCCATCCCGGCGCGGGCCACCTCGGCCCAGGGCCCGTCGAGGTGGGCACGGCTGAGGGCATCGGCGAAGACGAGGTCCGCCCCAGGATTGTGCACTATGTTGAGGGTGAAGCATCCCGTCGCCGCAAGGAGCCAGAGCTCCCGGGCGCAGGTCCCGAGGGTGGGGTCCCGGGCGTGGCCCGAGGTGAGCGAGGCGGCGGAGGCCATATTGTCAGTGTTGATGACGATGGTCGCCCCCGCGGCGTCATCCAGGAGGAGGGCGCGGAGGGCGACGACGAGGTTGACCGCCTCCAGCTCATGTATGTCGGGGAAGCGCGCCCGGAACTCCAAGGTGTACCCTCAGGCGTAGCAGTGTGTAGCAGAGAAGGCGCCCCCGCCCGAGAGGCAGGAGTCGCATTCAATGACGTAGGTGCGCCCTGCCGGGGCGCGGAGGAGGTGGAGCCCGTTCGAGGCGCGGCCGTAGAGGGCGAACCACCTCAGGTCCCGGAGGCCGTCGCCGTTGAGGGTGAGTGAGGCGCAGCCGAAACAGCCGCGCAGCGCCCTGAAGAGGCGACTCATGAACCTCCGGGCAGGGAGGATGCAGCTGCCCACGTGGTTCAGGCGCCCGAGGAGGCTCTGGAGGTCACGGCGAGTGATGGCGGGGCTGCTGAGGCGGGCCTCACAGGAGAGGATGAGGTCGTCGACCTTGTCGGGGGCGATGCGAATTGTCATCGCCTCGCTGTCGAGGGCGAAGCCCAGCCAGGAGAGGTGGACAGCGGGGGGATGACATTTCCCGGGGGCCACGTCCAGCCCGAGGGCGGCGGCGAGGGCGAGGAAAGCATCAAAGGCCTGGCAGGCCCTGAGGTATGAGGCCTCGCACCCGACAAAGTCGTCGAGGTAGACGAGAATGTGAAATCCGTCGCGCCTCATGATCCAGCCGACGGCGGCCGTCACCCGGACGCAGGCCGCGCCCGAGGAGCGACAGCCGAATGGGAGGGCAAGGTCGATATATATGCTACCGTCTAGAGTGACCCCGTACAGGGGGCAGGCGAGGGGGTCTGCACGAAGTTGCCGGTAGGCCCGCGATATGTCGGCCAACCAGAGGTATGCGCCGGGGCCCTCTCCCACGAGGCGGTGGCTGAGGTCGGCGACTGAAGGGAGGGTGTATGTGTGAGGTTTTCCTAGGTATTCCCGGCGGGGGATGCCGGCATTGACACTGGCCCCAGGGGGGAAGGAAAGGTCGACGATGACCCGCCTCTTACTCGGGTCGGATTTAGGGGGGGTCATCATCGGGGAGATCTGGGTCCAGGGGGTGAAGGGGCCCGCGAGGGCGCCGAGGGCGAGCTCGGTTTTAATGAAACTCTGTATGTGTGGGGCGTGCTCAGGGGGCTCGTGGTGTTTGGTGAAGGTTGGGCGGGGGGGGGAAGAGGCGGTGAAGTTCGAGGGGAATCCGAACTCGAGGAGGTCGAGGAGGGCGGGGTCGGGGTATTCGCAGAGGCTGGCACGCCAGGCGGGGATGTGGAGGCCAGAGGGAAGGGGGATGCGGGCGGCCAAAAAGTTAGGGAGGCCCGCTTCCCTGAGTGCGCCGTATGCGCGGGTGAAGGTGGGGTAGCAGGCCCAGGCCTCGCTAGAGGCATGGGGCCATATGGCGAGGAGGGTGGAGCGGTATTGTTGAGGAGAGGGGCCGCAGGAGGGGGCGCCGGGAAGGGTGTCTTGAATGTGGGGGTCGACTACATCGGTGATATGCTCACTGAGGTCATCGTGGGGGGGGGGGGGGAGGCATCGGGGGGGAGGCCGGGAAGATGGGTTAGGTAGGCTGTGTCGCCGGGGGAGGGTGTGGGGCGGTGGCGGTGTCTGCGGCGAGGTGGGCGCTGAGGGAGGGCTTCCGGGGGAGCGTGGGTGGCGTGGGTGGCCGCCGGGGCGGCAGGGGCGGCTACTTCACAGGCGAGGCCTGTGGTGAGACCATGGTGTGTGGTGGCCGGGTGGTCGGCAGAGATGAGAGCGGTGTGCCAGTTGGGTGCAGTGTGGCACAGTCTGATGGAGGGTCTGTTCGGTCTCGGCGGGTGGTGGAGTGGTCGTGGCGGGCGGTTGGGGGGGGGTCTTTGAAGCCGGGTAGGGTGCGTGCTCTGCCGCGGCGGGGGGCGGGCGGTTTGGAGTTCTGTGGTCGGAGCCCGGGTCGGATGGGAAGGCGGGGAGATTTGAGGCGCCGGGGGTGGCGCCGGCGAGCTGGGCCAGCTAGTCCCCTCCGGACCGGGCTGGAGGGGACGGCGGATCAAAAATTCAACACAGGGGCGGGGGCAGGGGCCCCGCGTTCGCGGCCTCTCTTGCTGAGGCACACGGCCTCCGAGTGTATCGTGAGGATTTTCCTCACGTTTGCACAGTACGCGCAAGCATGTCGATATCTCGACGCCCCCTCCCCCATGTGTCTCGCCGGCGCCCGCCCGATCGCACGAGGCGGGATCGCGGTTCCATGAGGGGCAGGGGGCGCCGTGGGACTCTTGGCTGAAGGGAATCCGGCTGTCGGTTTGGGGGCGTGCCTGAGATCTGGGGGGGGGGGGGGGTCGGGCTGGGTCGGAGGGGCGGGTGGGGGCGGGCAGGGAGGCGATGGGGGTGGTGAGGGCCTCCAGCCGGACCATGTTAATTGCCATGGGGTCATGCCAGCCATGGGGGAGCCTACCGTCCGCGATCCATGTGAATACCGTCTCGGAGTATCGGCGGGCGGTAGCCTGGGGGTGTATGAGGTTGTCCCGGTGGATGGTAAGGGCATGGTGGCTGAGTCCGGGAAGGGAGTGGGTGGGGAAGCGCGGGAGATTGTGTAATGGCCAACGGCTGGAGGAAGATAGGGGGGGTCCTCCCTCGCCTCGCATCAACCGCAATGCGAGCATTACGACCAAAGGTTTGACGAGATCTGCCGCAATTGCGCAGGTTTCTGGGTTTAGTGCTATGGTTGCAGCAGCCGTTCTGGTCATGCCTATGTGTTATCGTTTGGACGGGTTCCATCGCAAATGCGCCATTCCAAAGCGTATGCGTCAGAGGACGGCCTGGGATTGTAGCACCATATCAGTATCTACACTCACCTATGACGAACTGCCTGCTCTGCGATCCCGCGCCATCCGCTGGCGCCATACCCTGTGGAACAGCTGCTGCCGTCATATCGGTAAGCCCAGAACCCGGCGCATTTGCGATGGATCCTGTCCAAACAATAACGCATTACCAGAACGGTTGCTGCCATCATAGCATTAAACCTGGAGATCTGCGCATTTGCGGTGAATCCCATCAAGCCATTAATGCTCGGGTCCGGCTGGATCATAGAATATGGCTGCTGCCATCATAGCATTAAGCGCAGAACCCTGTGGCCCAAATTAGAACTATTCCGAGTTTGTTTGTTTTCCCATTCCCTTACCGATTCCCTTTAACATTTCGCATTGCTATCTAATGAATTTGCATTTTTCATGTACATATTATTGCTCTGTTATTATTTACTGTTATGTCATCCATATGTCTCATCCTCCCTCATACCATACATAGTCCCGATGGCAAATGCAATTTTAATTGACAAATGTACAAATTTCAAAATTTAAGTTACCCAAATTGATTAATTATATTTATAGAATTGACCAAACAGCATTGAATATCCAACATGGAGGGGAAGGGTAACATCGACCTCATTTCCCTTTCCCCTCTATGGCCCTGCACAGTAGGCCTACATGGTCGGGGGAGGCTATTGAGGTCATGAGATTGGCCTAATTGGTTAATGGCCTCCCTGCATAATGGGTGTTTCAAAGTGGGTGTCCAAAGGAGTGAGGTTATAAATACACTGGTTGTTCTGTATATGCTGTCCCAAATCATTAGCTAATACACCAGTATCTAAGTTGGATATATAGGATGAAATGTAAGACCATGCAACTTAAATAAATAAATTATTGTGAAGCATCTAGGAAAGTCTGTTTTTTTAGATCTAGAATACAGGTTACTTTGATTGTAAATATTTCTTATTCTATTCATATTTTCATTATTTATGAAGTGAAGAAATGCGGAAAATGGGTCAAAATATTCCAGAGTTACATCACACTGATTGGTGGTCACTTTCATATTTTATTCATTTCTGTATTATTTATGCGTGGGAAGGTTTAAAAATCATTGCACTTATACCCCAGTCACACGAGGCCTGCGTTCGCTAACGATCGATTGGCGACGCCAAAACCTCCTCCTTGCGCCCTCCTTACGCCCTTATTGAGTCCTGGCGCCGCGAAATCGCCAACCACCCGGCGCCCATTTCGGAAATTTTGGGCGCAAGGAGGTTGCTGCTGCTGCACGTGCAACCTCCTTGCGCCCTGTTCCGGCGGCGCCATTCAAAATGGTTGGCGCCCTGGCGCCGCCCTGGCGCCGCCCTGGCGCCGCCCTGGCGCCGCCCTGGTGCCGCCCTGGCGCCGCCCTGGCGCCGCCCTGGCGCCGCCCTGGGTTGGTACCAACACATGCGATGCTGCAGTCACCGTGTGGTCTGCTCCGACCTGGCGCCGACATGGCGCCAACATGGCGCCAACATGGCGCCGACATGGCGCCTAAAATGTATTTGAATCATTATATCGAATGGAACGCTGGGTGGTTGGCGTCCTTTTAGGCTTAGGGAGGTTGGCGGCGAACGCTGCCTCCCGTGTGACTGGGGTATTAGTAACAACTATACAAACTGTATACTCTAATTCATCCTAGCTGTGGAAATCGTCTATTAATCCTCACCAACCAGCGTAGATCTATTTGTTTGGTTGAGTGCGCTTAGTCTGGTCTCCTGGCCTTTATTTACAGATGGCGCCAATGTGGATGCACTTAGACGCCACCAAGTGGCCACAATGGGAACTGGAACCCGACTTGAGTGCAGCCGTAGAATCAAACGGATATGACGTCACAAACTGCAGATGCGCACTCGGCGCACCGAATCTGCGCTACAGTCATAGCGCTTCCACCAAAGCAAAGGACTCTCAGGTCCTTATATATTTATAGATGCCAACATTCAGAGAATGAGTGTATCTTTGTTCCATCTTTGTTCCATTATCCCATAGCAAACAGAGGGAACAGAGAGCCTTGTATCCACCCAAAGGAGCCATGCCTACTTGCAAAGAGCTTCGTCCTAAGTAACTATGTTGTTTTTGTATCGCTGTATATTTTAAATGACATTAAGACCGACTCATGGACACAACTATCACAGCAGAGAGCTAAATGGAGAGTGGTAGTCAAGTAATGAAAGCAGTCTTTGTCGCATCGCGACCGACAGCATGATGATGATGATATTTTAAATGGCATAGACTAGTTTAAGAATAGATGTAGGCCTACTGTGCGATAAACGTGTATATATTTGTGAGTTTACTCATGGTAGACGACACTTAGTTGTAGTAAATAATTTAGCAATCTGAAATCTGAAATAAAAAGTATATTATTCTCTAGATAAAATTGAATCTTTCTGTGGTTAAATATACATACATATAGATTTAGATGGAGATATGTCTAGAGTTGTTACTGTAGCTGTTATGTTTTATATTTCCGATCAATGTTTGTTGTTGTTTTACGACATAGCAACATCTAAGGTCATATCAGGACGGGTACCGACTTGTGACAGTGCACACTCATGCTGACTTTATAGAGCTGCCCCACTGCCACCAGCACCATGACCTGATATCCCACTCAGTAACATTATCCTGACACTGAGCCAACCAGTCCTTGCCCTATCCTAATAATGCCGAGCGCCAGGCTAAGAAGTGACAAGTATACATTTTTAAGTCATTGGTTTGACTCGACCAGGGTTCGAACCCACGATCTACCAACACGGCAGACGGACGCTCTAACTCATTCGGCCATCCCGTCTGGTGTATTTCCGATCAAGAGGCTATATGGTAATATCACAAGTCGATGGTCAGTTACTTATTTTATTTACTTTTTATTATTTAAGAACAGCAAGGTTTAATGGTCAATGCATTAAATTATCCTAATATACAAACACAGTATTTGCTTTCCAATGTGATCCACAACACAACTTTCAACTGGATGCACTAAAGAGAATTACTAAAAAGAATTTGGTATGATGATAATTGAATACGCAAGGGGAATTTCAATCACAGACGATTGGTCTTCCTCATTCTGCTGCTCCTTGCCCTATCCTAATAATGTTGAACGCCAGGCTAGGTAGTGACAAGCAGCAATTTTTTAAGTTATTGGTGTTACTCGGCCAGGATTTGAACCATCCCATGACCTACCAAAACGAGAGAAACGCTCAACACATATCAAGCAGTTATCAGTTATTATTCTATTCTATCATAGGTTTCATTTCTGGTTTATTCTCGTTAATACCGCCCCCCCCCCAAAGACGGAGGCTAAAGGGGCTGTCACATTAGGGTTTTTTGCGGAAGCGTATGGCGGCGTAGGCACGTTACGTCATATATGTTGGCATACGCTGTATACGCTACGCATACGCTACTCATACGCCGCCATACGCTTTCATAAATCCGTCCGTCCACATTTTTGTGTGCATACTCAAAAAATCTCGACCTATGAGGGCGTATGGCTCATACGCTACTCATACGCCGGCATACGCTCCTCATACGCCGGCGTACGCTCCTTGTATGCTATGGGTACGCCGACATAGGTTTTTCATACGCCCAACTTGTGTCACCGGCGTATCTCTAGCGTATGTAGCGTACGCATAACCTACGAGTTATGTATGGGAGCGTACTCCTAGCATATGCACAGCGTATGCACAGCGTATTCAAAGCGTATGCCATAGGTCTCGACATCGATCTTGACTCATACGCTACTCATACGCTCATACGTTATGCATATGCTACGCATACGCTACTCGTACGCTCCACATGCCAATCAAAACCGTCAAAAAATGTCACAGCACGCTCCCATACGCTCCTCATACGCTCCTCGTATGCTCCTCATAGGTTCCACATACGCTCAAAACCACCCGAAAGGTCACCAAATGTCATCATAGGCCGGCACGTGCAGGACCCACGTAGGTTTTCAATACGCTCCCGCCATACGCCGTAATGTGACAGGGCCTTAAGGAATAACACGTGTACATATATACTATTCTTGTACCCATACAGGTGGAAAATGAATTCACCTAAATCCAGCAACCGGAAACGGAAACAGTCCTCTGGGGGCTGCCATTTGTATACTCGTGTTGAATAATAATAAATCCAGCAACCGGAAACGGAAACAGCTTGTCAAACTGTGCTGCGCAGCAAACTGGGTGGATGACAATGATTGGTTAATAATACTGGCTACTCGTGTTGATAAATAAATAAATAATTCTCCGAGCATTTAGCGGGGGTCGGTCTTAAGCATTGCTTATTCATAATAAAGTTGATAATCCTGCTATATAAGTGCATGTCTCCGATCTGGATGCATTCACACGTCATTGCCTTACTCTGATCGATCACAATTCCGAATAAGAACAAACAGAACTGTCATGGCGGCCACAATCAAAATGGCTGACGGGTGAAGGTCGCTGGAATTATTGCAGAGGTCAGAAGAGCAGCATGTCCGTGTTCCCCATCCATAGCTGACGAATCTGTGGTGAAACAAATATATTCAATTCCACTGGACTGTGGTTGTAAATTCATGCATGGGCCTCCATTATGTTCAGCATGGAACAGGTGCACTGCGCTGCTGGGCATGGTAGTGTATGGCTAGTGACATCGCAAAGGCCCCCTTCATTTATCAAGGCTGCATCGGTCGGGATAGCATAGGCGACACAGTGCCCACCGCACAGCCGGTGGTCGCATAGATAAGGCCCCAAACAGCCTAAGTAATATTAGCATAACTAGTTATACCAAACATAATTATTAAATATGTATTTCCACATGATCATTGTACACACAAGTTGATATTTATATCAGTAATTTTTTCGCATGAAAAATGAGAATGCAGAAACTTGTATAATGCTTATGAGGTGCTTTCCCCATTTATAAAATAACACATATACATTACTAATACCATAGAAATAAGAAAGAAAGAAAATAAAAACTAAAGTTAACTTCATTTTGTTTTTTTAAGTAATCGGTCAGTAATTAGTAAGCAATCAATAAGAAACTAATAAGTAACCAATGTCAATATAATGAAATTTGTACATAGCTGTTTCACTGACCTCATGGGCTGGAAGCTGCCACACTTCAGGGTTGGTCGGCAGCTTCGGACTAAAATGGACCGCTTAATCGCAATGCCATCCACCTCGTCAATCTAAGAACGACAGTTTGTTTGTTTGTTGCTTTACGTCCTAACAACATCTAAGGTCATATCAGGGTGGGTACCAACTTGTGACACTGCGCACTCATGGTGACTTTATAGTGCTGCCCCAATGGGACACCAGGCCACCAGCACCATGACCTGATATCCCACTCAGTCACATTATTCTGGTACTGAGCCAACCAGTCCTTGCCCTATCCTAATAATGCAGAACACCTGGCTAGGAAGCGACAATTATTAATTTTTAAGTCATAGGTTTGACTCGACCAGGTTTCGAACCCACGAACCCATGTGTAAAGTCGTCGGCTGGCAGCTGTAGTTGTGTAGGCAGGCTAAATAGGAAATCACTACAGGCAAGTAGAAGAAAGGCAGAGTATAGAGTCAAAGGTAGAGAGAACTTGCACCCTCAGGTTTATTATTATATAGTGGTTTTAGAATCCAAGATGGCCTGTCACGTGACCAGATCCTCCAATCAACAGTAAGCATTCACACATCCACCAATTAACAGTAAGCCTGCTTGTGGCCATGCCTTGGTTGTTTTGGCCTCACTGCCCTGCTGTGTCTGGGTGTGCAGTGATCTGTAAATAACAGTTGGGGAGAGGGGGTTTGTGAGCAGAGCTGCTAAGGCCCTATCATACTAACAGTGGTGCCCCGCTCACACTATCTATAGAATACACAATGTCTATTTACTCTAAGTAAAGGATCACTAGCACTACACAATACCACCTGCATCTGGTCACATTACATCATTTACCTTTTATATAACATTTGTAATTCCTTATAGACCAGTTCACATCACCCACCAATCTGTAATTATCAGAATATTTTACACATGGGTTTGTTAACTTAGGAATGAATGACATGAGACACACTGTACTGTCTTTGTGCTGAGCTAAGCATTCCACCTATCGCGATGCTTGTGAAAGTAACCCATTTCTGGCTAAAGTTGTACAGTCTGATGGTTTCGAGTTTCTGACAACTTGTGACATAAATGTAAATATCAACTTAGGTTGATAATGTAGTATTCTGCACTGACCTCTCAAGCAAGTAACTACATAGACATGTAGGTGTTGGTAGTATGATGATATCAGGGAGCCTAGGTAGTGAAATGGTTAGCACACTGGCCCGGGATGCAAAGAGATGTGGGTTTGAGTCCCGCTCTAGGCTAAATATTTCCCATTTTCATCACCCTCACGACACTGGATGCCAGGACCATGATCCTGTACAAGCTACATGCTGTATGGTTGTTGAACCTACCCTGTATATATGTATGTGTTAGTGCATTGCCTGTATGTATGTAATTGTAAGAATTAAAAGACTTACAATTCCAGGGGAACGAGTGTAGTAGTCTGCACTGACCTCTCAGGCAAGTAACCACATAGACAGGTAGGCGTGGGTAGTGTGGTGATATCAGAGAGCCTAGGTGGTGTAATGGTTACCACACTGGCCCGGAATGCAAAGAGATGTGGGTTTGGGTCCTGCTCTAAGCACAATATTTCCCATTTCATCACCCCCACGACAATAGTTATAATCTACCTTACTACTTTAGTTTGAAATAAATTTGATTTAAAATGACTAACACAGTTGATTAGGTTTACTCTGTGAAATAGAACTGAGACATGCTTAGATTGGTGGGTAATTAATTGTAGAGGAAGGTTAATAGTTAACTGCAATATTGGGTGTCAGTGCCCACTGACACTCAAACACATTTTTATTAAACCGTGTTGACATTATATAGCGATATAGCGAATGGTAGACAGGAAGTGTGAACACTTATTTGTCTCTCATTTTTGTCTTCATTTTTGTTGGGGGGGGGGGGGGGGGGGGGGGGACATTGGTTGTCCCAAGCAGGGGAAATCCCAGTCACAGATGACTGGTCTTCCCCTCTCCACTGCTGGTCGATAGAAAGCCTGAGCCTACACTTTTACCAACCCAAGGGATTTTTAACCTCCCACATCACATAGACATGGTATGAGAGCAACCGGCCTTTGATGACGCTGTAAGTTATACACAGCGGTGGAAATCCAAATTGGCAGAGCTGGGGGCACGGGTATGGTCCTGCGCCAACAACTTTACACTGCAGACAGCATGCATGATCTTTTCACTCACATAAAAAAAAGAAGACATTTTAGCCTTTTTGAGGACAGCTTGTCTGTACCACCTCATATACTTTATTAAACCAATGTTATCAATTTAAAAAGAATAAGATTTGATGCTTTTATCGGACTATGCAGCTACAAGACGTGAGTCATTCTCTAAAACTGGGCACAGAAGTGTGATATGGAAACTAAAAGGGAAAACCTGGAGAAGCATTCCAAATAATAGCAGAAACCATGTACATACATGAAGGTTTGCATGTTGTGGATATGTCAGAATTTAAAGAAAAAGGGAAAAAAAGCTAGGTCACTTTTTGATTTTGATCTTATACAAATGAGCAATACGTTAATATCACTTGTGTAACATGGAAATCAAACACACATCCAGGACATCCTTTTAAAGTACACAACAAATGTGAACAAGATTTGTTATTGATTAAAATTAAGTAAACAAGATTATGTCTTACAAGAAAAAAGGTGAAAAGAGAAGTTTTTAAAAGTTTGGGTAAATCCATGGTGTAAATTTCCACATTTTCACTTTACCACAAAATCATACTTTCGATACATGTTGTGGGATAGATTAAATACATGGAGCATTGCTAACAATATACTTAACACACAGAAGCAGCAATAATTATTCAACTTGCTACCAAAAATAAATCTTTTAATTAATTAACGCCATCATAATGTGGAAACCAAATATGTGATGCCCAGTTTCAGGGAATGACCCATATAGAAAATGTCCATTGAATGACCATATTTTGAAATCAGCTGGCCAGATCTTTAAACTTACGATACAGACTCCTTCGCATGTGGTGGTGGTGGTCTTTGTTCCCAGCTTACAGGGCAGAGTGCGGTCCAGCCTCGAGTCATAGGTGCAGTCAAAACATTTCAAGGCTCCTGTCGAAGATATACAAATGAATCAGGGTATCATTATGAAGTAAAAAAGAAAATTTGAATTTCCACAATTAAATAATTGTCAAAAAGTCTCAATATTCTCTAAATTAAATAATTGTCAAAAAGTCTCAATATTCTCTTCTCTTTTTGTCTTTTTTGAGTGTGTACATTACTTGCTCTTAGGCAGGGGAAATTCCAATTGTAGACAATTGGTCTTCCTCATTCCACTGCTCCTATCCTAGTTATGCCGAGCGCCAGGCTAGGTAACGACAAGTATCATTTAAGTCATTGGTTTGACTCGGCCAGGGGTTCGAATCCCATGACCTACCATTTCTTGCCCATATATACCTGCAATACCTGCATACAAGGTATGCAGGTATTGCAACACCTCAGGGAGTTTGACGCCCCTGCCCTGCAGAGTTGTAAACCACTGCCTTGTGGTACAGGTTCTTGACAGAACCGAAGGCTAAGGGAGCAAACCCTAAACAGAAAACCATGTCACTGTGGCAGCATTAAGGGTGGTTGATGTATGGAACTCTCAAGATCTCCCGACCAGCCACTGCAGGGACAAATAGTTTTGCGCCTGTCTTGACATGTTCTTGCCGGTGTGAAACCTCTATTTGCTCCCCGAGAGAGTGCCGCTGGTAAATTGCAAAAGCCAGCAGCACTTCAACACTTTTGCAGGCAGCTTTCATGAAATGTATACCATCAAGAGAAACCTGAAGCTGAGAGACATTAAGACCGACTCATGGACATCACTCTCACAGGAGAGAGCTAAATGGAGAGTGGCAGTCAAGTAATGAAAGCAGTCTTTGTCGCATCGTGACCGACAGCATGATGATGATGATGATATTGTGTTCCAAGTTCCACTGGTCCCTAGGAAGAACTGATACTGTTACTTCGTCACAGATTGAACTTCTACGCCAGAAAGTTAGGGAGTTGGTAAATACACAATCATACAGAACGTGATATTTTATCTAATGTACAATATTTACTAGAACAATTTCACTGAAATCTCCATTAGAAACAAATGCACGGCAAGAACCCGACCAAGTTTGGTCATCGGGAGGCGCGTTGTTATATGCACAAAGTGAATTTAAAATATAGAGTCAGTCTATAGTGGACGATAGGGGTGAGATGGCACCAACTCAATCGTTCGGTGTGTAAGCTGAAGCTGTGACCCGGCTTCAGTCCTTCCTGAGGAACCAGCATAACTCGGAAAACATATATTAAAACAACGGAAATGAATTTATCACATTTTGGTAAAGCGCACTTCAATTGTATGCGAAAAACACCTAAAGCAAAGCTTATGAAAATATATATTAATTTCACATGATTTATCATAGTATCCTAGTGCCCGATTTAATCGGAACTATAGATACATTGCCTAAATATTAAGTGAATTTAATAGAACCTCACTGCTGCAAATCATTGAGCAGTGGACACTACAAGTTCTAGTCTGCACCTGACTTTATTAACATTGCTTCAGCACGTGTGATCCGTGAGGTCATCAGGATCGTATTTAACCAACCACATGACCAAGCAGTGGAACCAGACGGGATGGCCGAATGAGTTAGAGCGTCCGCCTCCCGTGCTGGTAGATCGTGGGGTCGTGGGTTCGAGTCCCGGTCGAGTCAAACCAATGACTTTAAAATTGATACTTGTCGCTTCCTAGCCAGGCGCTCGGCATTATTAGGATAGGGCAAGGACTGGTGTGCTCAGTGTCAGGATAATGTGACTGAGTGGGATACCAGGTCATGGTGCCGGCGGCCTGGTTTCCCAGTGGGACAGCACTATAAAGTTGCCATGAGTGCGCACTGTCACAAGTCGGTACCCGTCCTGATATGACCTTAGATGTTGCTAGGACGTAAAACAACAACAAACAAACAAACAACAAACCAAGCAGTGGTCCGATTGCAAGAAGGGTCCACAGCGAGGAAAGGAGGAAAAACGGGTGACTACTGTCCCAAAATGAGCATACCCTTGCAGGATGAGTTTCCCATTCTTTTAGTACTGATATTGTGAATTTAAACCGAAGTCGATGTAGATAAATTTCAAATATACTTTAATCACTTTAATCTGTGCAAAAAATACATAAATGTGTGATTATGTCTGAACAAGAAACTACTAAAACAATAATGGACATATTCAACTGGGACCATTCCATAATTTGAGCCAATCAGAGCTGTTCTTTTCGATTGCAAATGGATGCCCCCTATGGGGGCCGCCATTTGCAATCAGGGAAGCCATTTGCAATCGAAAATAACAGCTCTGATTGGCTGACACTGGGAGCGGTTCTCAGCCAATCAGAGCTGTTCTTTTTTATTGCAAATGGTGGTCGCCATGGGGGGCAGCCATTTGCCGGGCTTAGACGATTTCAAACATGGCTGATTGTCCCGCTCCCACTTTATTTGGGTCCCAATAATACCATTGTAACCATATTATAACTCCCTAACCCGACCACCTCCCTAAATGAACCATTTAAAGTCAGTCCCAAGGGCGGTCGATTTAGAGAGGTTTTACTGAACAATAAAATGTCTCTAAATCGATCGACCATGGGACCGATTTTAAATGCTCCATTTAGGGAGGTGGTCGGTTTAGGGAGTTTTTTTTATCGGTACAATAGTATTGTATGGGCGATTGTTTGGGACCCAAAGAAAGTGATCGATATAGGGAAGTGGTCGATCTGTGGAGGTAGTCAGTTAGAGAGGCTTTACTGTATTTCCAAATTTCCTGCAGGGGCATACCCCCAGAGCTCCCCTCGTACCTTGTTCCTTCGGCTCTCATCTGTTCCAAGAATGTATCTGGGAACCCAGGCAAAGATTCCTAGCTCCTGCTATGATTAGTATGAATATACATATCTAAAGCCGTGTTTACACGGGGAATTGTGAAACGATGTAGACAAAGCGATTTATATGAAGCGTTTTAGAGGCGTGTTTACACGGTGGAGTTTGAAAGTGTGTCAGCGCCGGAAACCAGCAGGCGCCTGTAGCCAGCAAGCACTGCTATTTGTTTAGTTTACACACGTCGATTCGACGCAGATGTAGCTGCTACGTTAATATTGCTTGGAATTTAAGGTTAATTTAATTAAATTTCATTATTTGAGTCTGTAATTCTGTTAAATATGATCGCATTCACTAGATTTCGGCTTAGTCAGGCCCTCACACTGCCGGGCACCAGCGATTAGTTACAGCTGCATCTGTAGCTGGCGAGCACCACTATTTTACACTATTGCCACCCGGGAACCAGCTGAATCGCTTCATCTATACTACCTTGCGAGGTGGTATAGATGAACCGTTTCATATGAAGCGATTCAGCCCTAAAACGCCACAGCATCGCGTCTACATGGGAAATGTGAGTCGATCTAGGCAAGTCGTTTCATATGAAACGTTTTAAATCGCTCGTGTAAACAGGGCTCATAGGTATACCAGAAACTCAAAACCAGCGGATTTTCCAACTAACTTGAAATCGTGTACTTGTCATTTTTTAGTGTCAGTGCTGCCAACTGTCACGAAATTCCAGTGAGAGTGATGGAAACTGAAGGTTCTGATCAGCCACCTCACGAGTCACGGATCGACTCCAAAATCCCACGAATTTCTGTACTTTTGATCGAATTTCTGAACTTTTGTACGAATTTCTGTACTTTTGATTATAATACACGTAAATATAATGTTACTCAGGTTCGACGCCTTCAATGCAAAAGCTGAAGGATTCTCAGTACCTGCAGGTTGGCAACACTGCAGTGTGGTCCCACCAACCATATGACCGCGGCCATTGAACTACAAGTCATAGAACTAGCGATTTCCTAAGCATATTCAGCGCTGAAAGGAGAGGGGACAACCAGCCATGTTTGAATTTGTCTGAGCCTGTTTGAACTTGCTGGAAATTGATTTTCTTCTTCTCGTTTTCGGGAGAACTCAGTGTCAGCCAATCAGAGCTGTTCTTTTTTATTGCAAATGGCCGCCTCCATGAGGGCCACCATTTGCAATCGAAAAGAACAGCTCTGATTGGCTGAGAACAGCTCTCAGTGTCAGTAGGGGGCCGCCATTTGCAATAAAAAAGAACAGCTCTGATTGGCTCAAATTATGGAAAGGTTCCATCCAATACGACCATTATTTTTTTAGTATTTCTGGTTCAGACATAGTTACACATATATGTATCTTTTGCACAGATTAAAGTGCTTGAAGTATATTTTTAATTCATTTACATCAACTTCTGTTTTAAGTCACACAATATCAGGACTTAAAGAATGGGAAACTATTTGTGCAAGGGTATGCTCAATATGGGACGGTGGTCACCCTTTTTTCCTGCTTTCCTCGCTGTGGACCCTTCTCAGCGATTTGGGTTTTACATCCTTGCAGCCTAGTCATATCAGATACCGACTTGTAACAGTACACTCTCATGGCGTCTTTATAGTGCTGCCCAAACTGGAAGACTGTTCCACCGGCACCATGACACAATATCCCAATCAGCCACATTTTCCTGACACATTACCCTAGTAATCTGGATCGTCAGGTGATAAACTAGTGATAGTTCTCAATTGCGTATGTCTTCGGCTTACCTTTTCCGGGGATTGAACCCACAACCCACTCACCTGACAGTCTCAGTGAGCCAAGAATGAAAACTCCTCCCATCATTCCAGGCCACATGAAGCAATTCTGTATGTGACAGAAAGAACAGAAAAAACAGTCAATAATCGCAAATCAACCAAAAGCAATTTTTTCTTTTAGTGATTGTTTGTTTATTCTGCTTATAATGGTTAAGTGCATGCACTTGTTTTCGCCGATGTGCAGTAGTGGTCACAATCCATATGGATTGGTTTCCTTTATCAATGATTTCTGTAAACTTGTTTATGGTATAAAATCGGGGAGTTTCCAATTTGTTTGGTTTTTGATTATATTTTTTAGCATAGTTTGTTTAGTATGGTGTCTCCTATTGGTGTGTGATATTCTGAGGTGTGTTTCCAATTTGTTTGGTTTTTGAGTATATTTTTTAGCATAGTTTGTTTAGTATGGTGTCTCCTATTGGTGTGTGATATTCTGAGGTGTGTTTCCAATTTGTTTGGTTTTTGATTATATTTTTTAGCATAGTTTGTTTAGTATGGTGTCTCCTATTGGTGTGTGATATTCTGAGGTGTGTTTCCAATTTGTTTGGTTTTGATTATATTTTTTAGCATAGTTTGTTTAGTATGGTGTCTCCTATTGGTGTGTGATATTCTGAGGTGTGTTTCCAATTTGTTTGGTTTTTGATTATATTTTTTAGCATAGTTTGTTTAGTATGGTGTCTCCTATTGGTGTGTGATATTCTGAGGTGTGTTTCCAATTTGTTTGGTTTTTGAGTATATTTTTTAGCATAGTTTGTTTAGTATGGTGTCTCCTATTGGTGTGTGATATTCTGAGGTGTGTTTCCAATTTGTTTGGTTTTTGATTATATTTTTTAGCATAGTTTGTTTAGTATGGTGTCTCCTATTGGTGTGTGATATTCTGAGGTGTGTTTCCAATTTGTTTGGTTTTTGAGTATATTTTTTAGCATAGTTTGTTTAGTATGGTGTCTCCTATTGGTGTGTGATATTCTGAGGTGTGTTTCCAATTTGTTTGGTTTTTGAGTATATTTTTTAGCATAGTTTGTTTAGTATGGTGTCTCCTATTGGTGTGTGATATTCTGAGGTGTGTTTCCAATTTGTTTGGTTTTTGAGTATATTTTTTTAGCATAGTTTGTTTAGTATGGTGTCTCCTATTGGTGTGTGATATTCTGAGGTGTGTTTCCAATTTGTTTGGTTTTTGAGTATATTTTTTAGCATAGTTTGTTTAGTATGGTGTCTCCTATTGGTGTGTGATATTCTGAGGTGTGTTTCCAATTTGTTTGGTTTTTGATTATATTTTTTAGCATAGTTTGTTTAGTATGGTGTCTCCTATTGGTGTGTGATATTCTGAGGTGTGTTTCCAATTAAAGTTGCATAGTCCGATGCTTTTGAGTTTCTGCTATTTTCTGAGATGAATATATTATACTAATCATTATAATCTACTTTACTTTAGTTTGAAGTAACTTTAATTTTAAATGGCTAAGTTTGGAGATATTTTACGTCAAAACATTTCCCGTCCTGATATGACCTTAGATGTTGCTAGGACGTAAACAACAACAAACAAACAAACAAACAAATATTTGACGTCAAAACATGCCAAAATAATTTTGGCAAGCACACCAAAACTCTGACACTATAGACTTCAGTAGTAACGGGTTCTATTAATTGACTTATTATGCCCTTCTATGCAGCAACAAATGCTTAATAAGTGCACCAGTGTCTAATTTGAATATGCAGAATCAAATCTAGATAGGTGTTTTGGTTTTGAAAATTTGATGTTTTCATCAGACTGTGCAACTTTAAGCCGGGTGGACGCCTGAGTTGAGCACCCACCTCCTGTTTGGTAGGTCACGGAACTCAAATCCTGGTTGAGTCAAACCAATGACGTAAAAATGTATACTTGTCGCTACCTAGCCTGGCATTCGGCATTTCTAATATAAGGCAAGAAGCAGTAGAATGAGGAAGACCAATAGACCCAGTCAGTTAAGCTAGTGACATCTATCGGCAGAATTTGGAACCACTCTAGTCGGGTCGTTTCCCTAACTGCCTATGACTTCATATGCTATATCTCCGTAAAGAATGCTTGGAAAAATAATAAAATGATTGATTATATTCAGATATTCATATCGCAATAGGCATCAATCTTTTATCCTTGCAATATATATATATAAGACAACTATATTGTACTTTCCTGGGTTTCACCGCTGCTCTCTTCGCATGTATAATGAACTGGTGAATATGGTGTTTCCCACTTCACAACTGGTGAATTGCATTCAATTGACTTCACAACTGGTGAACACCACCTGTGAACTGGAGATTTTTTAAGCGGCTCGTTATTCACCACTTGTGAAAAAATGGCAGCGAATGGAGAAAGGTTGCATGGTCAGGTGCCATAATAAATTGACAAAAATATGTTTGTATTGAAACCATTGTCCATGCTGTGTGGTCTTAAAACAAATCATAGCCTACATAGTGTATAATGTACTAGTGGATGCTATCTACCAAAAACGTGCAGTTTACGTGTTATTTACGCATGTATTGTACTTGTACTGAAGTTCTCAGAAAAATTAAAAATAAGAAAAGCTTGTTTGCCACTATACAGACAAAGAAACTTATTTATTTTGGCCACATCATTCGTCAGAGTTCAATATACCGTACATTGTTGGAAGGGAAGGTGAATGGCAGCAGAGGGAGAGGGAGACCAAGAACATCATGGTTTACAAATATTTCACAGTGGACAGGCTTGAATTATTCACAGTCTATCAGAACAGCACACCATCGGGACAAGTGGAGAACCAGTGCATCCAACCCTCGACTAGAGGACGGAACTATTGATTGATTGATTGTACTTTGCCTCTATTATCGCCCAGCCTGAAACGTTCAATTCTTTTATCATAGACCGTAAAAAGTTGCTCAAAATTAATTATTTCAATTGCATTTGATTAAATCTATGTATCTAAATTTAGATGTATCTAAACTTAAATTCTGTTTTTAATATAATGGTTACACCATAGTAAAAGAAAAGAAGCTAAAAGCCTTCTGGAGTCCATATTGTCGTTGTTTACCGCAAATTGTCAAATGACCGCTCTCAATTTAAATGGTCGTGTTGACCGGCAGTAAGTGGGAAGTTCACCATATTCACCAGGATGATATGAACGCAGTATTAAACCCCACCAGTTAAGCTAGTGACATCTATCGGCAGAATCTGGAACCACTGTAGTCAGGTAGTTTCCAGCTTAACTGGCAGGGTCTATTGTCTATGATTTAATATTCCTCCGCTTAATCAACTAATGTACAACAACAAAAATGTTATCAAAAGTGTCCTCCTGCCAATCTGGTGTTAGCTTGTTTGTTATTTAGAGTTTTACGTCCTGGCAACATCTAAGGTCATATCAGCAGGTTTTAGCTAATGATAGCAGTCTACCGATAGTGTAATAAATGCATTTAGATTAAGGTTCAAGTCTCCCGGTGTGGCGGTTTCAGCTCACTGTCAGTTTCAGCCGTGCGCATAGACTCAAACTCAAGGCATTGTCAATGGTCATGAGTCACTAACCTTATAAATTTAATATAATGTTTTTGGTAAAGATGTTTTCTATATGTGTACCATGCGATGTTTCTAGGTGGTGTGGTTTTAGAGATATTTCACTTTTCCTGGATTTTCTGTATGAAGATTGCTCACCACCATTGACAATGCCTTGAGTTTGACGGTATGCGCAGTGCAAAACATTAGTTTTATTCAAAATTAATAGAAATCAAGAACCCTAACCTTATAAATGTAATATAATGTTTTTGGTAAAGATGTTTTCTATATGTGTACCAAGCAATTTGTTAATAGGTGGTGTGGTTTTAGAGATATTTCACTTTTTCTGTATTTTCTGTATGAAGATTGCTCGCGACCATTGACAATGCCTTGAGTTTGAGTCTATGCGCATGGCTGAAACTGACAGTTACCTGAAACCGCCACACAGGTATACCTCACCCAGAGACAAACGAACTCCGAATAGTTCTAATCTCCAAGCACGCCTTTGCTCAGTTTTTCAGTTCATGCAACTGAACATGTAGGAGGGGGAGGGGGTGAGGGACAGTGCCGAGGTCGGTAATGTATGAATGACATCATGAGTGGGATTTCCTCAGCACATGACCTAGACGGGTCCCCCACAGACAGGCGAATCGAGGGAAACCACCGAAATGGCAGCCACCGAAAGCTTTTCAATTGACTTTTTAAAGTAAATTAATCTACATAATTTAATCAATGATTCACATCAAAAGAAGCTGGTTATGATAAATAAGCATTTTAATTATACATGCTTTGTTATTTATAGTCACATAATAAATTACCTAAGATAAAAAGTAATGTGACGAAATGGGCTTCAGGTAAATCAATTTTAGTTTTAAGAACAGTCAAATGGTATTATGTGGTGGACAAAAATAAAGAAACGTAAGAAATGAGTTGTTTTCCTTGTGTATTATGTACTTTATCGATGTATCTACTAAATTGTCACTGACGGTACCTCTCACTGACAAGCACATACCACGGCAGCTTTCTAATGGGCATCACACCTAGAAGCTGCTGCTTAATACTACCATAATGGGATTTAGATTTAACATATATACAACAAAGTGCAAACATGAACAGCTGCTTACCTTGAGTATTGGCCACTTGGTCGATGTGTATCTATTAAATAGTTGCTGACGGTATGCCCTACTTGTTACACGAAAGGCACAGGTCATTGTAGACTCATCACACCTCGTACTGCCCCTTAATACTACCATAATGCGACTTAAGTTATATATATATACAGTAAAACCTCTCTAAATCGACCGACCTTGGGACCGACTTTAAGTGGTCCATTTAGGGAGGTGGTCAGCTTAGGGAGTTAGAATATGGTTACAATGGTATTATTGGGACCCAAATAAAGCGATATAGGGCAGTGGTCGATCTGTAGAGGTTGTCGGTTAGAGAAGTTTTACTGTATGTATATATATATATATATATATATATATATATATATATATATATACATATATATATATATGTATATATACACATATGTACAGTAAAGCCTCTCTAAATTGGCCGACCATGGGACCGACATTAAATGGGCCACTTATCAATACAATGGCATTGGCGATCGTTTGGAGCCCAAATAAAACGATCGATATAGGGGAGTGGTAGATTTGTGGGGGTGGTCGGTTAGAAAGGATTTACTGTATATATATATATATATATATATAAAGTATATATATATGTATTTATATATATTATATATACAGTAAAACTTCGCTAACCGACCACCTCCACAGATCGACCACTCCCCTATATCGATCCCTTTTTGTGAGGTTCCAACAACACCATTTTAACCATATTTTAATTCCCTAAACCGAGCACCTCCATAAATGGACCACTTCAAGTCGGTCCCAAGGTCTGTCGATTTAGAGAGGTTTTACTCTATATATATATAAATATATATATATATATATATATATATATATATAATATCCTCCCCTTGCTAGTTATGGCCGTGCTGTGCTTGGGTTTTAATTGGAATCCAGTATTTGATTGGTGACGATTAAATTCTTCTCTCTTTTGTGTGGTAAGAGCATGTTTATAGTCGGGTTATTGATATTACCTGCGAGTTGTGTGTTCTGACTGTCCACGTGCCATGTAAACAACTCCTATTGCAAGCGATAATTGAATGCAGGGTAGTGGATGGTTGGTTGGTTGGTTGGTCAAGACAACATCTAAGGTCATATCAGGACCAATACGAGTTGTCACAGTGCACACTCATTGTGACTCATTGTGACTTCATAGACCAGGTCACCAGCACCATGACCCAATATCCCACTCAGTCACATTATCCTGACACTGAGCTGACCAGTCATTGCCCTATCCTATTAATGCCGAGCGCCTGGCTAGGAAGCGACAAGTGTCAATTTTTAAGTCATTGGTTTGACTCGACCAGGGTTCGAACCCATGATCTACCAAAGCGGGAGATGGACGCTCAATGAATGCGGCCATCCCGCCTGAACGACGCGGTTAGTCGTAGAAGTCTCGTAAACATGTGCGCACTATAAAGCCAGAAATTAAAGCATGTTGTCAGAAGCTGTGACGTTGGATCGTGCTCCTATCCTGTCGTTTCTCGTACCATAATTAATTGTTGCAAGTATTTCGAAATGGACCCTTTTAATATATGGATACAAATATAGAGGCATCTCTCTCTCTATATATATATATATGTATATATATGTTTGTGTGTGATGTATAACGTATTATCCGAGTATAAAGATACGTAAGGGAATAGTATAGTACTTATTATTATTATTCTTTTCCTCCGTAAGATACAACACTGTACCGGTGGCGCCATCTCGCCATCTCGTCATATATATACAGTAAAACCTCTCTTAATCGACCGACCATGGGACCGACTTTAAGTGGTCCATTTAGGGAGGTGATCGGTTTAGAGAGTTAGAATATCCTCACAATGGTATTGTTGGGACCCAAATAAAACGATCGATATAGGGAAGTGGTCGATCTGTGGAGATGTCGGTATAGAGAGGTTTTATATATATGTATATATATATATACATATATATATATATATATATATATATACAATACCGACCCCCAAGGGGGAGGTTAAGGACTAACACGTGTACATATATATATAAAGAATACCCACACTCATAGGGGTGGAACATGAAATCACCAAAATCCAGCAAACGGAAATGGAAATAGCCCTATATGTGGGGCCGCCATTTGTATACTCATGTTGAATAATCAAAATCCAGTAAACGGAAATGGAAATCGCTCGGCGAACTTCGCTACGCAGCAAAGAGGGTGGACAACAGCGATTGGTTAATAATATACTTGTGTTGATAAATAAATAAATAATTCTCCGAGCATTTAGCGGGGATCGCTCCTCAGCATTGCATATTCATATTATATATGCAATTCGTTATATGTATATAAACAGAGCGACATTATCGTCCTATCTGTGTATTATCTATGTCTGGTTGCCGTTGACCATAGAACAATACCTAACTTCGATAGAACTATTAGACAGGGAATACCGAGTTCCTTCTTTTCACCTATTATCGCCCACTTAGATCATCTATACCTATTTTCGTAGCGCCACCACCGGTATAGACGGGATAGGGGTGAATGCCTTGGTGGTAATAAATATAATATGAATAAGCTATGCTTAGGACCGACCCCCCCCCCCCATATAACTTCAGCAAAGTATTTTATGATTGCTCGTGATTTTTTTTGCTCCACTCGCGGTGTTCGATTTGAAATTCGGGTGATCCGAGTGGCGGTCGTGATAATTGAATACGGCCATTTCCAAGGAATAAACTACTAATATTTCATTTGTGCATCCATGTTTATGCCAAATTGTTCTTTATTTCTTTTAATTTTGAATAAAATCAAAGTTTTGAACTGCACGTATTGGCAAATTCTATGTCAGCGGGCATTTGTTTTGATACATGAGTATATTATTAACCAATCGGTGACCCCGAATAATGTAAATACGTGACAGCCTCGCCGCAGTATATCGATGAGCGATTTCCGTTTCCGTTTGCTGGATTTTGATTATTCTGTTATTCAACACGAGTTTACAAATGGCGGCGCCCATAGAGGCCTATTTCCGTTTCTGGTTGCTGGATTTTGGCGAAATCCTCTGTGGGTATTGTTTATCCAACTTTATGTATATATATATATATATATATATATATATATATATATATATATATATATATACGCGTGTTAGTCATTAGCCTCCCCGTGGGTGGGTCGGTATAAATTGGTTATAATTAATATGTAAATTGGTTGCAATGTCAACCAATTTTTTAGCTTAAATATAAAGGTGCATAGTCCGATAAAATATCTAATTTTCAAAACCAAAGCAATATCCTACATCACGGTTCCAGCGCCCGGTGCATTATGGGATCCATCAAAGCAAAACAAACCCGTGAGAAGCACATGGCACATGCTAATACACTGGGTGCAGCTATGAAATGTGCTAGTTTCAGCTCATCTCAGCTCTTGTTTGAAACATAGAATACCAACTAAAAAAATATATATAATAAATTAAGATATTAATCTTTTATCTAGCATTGCATTTACATCAATATAATCAGCACATCAAATTTAGACAGATCTAGGCACTCAGACTAGTGTTAGAGCCATAGCCAGAGTCAGTTTTATTTATTGTATTCATGTTTTTATTTATATTCTATGGTTAATGACATATGTGGAGATAGAAAATGAGTAGGGTTAATCAGATATTGGTTATATATTTCTTTGGAACAAGTTTTTGTTGACACATTTGACATTTTAATATTTAGAACAAGAATTACTTCTGACTAATCAATGGTGATGTAAACATCAGCCTGTAAAGTGACTGAAATTGTATGTTTCTTAGCTCAAAATGCTTAATTATGGAGAGTTGTATCTTAAACATATTCATTATATTATTATATTGCATCCTTCCATCCATGTTTGTGCCAAATTGTTATGTATTTCTATTTATTTTGAATAAAATGCCACTTTTGCCCTATGTGTATCGGCAAACTTAATGGCCATACTCCTTTGCTTTGCTCCCAGCACCGTTTTCAGCGCTTGCGCAGTCGGAACCGTGATGTAGTCTATTATCTAGATTTGATTAAAGCTGCATAGTCCGATGAAGTATCAAATTTTCAAAACCAAAACAATTATCCAGAATTTATTCTACATATCTAACTCCGATACTCAGGCACTTATTAAACATGTGTTACCATCTAGAAGGGAATACCAAGTCAATTAAATAGAACCTGTTACTGCTGAAGCCTATGGTGTCAGAGTTTTGGCATGCTTGCTAAAACTAATTTTACATGCCTGTGCTTTAAATATCTCAAAAGTTTACCATCTAAAATAGAAGTTACTTCAGACTAAAAGTAAGGTGGAATATAATAATCAATTTAACATATTTATCTCAGAAAAATTACAGAAACTCAAAACCATCGGACTTTGCAACTTTAAACATATCTAAGTTAGATACTGGTGCACTTATCAAACATTTGACACCACATAGAATGGAATACCATGACAATGTAATAGAACATGTTCCTGCAGAAGCCGATGGTGTCAGAGTTTTGGTGTGCTTTCCAGAATTAATTTTCCATGTTTCCACTTGAAATATTTCAAAACTTAGCCATTTAGAATAAAAATCATTTCAAATTAAAGTAAGGTAGATTATAATGATCAACATAATATATTTATCTCAGAAAATGACAGAAACTCAAAAACCATCGGACTATGCAACTTTAATCAATATTATGCACATTTATGCACTGCTGGTGGGGTAGCAGTGGGCCCTGCTGCCTGCGCATAGCAGTGGGTAGGGGTTACTATGGTTACTAATTAGGTCAGGGTGTCAGGTCAGGGTAGGAGGTAAACCCAGATACAGAAAGTGGTATTTTATCTAATGTAAAATATTTGCTAGGATAATTTCACTGCAATCTACATTCGAAACAAATGTATGGCAAGAACCCAACCAAGTTTGGTCATCAGGAAATATGTGGTTATAAGTGAGTTTAAAGGATAAGGTCGTCATGAAGGATGTGACTGGGAGGGAGACCACCCTTAATGGGATCCGGTGTAGGCTTCCATGACTAGAGCTGTACTCCGACAAATGCTCTCCAAGCACACTATTGCCTAGTTTTATAGTTTATGTGACTTAATATGTGGAGGGAGAGTGCTGAGGTCTGTAATGTATGAATGATGTCACAGGTGGGATTCCTTCATCACATGACCTAGAGGGGTTCCCCACAGACAGTGGAACTGGTTCCACTGTCTGTGGGGAACCCCTCTGGTTACACATACACACTAGCCACCATATACACTGACCTCAGTTCCCATTCTCCCTCCACATATTCAGTTACACAAACTGAAAAGGTGTGCTTGGAGAACATTTGTCAGAGTACAGTTCCGGTCTGAGCGGCCTATAGCGGACCCCATTAACTTCCAGCGTGCAAGCTGCAGCTGGGACCTGCTGAGTGTCAGCGTTAGTTTCAATCATTCCTGAGGGACCAGCGGACACGAAGTCAGAATACCCATATTCAGAGTTGTCAAGTTGGTTTGTTGTTGGAGCTTTATGTCCTGGCAACATCTACGGTCATATCAGGATGGGTACTGACTTGTGATAGTGTGCACTCAATGTAATAGTGCTGCCCCACTGGGAGACCAGGCCACCAGCACCATGACCTGATATCCCACTCAGTCACATAATACTGATGCTGCGCTAACCAGTCCTTGCCCTATCATATTAATGCCGACACCAGGCTAGTAAGCGACAGGATCAATTTGGTTTGACTCGACCGGGAACCGAACTCTCGACCTTCCGCACACGAGGCCCGCACTTTATCGATTCGCCCACGGCGCCCGGTATTTGTGTGAGTATGGGCATCTCCCTTATGCATTTTAATTTAAAGTATGTGTAAACAAATTTAAACAAGCTAACATGATTCTTTGGCGGGAGCTTATAAATTAAGAACAGGAAATCGGGAAATTGGGGTTATTTGGCTATATTTTAGGGAGATCTCTCGCCAAATCGGACCCTCTACATATGAGACTCAAAGTGCCTTTCTTACAAGGTCTAAAGGTTCACGTTGGTTATTTTAGGTCTTGTCAATAATCTTCTTTCCTTTTTATGAACAGGAAACTTTATAGCAGCAATGATTCTGTGATTATTTTGGCTTTCGATTTCTATTCTCAATTAAAGTTGTGTAGTCCGATGGTTTTGAGTTTCTCTCATTTTCTGTGATACATAGATTAGGTTGATGGTTATCTACATTGCTTCAGTTTGAAGCTGCTTTTATCTTAAATGGCTAACTTTGGAGATATTTAAAATGCAAACATTCAAGATAGATTTTGGCAAGCACGCCAAAACCTAGATAAAGGATTCACCTGGTACTCGCAGTACACGGGTGAACGACAACATAGTCTAAATACGGGCGAAAATAGCTCTAGTATGGAACAGAGAGTAGAATGCCTGCCTCCAGTATCAAATGGATACTTCTATAGGCACAGAGTTGGTGAAATGGGAGAGAATGCAAAAAGACAAGATGGCGGCCGCAGAACACCGTCGATTTCACTTTTAAATCTTATTAAACTAGATATTATATTATATTTTTCAACTCAAAGGTTGCGGGCTATCAAAAAGACATATGTAAAGAATAATTGTTGCTTCTTAGATTGTGAAATTAGGCTCTCAATTCTTTGACCCGCATTTTCGACAGCTTTTACATAGGGTTGGTTTGCAGCCCTACTGCAGCAGTACGGGGTGAATCTTGTATCTAGCCAAAACCCTGACACCATAGGGTTCAGCAGTAAGAGGTTCTATTAAATTGACTCAGCATTCACTTCTAGGGGGCAGCAAATGCTTAATGTGTGCACCAGTGTCTAAGTTAGATATGTAGGATGAAATGTAAGTAATTGTTTTTGGTTTTGAAAATGTGATGCTTTCATCGGACTATGCAATCTTAAGGCGTGTTCGAAACATTTGTTTCAGAATGAAGTGCTTATTAAGACAATGCGATTAATTCATATAACCTTTATTTGGAAGACACAGGCTGGGTTAGCTCACAGAACACTGCGGTGGTCAAATGACTTACACCTTATACCAAACTGCTGAACAATACCAGACGCAATGAAACAAAGCATAGACAAAAGTCTGACTAGTTTACTTTCGGCAGGGTTGGTGTTACAGTATAACCCCGTTAAACCAAGCTCGGTTAATCCAAACTTTTTTTTCAGCGTCCCGGCAAAATACTACCATTTATCATATAAAAAAAGTTGGTGAAACCAAAGTCGGTTAATCCAAATTATCGGTTAATCCAAACAAAATTGTCGGACCCCTGGCCACTCCGGTACGGTTAAACCAAACTTTCATGTGGTTATAAGGTCATCTGAGACCCCAACTACTGGGCCTGTGAGTGTGGGTGGGGTGGGTGGGGGTGTGCGTGTAGTGGGTGGGGGTGAGGGTGGGGTGGGTGGGGGGTGCGTGTAGTGGGTGGGGGTGAGGGTCGGGGTGAGTGTGGGGCTGTGAGTGTGGGGCTGTGAGTGTGGGTGGGGCTGTGAGTGTGGGTGGAGTGGGTGGGGGTGTACGTGTAGTGGGTGGGGGTGGGGGGTGGGGCTGTGAGTGTGGGTGGGGCTGTGAGTGTGGGTGGAATGGGTGGGGGTGTGCGTGTAGTGGGTGGGGGTGAGGGTGGGGGTGAGTGTGGGGCTGTGAGTGTGGGGCTGTGAGTGTGGGTGGGGTGGGTGTGTGCGTGTAGTGGGTGGGGGTGAGTGTGGAGCTGTGAATGTGGGTATAGTGGGATGGGGTAGGGGTGGGGGTGGGGTATAGGAGTGGGTTGGGGCAGGGGGTGGGGGAGTGGCCTTAGTAAAGCAAATGACTTGCATTGTGACTAGACAACCGTAGCTCATCTGTTGTGGACACTGGAACATACATTTATTGTTATGTTAATTCCATGCGTCACGACATCAAACATATACTGTGGGCAATGCCAATGCAACATATATTCAGACATTTTTATGGCATTGTTTTAGATTTCCTACTGCATTTAATGTTGCATACTCCGATCAAGACATCAAATGTTCGAAACCAAAATCGTATCTAGATTTTATTCTAGATATTCAACTTAGACACTGATACACGTATTAACCAGTTGTTGTAGACAGAAGGGCATAATAAGTCAATTTAATCAAATTGTTGGCTACTGAAGCATATGGTGTCAGAGTTTTGGCGTGGTTTGCCCAAATTAATTTGACATGTTTTCACTTCAAATATCACCAAGGTTAGCCATTTAATTAATAAAAGTTACTTCAAACTAAAGTAAAGTAGATTAATCTAATTTATTTATAAATCTCAGAAAGTGGTAGTAACTAAAAAAAACATCGAAATATGCAACTTTAAATATTCATTTATTCTGCTTATCATCCATGAATTTATTTCTTCTACAACTCGTCCTTTTTGGCACTTTTCGACGGCTTCTCGCGGTGACCTTCGTGGGCCTTATTCAAGATGGTGGCCACTTTATCGAGGTCAGCGGCGGCCATTTTGAGAAGGACCTCTCGCGGGAGTTTGTTCCTGCCTTCGGGGTCCATGAGAGCCCACACCTCTTCCACCTCAGGGTAGTCGTCGATCTGCAGAAAGATATTTGATTGGTTTTTGGAGTTTTACGTCCTGGCAACATCTAAGGTCATTTCAGGACGGGTATCGACTTGTGACGGTGAGCACTTATGGCGACTTTATAGTGCTGCCCCACTGGGAAATCAGGCCGCCAGTGCCATGACCCAATATCCCACTCAGTCACATTATCCTGACACTGAGCCAACCAGTCCCTGCCCTATCCTATTCATGCTGAGCACCAAGCTATGAAGCGAAGTATCAAATTTTGTATCTCATTGGTTTGATTCGACCGGGAATTGAACTCCCGATCACATGCACGGGAGGCTTGTGCTCTACCGATTCAGCCACTGCATCCGGTAAGGAATTTGGTAATCAGGATGTTGGTGCAGTAGACTCAAATATTATTGAACCAGTGACGTCAAAATACTATGGGAGGATATGTTTGAATCACGTGATGTGTCCATCATGTACACATTAGGTTGGTTTCTCAAGTTCATATAATTAACAATTGTTGTTTTTATTCTATTCTCACCAAATACAACAAACTTTCCCACACACATTTCTTTAAAGTTGCATAGTCCGATGCTTTTGAGTTTCTGCCATTTTCTGAGATAAATACATTATGCTGATCGTTATGATCTACATTACGTTAGTTTGAAAAAACTTTTAATTTAAATGGCTAACTTTGGAGGTATTTGACGTTAAAACATGCCAAATTAATTTTGGCAGGCACGCCAAAACATGCAGTACCATAGCCTTCAGTACTAACAGGTTCTATTAAATTGACTTATTACGACCTTCTATGCAGCAACAAATGCTTATTAAGTGCACCAGTATCTAAGTTGAATATATAGAATCAAATCTAGATAAGTGTTTTGGTTTTGAAAATTTGATGTTTTCATCGGACTCTGCAGCTTTAATGGCTCATGTGTCAATGCCATGTTTCAATTCCATCGGCTAGTTACATTACTTTAACAATAAAATATTCAGGAAAGGAATATTTTATTTAACGAGCACTCAAATATAAATTATACATGAAAAGAAATAGTTGAAACTAGGTTTAAAAATTATTCATTCTATTAATTACATGTCAGGATATCGCATTTCAGGCCCTCTAAATTTCTAAATTGTCCGGGGGGAGTATGCCCCCAGATACTAGTTTGTGTAGTTCGTACACTTGGGCAAGTCACTTTGTTCCCTACAGGTTGCCCCTTCCCCCCCCCCCAATATTCAAAACGTTCCGCCCCCCGCCCCCCGTTCTAATGCCCACAAGTATTTGATTCTGTACTGCACATTTACATCTACAGAGTTATTTTGTATTGCGCAATTATTTTTAGTTTATTGGAAAATTATAGTTATTTTTCAGTTTATTGGAAAATTATAGTTATTTTTCAGTTTATTGGAAAATTATAGTTATTTTTCAGTTTATTGGAAAATTATATCTTAATGACTTCATTTGATAACATTGTAATTCGGCTGAGAAGAAATCACTAACTTTGAAAATATTTGAAGTGAAAACATACTAAATTAATTTTGATAAGCATGCCAAAACGCTGACACCATAGACTTCAGCAGTAACGGGTTCTGTTAAATTGACTCAGTGCTTGTTCCCTTCTGTGTAGCACCAAATACTTAACAAGTGTGCCGGTATCTAAATTTGATGTGCAGGATCAAATCTGGGTAAGTATTTTGGTTTTCAAATTTGTTTATGCTTTCATCGGACTATGCAGCTTTTAGCAATACAATGAGTTACCTCAGACATGACCTCGGTGTAGAACTCTCTAAAGACCCCAAACTGGAGGTGTGTTTCGGTTCTCATAAGAATCGTCAAATGACGTCGCAGCGTTTCTGCGTGTAATTCTTCGTCCGTCACATGCTGGAAGCAAGAAAGACACGAATAGTGAGGGTTTGCTGTGAAAGGTGAAATAAAAGTATTGGTTCTATTCTTCCGCTTTGACAAGGCATGACACCAGGTAGTTCGATGAGCGAACTCTGGCCAGTGCCTCCTAAAAGACTTTTCCCTTTATTAACGTCTAAATGCTGAACGGTGAAGGGAATTATAAATAAAAGATTCACCCCATAAAATAGCAGACCGACATCGCAACAGCATGACCAAAACAACACAAAACAATAATGTGATAGGTTGTGTACGGCCGGTTCCTCCCTGGGCTTTAGCTCTAGCCGCACACGGAAGAACGAAAACAAGGCAGTAACGTATGCTTACAAAGTTTAATGTCCAACTTCTCCCATTGCAGCATCATAACACCACGTGACTCACCCCCTGACCAACCAGGTCACAGGTAACTTTCTCACAGTAAGGGGAGCCACTAGCTGGATGCAGTATTGGCAGTCCACATGGAGACCTGCCCACCTGCTACTGCTAGCGTGCAGCCACCTGACGCAGAAGAACTGCGACACTAGACGGCGTAGTCCCTGCAGCCACCGTGTGGTGGTGGAGCTCATGTACAGACTACTACATAACTATGAGTTAAGTGTTAGACGGCATAGTCCCTGCAGCCACTGCCTGGTGGTGGAGCTCATGTACGGACTACTTCAATAACACAAAAAACCACAAAGACAACATATGAACGACAATAAATGAATGACAACAAATGAATGACAATAATAACAATAATAACAAAGAACATCAAAAGAAGAACAACAAGAGAACAACATCAGATGAACTTCAACAAATGAACAATGAGAAATGAACAACAACAAATGAAAAGTGACAAATAAACAGTGACAAATGAACAATGATTACAAATGAACAACAACTGAACAACAGCAACTGAACAAAAACAAATGAACAACAACAAATGAACAACAGCAACAAATGAACAACAGCAACAAATGAACAACAGCAACAAATGAACAACAGCAACAAATGAACAACAGCAACAAATGAACAATACCAGCAAATGAACAACAACCAATTAACAACAACCAATTAACAACAACCAAACAACAACCAATTAACAACACCCAAACAACAACCAATTAACAACCAGTTAACAACAACCAATTAACAACAACCAATTAAAAACAACCAATTAAAAACAAATTAACAACAACACCAAATGAATAACAACATCAAATGAATAACACCTAATAAACAACAACACCAATTGATAACAACACCAAATGAACAACATCACCAAATGAACAACACCAAATGAACAACAACACCAAATGAATAACAACACCAAATGAACAACAACACCAAATGAACAATGCCACCAAATGAACAATGCCACCAAATGAACAACAACAACAAATGAACAACAACAACAAATTACCAACAACACCAAATGAATAACAACAACAAATTACCAACAACACCAAATGAACACCACCACCAAATGAACAACAACACCAAATGAACAACACCAAATGAACAACAATGTCAAATAAACAACAACACCAAATGAACAACAATGCTAAATGAACAACAACAACACCAAATGAACAACACCACCAAATGAACAACGACAACAACACCAAAAGCACAACCAGGAGTGCGGCGTCTCACCCTGTCTCCGTGCGTGTAGGACCAGACGAAGCGGCCCTCAGTGAGGGGTCGAGCTGCGTCCAGGTTCACGTCCTTACAGTCGGCGAAGTCCGAGTCGGTGTCGGGAGTTGGGGCCCAGAGAATGGTCGAGGAGAAACTGCGGCCGAACGAGCGCACCTGGTGCAGCTGGCCTGTCAGCGGGGCAGGAATTGTGCACAGTTAGGTCTAAGCTAAGATTTCATATACGCGGCATGTGCCATGGGAATGCGTATGCGGCATGCAGCATGAATACCCATGCGATTTTCAGTCTTTCTTGCTACAAATTTGTGAAAGGAAAGTCAATGTTGCTGGTTGCACTATTGCAAATGGAGCAGCATTCGCATTCTCACCGATCGGTCCATTGAGCGATCCACTTTGTCGCATTCGCATTCGCATTCGCATTCGTATTCTCATCCAGACATATGGAAACACCACCGTGCATTTATATGCTTTTCCATTTTGTTGTCGCATTTGCATACCGCATACCATGTATATGGAATGTTAGCTTTAGTCTTAGTTTTGTCTTGTTTCTTTTAATTACAATTGCTAGTAGATGGTTGCTGCTAAGGTAACTAATTAATCAATATCAGCCTGCTCACATCAAATAGAGGAACAAACAGGAGGGGATGGGCGAATGAATTGAGCACCTGCTTACTGTGTAGCTATGGTATAACAACGTATCATTCAAAACGATATGGTAAACTTGGTAAGGTACCAGCCATAAATACAAAAGCCTCACAGTCAACAAAAATCTGGCGGGAAGGAAGTCTTTTTCTACAGGGAGTTCAGCTGTTCAATAGAATGCCAGCTTACATAAGAAACTAATCAAACTGCAATGTACAGTCATTCAAAAGGCAGCTTGACATGGTGTTAACAACAATACCAGATGATCCTCATATAAATACGGGCGAAAATAGCGTTAGTATGGAACAAGAAGTAGAATGCCTGGCACCAGTGTCAAATGGTTACTTATATCAGAACAGAGTTGGTGAAATGGGAGAGAATGCAAAAGGACAAGATGGCGGCCAGGGAACGCCGTCGATTTCACTTTTAAATTGCATTAAAGTATATGTTTTATTATATTTTCCAACTCAAAAGTAGCGGGTAAACGAAGACATATACAAAGAATAAATGTTGCATCTTAGATTGTGAAATTAGGCTCTCATAAAGACTCATTTCATTAGCCCGATTTTTCGACCATTTTTATATAAGGCTGGTTTTCACCCCTGTACTGGAAGTACGGGGTGAATCTTTTATCTAACCAGCACCATAACCTGATATCCCACTCAGTCACATTATCCTGACACTGAGCTAACCAGTTCTTGCCCTGTGCTAAATTACCAGCACTGTTTGGACATTGAGTGGACCGTGCTGCTGACCTGCGGGTATGTAGATGCAGTCGCCGGTGTGCAGGGTGGCCCATGTCCATGGAGTGTCAGTCACAGCCGGGTACTTGAAGACATTCACCTGGTCCACGTCCATGGGCGAGTGGCCAGCACCAGGCCGCACAGCCTGAAGAAGCGCAATGCAACTGGAGATTCAGCGACAGGTTTGTCGTTTGTTGGAGTTTTAGATCCTGGCAACATCTAAGGTCATATCAGGATGGGTAACGACTTGTGATGGTGTGTACTCATGACGAATTTATGGTGCCGCCCCACTGAGAAATCAGGCTGCCAGCATCATGACCCAATATCGCACTTAGTCACATTATCCTGACACTGAGCTAACCAGTCCTTGTCTTATCCTATTAATGCTGAGCACCAGGCTAGATAGCGACAAGTATCAATTCTAGAAGTCATTGGTTTGACTCGACCGTAAACGGAACTGCCGACCTTCCGCACACGTGGCCCGCGCTCTACCGATTCAGCCACCGTGCCCGTGCCTTGCTTTAGTTTGTCCAGGAAGTGGAAATCCTGGTTTCTGTATCCAATGGCTACTTATATCGACACGGAGTTGGTGAAATGGGAGAGAATGCAAAAGGGCAAGATGGCGACGACAGAATGCGGTCGATTTGACTTTTAAAGTCTATTAAACTACATGTTTTATTATATTTTCCAAATCAAAAGTAGCGGGTAAATATTAAGATATATGTGAAGAAAATATTTTGCTTCTTAAATTAAGAATGTACCTGCTCATTTCATTTACCCAGCCTTTCACCACTTTTTTCTAATAGCTTATTCTTCGCCCCTACAGCAAGTATGGGGTGAATCTTTTATCTAGAACCGACCTTGTCGACCCAGTCGAAGTTGTTCCTGTGCTTGTAGTCGATGAGGATGAAGTCTTTTCTGCCGGAGAGGAGGCAGTGGAGGTCGTGGTCGGCGTGTGAGTGCAGCAGAGAGGAGGTGCCCCCTGAACTCATCCAGATCTCAGACTCCAGCAGCGCACGGCTTGCTGCCCCACACACCAGGGGCTTCGGCAACTGACAATGGCAATGACAATGACAATGACAATGATTTATTTTGGCTCGCGAACCGTCACAGGTTATTAGAGCAACAGCATAAAGCACAAGTTTATAAAACACACAATAAAGACAAAATGGCACGGTTTTAACAAGCAAACGATTTTAAGTGCTGTCTTTTCCTAAAAATATTCACGGTAAACAATGCTAAAAAGAAAAACATACACGTACATGTTAGAATTGGTCCACAATTAATTTGTCAAATTTTTGCCAGATTTGTCGACTGTGTTGTACTTGTAATGTTAAATAGCTGTAACATTTTTAACACATTGCGTCTGACAGTGTAGTGTTTGCCTAGGTACATTTTCCTGAGATCATTGAAAGTGGGGCAGGCTAGAGCATAATGGTATTCATCACGTTGATCTTTGGCGTTACACATATTGCACATTTGAATGGTTTGGTTTTGGATATAGCACGATGGGAAGTCTATTGTTTCCACATCTAAATCTATTGAGATTCTTTTTGTCTATAAAGTGTAGTTCTACCAAGTAAATCTATTGAGATTATTTCTGTCTATAAAGTCTAGTTCTACCAAGAAAATCTATTGAGATTCTTTCTGTCTATAAAGTCTAGTTCTACGAAGTAAATCTATTGAGATTCTTTCTGTCTATGAAGTCTAGTTCTACCAAGTGACGTTCTTGGCCTAGTCCTTGTTTAAATAGTTGGTACATAATCTATTTCTGGTGATTTCAGAATATAGATTTTGTTTATATCTATGTCACTAAGCTGAAACAGAAGGTGGCGGGAGGCAGCCATGTTGCCAAGCCTTTATTTATCACCAGGTGGCAGCACTATAGATCAGTGGGATTGTTTAAGTTTGTTGGGGTTTTACACAATATCAACATCTATGGTCATATCAGGACAGGCATCAAACCTGTAGCCGTCCTGATATGACCTTAGATTGTTTGTTTGTTGGCGTTTCACATCCTGGCAACATCCAAGGTCATATCGGGATGGGTACCGAGTTGCGACAATGCGCACTCATGGCGGCTTTATAGTGCTGCCCCACTGGGAGATCAGGCTGCCGGTGTCGCAGTTTCAGTTCTCAACCAGACTCAGTTCTCAACATCGCTTCTGCGCATGCGTCAAAGCATCTGCGCATGCGTCAAAGCATCGTCAAAGCATCGTCAAAGCATATGTCAACATCAGCCCGATTCAAACCTTCGCCGATCGCTGCCTCATACTGTCACTAAGTGTCAGTGTCATAAATTTAATATAATCTTTTCGGTAAACATGTTTTCTATATGTGTACCAAGCGATTTGTTTCTACGTAGTGTGGTTCTAGAGATATTTCACTTTTTCTGTATGAAGATTGCTCGCGACCCAAAACAAAAACAAATAAAAACTTGAGTTTGCCGGTGTCGCAGTTTCAGTTCTCAACTAGAAATCCATAAGCCTAACCATATCAATTTAATATAATCTTGTTGGTAAACATGTTTTCTATATGTCTACAAAGCGATTTGTTTCTAGGTGGTTTGGTTTTAGAGATATTTCACTTTTTCTGTATGATGATTGCTCAAGACCATTGACAATGCGCAGACGATGCTTTTAGATTTTGACGCATGCGCAGAAGCGATGTTGAGAACTGAGTCTGGTTGAGAACTGAAACTGCGACACCGGCACCATGACCTGATATCCTACTCAGTCACATTATCCAGTCCTGCCATATGTTAATAATGCAGAGCGCTAGGCTAGGTAGCGACAAGTATCAATTTTGTAAGTCATTGGCAATGGGTTATAGACCTATTTCATATGACGTCAGCATAGGTATTTAGGTCAGTGCACGCACAGTTTGGCTGCAAGACAACATCCGGTCACACTGCAAACTTAATGGCAGTGAGCAATCTTGATACAGAAAAAGTGAAATATCTCTAAAACCACACCACCTAGAAACAAAATGATTGGGACACATATAGAAAACATATTCAATGAACAGATTATATTCAATTTATAAGGTTAAGGTTCTGCATTTCTATTAATTTTGAATAAAATAGACGTTTTGCACTGTGCATACCAGCAAATTCAATGGCAGTGTGCATTCGTTCTGCAGCCAAGGTGCGCGCGCATAAACAATGTTTATAAGCATTGAAATGGGTCTATAGCACAGTGGCCATAAGTGTAGCATGTATCATGATAGGGGATGATTACGTCCCTGCAACATCTAAGGGCATCTGCGGATAGGAGTCGACTTTTGACAGTCCGCACTCATGGCGACTTTACAGTGCTGCTAAATCTCAGCTATCATTCATTTTGTACCATGTTATGTGTTGTTGGGGTTTTACATCCTAGTAACATCGATGGTCATATCAGGATGGGACGCCATGACCTGCCACATGAGAAGCAGACGCTCAACTCATTCTCGTCTGCTTATATGACCTCAGATGTTGCTAAGATATAAATCACCAATAAAAGGAAATGATTCTGTATCTATATCGGCGATTATGTAACTGATTTCTTTTTTAATATACGTTAGAAATGTATACTTACAATAAGTTCTCTCATCATATCTGTGGGGACAATATTTGACAGGTACCAGTCCTCGTAGTGGTACTCCTTCAGGAACTTCTTGAACTTTAACTTCCGGTTGCCTTTGGTTAGGAGCTCTTTCTTCACTGTCACGTGAACATCCAGACCTGCGTAACTGCAACAACGAGTCTGCTGTTTTAATAACTTAACATTTTTATTTTTTTTACTAAATGTAGTTTATTCATTAAACAATTATTTTGTCAGCACCACAGCACTTGTCTTTTAGCCGTATAGTAAAATCGCTTGATACATAAATGAATATCAGTTGGAATAGTACACTGCATGCAATTCCTGTTTGATAATAAAGGTAATATACATGTTATAAATGAAACTGTCAATTGTATACAGTTACTATTACAACTAATAGTTCGTTTATATTATGTATAATACTTGTATTATCGAACAGGATTTGGATGTGGTTATTATTGGAACTGATAGTTTCATCTATGTACCAACACATTATACTGAAAGGCCGGAAGACCAGTGCTGTGGCTCTGAGAAAAGGCATTATTTACTGAATAAACTACATTTTAGTGCGGGGTTTTAAATTTGTGTAATATAATAAATTTTAAAAATAAAATAAAAAGGAATTAAAAAAGAATACACGATATTCACACACATGTGCTGTGGCAACGGTCCCACAACCATAGTGTTTGTCGTCGCCATGAGATGTCCCATGCATTGTGAATATTGTGTATTAATAGTGACTGACTAGTTTGTTACCCTCTTAATATTTTCAAAAGGGTCCAAACATGACAAATTTATTTTTCTTGGAAGCTCCAATGACCCAAAAGCAATATACTTTTGGAATTTTCAAAATATCCCAAAATTTGACTGACATACTTGCATTTGAAAGTTAGTAATTTCCATAGCTTTTGTATGCACTGTGGCAACGGTCCCATAACCGTAGTGTTCGTCGTTGCCATCAGATGCCGCATGGCGTTCTCTGTGGCGGAGTGGTTAGAGTGTCTGACTTTTTTCTAGGTCAGACTCCTAATCTGAGGGTCGGCGGTTCAATTCCCCGTGCCCCCAGCTCTGCCAATTTGGATTTCCACCACTGTGTATAACTTACAGCGTCATCAAAGGTTGGTTGCTCTCATACCATGTCTATGTGGTGTGGGAGGTTAAAAATCCCTTGGGTCGGTAAAAGTGTAGGCTCGGGCTTTCTATCGACCAGCAGTGGAATGAGGAAGACCCATCGTCTATGACTGAAATTTCCCCTGCTTAAACAACTAATGGAACAAAAAATAAAATTGTGAATATTGTGTATTAAAGTATCACACCATGTATTAGTTGACTGGAGAGATGCGCCTTAGTGTACAGACAGGAAGATTACCTCCTCGGGGGATGCCAACCAAAAAACGCCCTACCATACTTTATGGTAAAATAAAATTCAATTCAAAATTACCTAATTTAGAAATTACCTTGATTAATAAGTGAATAATTATTTTAAGTTTTTTTCCCATTATATTAGTAATACTGTTCATTTCAAATGACCGTGAATACATGGTACACAAGTGTGTAGCTGCACGCAGTGGGCTATAACAAATTAAAAAGTTTAGTGTGAATTATTAAATGGTGTTTCATTGTAACTACTTTGTCACGTGGTTTATTTAAGTGACATCTGAAACAAATAGAGTTAAAAATGTAATACCAATAGTTTATACTCTTATTCACAGTTGCTGCAATAATGAAAATATAATGGAATTGTTCATTTTACGGCCAATTTTGGGTCCAGTAATACTGTGGATTTTTTGCAAACAAATTATGTGATATGTTAGATAGAATATTCACCCCCAACCATAGGAGACGTGAACGGCAAACTTGTCTAAATCCAAGCAAAAACATGCTTTGGTGGGAATTCAGATGTACTGTTACAAACAAGTTGTGGATGCAGACGACAATAGGCTACGAATGTTTTTGTTGACTGGATGAAGGTACAAGAAGGCTTACTTTGCTTTCAGATAGTCGTCGGAGGCCCAGTTGACCATGGCCGGCGCGCTTTTGAGGACTTCTTTCATGACGATGGGACGTCCAGGTCTCACGAACTTGGTTTCAAACTCTTGGGGCGTCGGGAACCGGGACACTTCTGGTAGGCGTCCTTTGGGACGACTCTGCCACCCTAAGGCAACACAGTCCACCAAACTAGTTATATATGTATATATATATATATATATATATATATATATATATATATATATATATATATATACAGTAAAAACCTCTCTAACCGACTAGCTCCACAGATCAGCCACTCCTCTATTTCATCGCTTTATTTGGGTCCCAAACGATCGCCCATTGTAACGATAAATAAAACTCCTTAAACCAACCACTTCCCTAAATGGACCATTTAAAGTCGGTCCAATGGTCGGTCGATTTAGAGAGATATATACTGTATATATATATATAGAGAGAGAGAGTTTTACTGTGTGTATATATATATATATATATATATATATATATATATATATATATATATACAGTAAAACCTCTCTAACAGACCACCTCCACAGATCGACCACTCCCCTATATCGATCAATTTATTTGGGTCCCAACAATAAATACCATTGGAAACCTATTCTAACTCCCTACACCGACCACCACCCTAAATGGACAAAATAAAGTCGGTCGATTTAGAGAGGTTTTACTGGATGTATATATATATATATATATATATATATATATATATATATATATCCGGTATATAGTTTATATGCGGGTGTAGACGGACGCACGTGGGTTCTATTCCCCCCATTGATTAAAGTCGCATGGTCTGACGAAATATATATTTTTCAAAACCTAAACACTTATCTACATTTGATTATATATACCCAGCTTAGATATTAGTGCATTAACTAGTGATTTGCGAGAGCATACACAGAATAATCAGTGAATTTACTACCTCATTCCTGGCGACACATACTTTGAGAAAGCCATCAGACAGGGAACCCATTAACCAATTAGGTCAATCTCATGATCTGAATAGTCTTGCCCTCATTACCAGTAGCATATCTGGCCTTAGTCAGGTTCCAGGACACATAGTGGAGGTTTGATGGTGTAAGATGAGCCTTACCAGCTGGATGAATCTGACTTAGCCGGTGGAAAATAGTAGGAGACCAGACTACCTAGAAATTAGTAGGTCAGCTCACATCACGTGGCCATCGCGAGATGACCATCTGTGTCATAGTCAAAGGACTTTTGGCAAGCTTGTCAAAAGTAGTTAGGGTTCTTTCGGCTCAAATTGCTCCAAAATTAGCCATTTTTCTTCAAGGTTACTTGATAATAGTGACTATTAGGTTATAATGGTCAACCTGAACTCTTTATCTCAAAAATAAGTAAAACAACTGAAACGCCATCGGACCATGCAACTTTGATAGGTTACATCACCGTTCCAGCCGCTCAGTGCATTGTGGGATGCATCAGAGCAAAACAAACGCACGAGAAGCACATGGCACATGCTAATACACTGGGTGCAGTTATGAAATGTGCTAGTTTCAGCTCACCTTGGCTCTTGTTTTAAACATAAGACACTAACTAAATGAATATATATAATAAATTAAGATATTAATCTTTTATTCAGCATTGCATTTACATCAATGTAGTCAGCATATCTTATGCCATGTGCATTTAGATTTAGACAAATCTGGGCACTCAAAGTAGTGTTAGAGCTATAGCCAGTCAGTTTTACTTATTTTATTCATGTTTTTATTTATATCCTATGGATAATGACATATGTATAAATAGAAAATGAGTAGGGTTAATCACATATTGGTTATATATTTCTTTGAAACAAGTTTTTGTTGACACATTTGACATTTTAATATTTAGAACAAGAATTACTTCTGGCTAATCAATGGTGATGTAAACATCAGCCTGTAACGTGACTGAAATTGTATGTTTCTTAGCTCAAAATGCTTAATTATGGGGAGTTGTGTCTTAAACATACTCATTATATTATTATAGTGCATCCTTCCATCCATGTTTGTGCCAAATTGTTATGTATTTCTATTAATTTTGAATAAAATGCCAGTTTTGCCCTACGCGTATCGGCAAACTCAACGGCCGTACGCCTTTGCTTTGCTCCCAACGCCGTTTTCAGCGCATGCGCACACGGAACCGCGATGTAGTCGATTCGCGATCGAGATCGCCCTTCACTTCCATTAAACTGTCACCGCCGGGTTCCGCCAGACGGCGCCTGCGTCGCCGCCCCGGCTACTCTGCCATTGTTGTTCAGCCAGAATCCGCTAGTCGGCTCCACGTCGGCATATATAAGGCCTGCACGCCTCCTCGTTTTTTGTGGGTTTTTTTATTATTCTTTATTATTATTTGTATTATTCAGCGGATTTCCCCAGTCAAGTACGGTTCTGATAATGACTTCAATAAATCTGTATCTCCCATACTAGTCTCCGTTGCTTCCTCTCGCGTGACTTATATATATATATATTTGTATGTAAACTGAACAACCTCCTGCTAAAGCTGGATGGCTGGTGTGAATCCAATAAAATAACCATCAATGCAAATAAATCTAAAACAGTACTCTTCTCACATACAGCAATCACAGGAAGAAACCTACAATGCACAATAGGAAACGAAACACTGGAAAGTATAAATCACTACAAATACCTATGCCTAGAACTAGATAGACAGCTAAACTACAATCTGTGTGTAACAAAAATCATACAAAAAGTAAATCACAAACTATGGCTATTTGCTAAACTAAGAAACTATATGACACAAGATATGTCAATAAAAATCTTCAAAGGCATGGTACTCCCCTACTTTGACTATGGGGATGTAATTTACATGGGTACTAAAAAAGAGCTACTTAAAAAATTGTAGATACTACAAAATAGGGCCCTGAAAATCTGCCTGAAAGTAGACAAACTACACCCCACTTATGACCTACACAAAAGAACTAAAGTAAAGCTACTAGAAAACAGAAGGATAATCCACCTAAAAACATTAGCATATGGATATAGCCAAGACATTACTAAGGGACACCAGAGCAAGCAAGGCGCCACTACTAAGGCAGACTAGAAGCCAGATCAAAGCCCATGAAAGGAGCACACTGGAAATGGCCGCCAAGGCATGGAATGCGCAAACGGTGAAAGAAAGACAAATCCCTGACCTAAAAACGTACAAAAAATATCTGTGCAAAATAAAAACTGGGAACCCCAACTGAACTGCACCACAAGGGGGCAGGTAATATGTCATGGCCCACCAACTGGACAGCCCAGGGCGAGATAACCGGAAATATAAAAGCCAGATAACATATCCAACAACAATATGAATTAAATCAAATTCAAACAAACATAACTTAACCACCTATTACGTACAAGCCTATGGACATGTAAATAAAATAGGCTAGTATAGAATTAAGTAGAAAAAAGCGGAAAACTCTTCCCAAGAAAACCCCAAAACACTAACATAGAACCTTAAGAAAACAACTAACGTAGTAATAAGAATAGAACAAAAATACAATGCCAAGAGGGCCTAAAAAAACTAACATAGGCTACTAAGCGTACCAACAGACTATCTATCTGCTACTGAAATGCAGACAATCAAATAACTTATCAGCAGCTACTGTTTGATAAGACAACACCAACACTACAGCTGGCAAGCATTGAAAACAAGCCTGGGTACCCGGGCTTACATGCTATGGACAGTATAAATACAGCCTCAATAAAAATAAAAAAAATTAAATAAATGTATACACACATAGGTCTACAAATTGTAACATAATGTTATCAATATCAGTAGGTCCTAGGTATGTACTTAACACATAACTTATCATTCAGTAAGTCCACATATAGTCAGCCTGGTCCCTTGGCCTTTCATCTTTGCAGATAACTCCAAAATACTAACTGGCTAACAAAATAGTCAAACCATTCCTTTCCCATATTCCTAATCGCCTGTGCCTAATGGCCCTGCCACACTACGACGTATTGCATCAGCATATGGCCAATGGCTGAAATGGTCCAAATACAATGAAATTTGTCTTACTTTTTGGCACGGAGGGCAAAGTTGGACGCATATGCAACGTACCGAACGTATGCAGAATGTATGTGTGACGTATTGCTAGCATAGAATCATATCATAGAAAGTATGGCCAAATGTTTTACTAACATGCATCCTTCGTTCTCGGCGTATGGCCAGCGTATGGGTAGCATATGAGTAACCTATCCCAAGTGGGAGGCCCATTGGCCATCCGTTGGTCGTACGTTGGCCATACGTTGGCTCGAAAAACGCCGCACACGCCTTATGCAACGTTCGCAGAATGCCACTGAACGTTATAGTCGTTATTCCGTCATCAAAAGTATGCCTTATACGTTAAATATGCTGAGACACATTGGAGAAACGCCAGATGTATGTTAGACATATGTTAGATGTATGTTATTCCCATGTTGTCAATACGTTGTCAATATGCGGACTGTACGTTTCCGCCGGCTCAACTTATGACTAACATACTTCAACATATGTATAACGTATGTCTAGCGATTAACGACACATGTATAATGTATACAAAGTGTATGCCTAATGTATACAAATGTATACCCAACATGTTGTCGTACGTTTCAGTTTTTTTACATGCACAAAATATTTTCGGAGCCTTGGCGTGAGATGTCATATGACACCGTTTGACAGCGTATACCAACGTACGCCTAACGTACCCATACAGTATCTCGACGTATTGGCCCAAAATCACATACGTCGGCATATGCTAAGGCGATACGTCATAGTGTGACAGGGTCTAACACTATAAGCCTCACCCATCCTTCCACAATCCAAGTCAGTGCTACCACTGACTTGGATTGTGGATTCCAAGTGGAAGCTTCTTAATAGACAGACCTTAGAGGGGTCACAGTTTGATACAAAATTTGGGAGAGGGTTGCATCAAAGACCCTATAATACTAAGACGGCTCACTCAGCCTGTACTGTGTAATCAAAATGATCAAACCCACCACTTGGTGCGCTGGCTGTTCTCTTGGTTAAACAGTTGCTATATTATATGTATAAATGTATATATGAATGTGAAAGATGTGTGATGACGGCGATGATGATGATGCTGATGATGACGTGTATTTGTTCACAGCAATTTCATACTGATGTGTATTCATACTTACCTATCTCATGTATAATATAATTGTATGTGTTTACATGTGAAACACCAACCAGCAGCCAGGCTGATCAAACCCACCACAAGGTGGCACTGCGAAATTTACATTACCATGGGAGAGATAGGGAGTTAGCCATCTTAGTATTATAGGGTTTTTGGTTGCATGTAGTTGGCCTTGCCTAGGGAGAAAAATAGTCTGGCACCGGCCCTGTGTATCAGCCATCTATCTATTAACGTTCCGTCTTCGTTTGAGAATACTATTGGTATGAATGCATTCCAGCAGGTGGCGCCACAATTCGACTATTGATCCTAGTCAGAGCGTGGAGGAGGGCTGGAAGGCGAGTGACTGAGGGAGGCCGGCGGGCGGCCTTATAAGGGAGGGCAGGAGGGCGGTGACAGGTGAGGTGCGAAAACAACGGCCCGGGGGAGGGGGCGGGAGAAAGCTGAGAGGCGGACGTCGCGCGAGGTGTGAATGCTGCGCGACGTCCGGGGAGGCGGGGGGAGTGTCTCTTCCTCTCCACGCATCAAGCGCAATGCTCGCATTACGACCGATGCGCGAAAAGGAAGAAGGCAAGGCGGGGGTGGAAAAAAGAGGCGTTTATTGTGGCGCCTCTGGCAACAGAGGGTAGACAGGGCAACAGTGAGGAGGCTCAGGAGGAGCAAGTACATGGTAACAAGGAAAGTAAGGCTCATGAGGAGCAGAGAACAAGAGTGTCTAGAGCAGGGGCTCATATGGAGCAAAAGTCAGAGGTGCTAATAGTCCATGTGAGGGGAGGGGGCGCCGAGGAGCCCTCCACCAAAGCGGAGGAGAGGGCTCGAGGCGCGCCCGAGGGGGTGAGACGGGGCACATATGCGCGGACCACCTCAGAGGTCAGGTTCCCTGTGTGGGCGGCGAGTGTCCGGGGCCTACGTCGACAGGGAGCGGGCGGCCAAAGAGAAAGGAGGTTCGCTCCTTGGAGAGATGCGGTGAGGAGGTCCGGCGAGGGTCGAGCAGGGGGGCAGCGAAGTCCTCAGGGCTGGGTGGGGTGGGGGTCGGGGTCGGGTCGGGCGGGTTGACGAAAGCGGTGTCGTGATGGTCGGCAGCTGCGCTGTCTGGGGAGGGTTCCTCGTGAGGCTGGGCTGTGTCTGAGGCGTGAGGTGCGAGGTGATGATCTCCGGCTCTGTCTGGGCGGCGTTTCGATCGGTGGTTGCTGGGGGGTTGTCGGTGGAGGTCACGGGGCTGTCGGCAGTGGTGTGGGTGAGGCACCGGGGAGGGTCTGGCTCTCACGGGCTTGCTTGGTGAGGCAGCCGGCCTCGCTGTACATCGTCAGTATGCGCCGGACGTTGGCGCAGTAGGCGCACACATGCCGGTGCCTGTCCCCCACCTCGCCGTGGGCCTCCCCGACGGGGGCCCGATCGCACGAGGCGGGGTCGCGGTTCCAGGCGGGGCAGGGGGCCCCGTGAGTCTGCCTGTCGTAGGCGATGCGGGTGTCGACTTGGGCCCGGGGCAGGTGTGCGCCTCGGGGAAGGTCGTCGCCTCGGGGGGGCCGGTGCTGCCGGGGCGGCCTGAGGGGCGGGCAAGGTGAGGGCCTCCACCCTCACCAGGTTGAGGGCGACCGGGTCGTGCCATCCCTGGGGGAGCCTCCCATCCGCGATCCAGGTGAAGATCGTCTCTGAGTAGTTGCGGACGGTAGGCCAGGGGTAGACCAGGTTGTCCCTCAGCACGGTGAGGTGGTGGTGGTGTAGGCCCTGGATGGAGTGGGTGGGGAAGTTAGGGTGGTCGATCAGGGTGAGAAGGGCGAGGCTATACTCGTCCTTAGTCGCCTCGCGCCTCTTCACCGGCTTCCTCTCAGGCCCCCTCTCCACCAGGTCTGAGGGGAAGATATAGTCGGACGGTATACCTTGCCGCCTCACGGAGTGCCGCGCCTCGGCGGAGGCCAAGATCTCGCGGACGGCGTCGGCTGTGGATGCTGGGGTGTGCTCAATCGCCTCCTCAAAGTAGGTAGGCGGCGGAGCGGGGGTGGCTTGGGCGGTGAGGCGGCTATACCGATCGTATTGGGGGTGTACTGCCCCCGGCAGGGTCGCTAGAGGCGGCGGCGGGGGCCAAGCCCCGCCCGGGGCGCGCGCCCGAGGTGCCGGGTCGGGTGCTGTGGTGTAGGCGGGCTGGCGCCTCGGTGCAGGTGAGGGCGTCTCCGGCGGGCCTCGGGGTCCCCCCGACTCCAGGGCGTCCATGCGGGCGGTAGTGTGGCGCTGCAGGGTCTCGAGGCGCTGGAGGGCCTCGAGGATCGCCGCCGTGTCGGCGCCCGAGGTGCGGTCCGAGGGTGCCGAGGGGGACGCCGGGGCCGAAGAGGGTGAGGCGCCCCGCGGCGAGCCCGAGGAGGGTCCCGGCGTGCCCAGGGCGGTTGCCCGGGAGCCCTTGCGGCCCTTCCCCTTTCCTTGTCCTGGAATGCTTGGAGCGGCCTGAGGAGTTGCAGCGGTCCGAGGTGGAGTCGGCGTGGTGGATAGCCAAAGCAGGAAAAAGGCAGAGCATGGAGGAGGGCTGGAAGGCGAGTGACTGAGGGAGGCCGGCGGCCGGCCTTATAAGGGAGGGCAGGAGGGCGGTGACAGGTGAGGTGCGAAAACAACGGCCCGGGGGAGGGGGCGGGAGAAAGCTGAGAGGCGGACGTCGCGCGAGGTGTGAATGCTGCGTGACGTCCGGGGAGGCGGGGGGAGGGTCTCTTCCTCTCCACGCATCAAGCGCAATGCTCGCATTACGACCAATTCGACTATTGATCCTAGTCGGGCTTTAGTACCAGAGTGGACGTTAGGTGGCAGATTAGTGCATGCACGTGGCTTTGAAGCGACCACAGTGACAACATCTGTTAGAAACAAAGGCCAGGTGACCAGGCTGCCATTCTTCCGCGAGTGAATACTGTAATATATGTTGATACTACCAGATGGCAATTCGATATATGAAACCCCCCACTGCCACTAGTCTAACAAATGCAGTGAGCAGAATTTTATTGTGAATAGTTAGTTTCTCCCGCAGTCTTGTGACAGGGTGGGAGGAAATTTGGTTCGCGCGCGCGCGCGCGGGTGTGCGTGCGTGCGTGCGTGCGTGCGTGCGTGCGTGCGTGCGTGCGTGCGTATATATATAGTTATATAATATTATATACAAGGTCCGTCCGGCAGAAAAACCTAGATTTTAAAAGGCCATTGAGGTGGGGCTAGTGAAGTTAGGCAGAATGTAGGCCCCCTAACGATGTCTTCATAGAGCTAATGTTTTATCATTTTTTCTTTAATGCTTTTTATTAATGTTTGATCTTTCTTTATTTCTTTAATGTTTTTAATATCTTGTCTTTTTTCTCTTCCAGGTGCCCCTCTGTATTCAGTTCAAGCTAGGTCAAAATGATGCTGTTCCCAGACCAAAAATTCATATATAGTCTGAAAATGTCACAGGTTCGGTGCTAAAAAGAAAACCACAACACAATTAGGAATCGACTACAAACATGTATCACAAATGGAGGCAACCATTTGGATGATATCATTTTCAAAACCAAATAAAAACAAACTGTAGGCCTATCCCTTCACTTAAAACATTATTAATAAATTGTTGTTAATAACATTTCCCTTGGCCTTTTTTTTAACCTGTAAAATGTGGGAGGTTTTTCTGCCGGACCCTGTATATATATACATGCATAAATACATACATGCATACCTATATACATACATATATTCATACATAATACATACATATACATACTTTCATACATGCATACCCAGTGGTTTCTCCTGTATTCAGGAAAGGGATGGCAGGAATCGGTAGAGTTGATGAAAACATATACCTGTCACTTACTGCGCACTGACCAGTATATAGCCGTGTTTACACGGGTGAGTTAAAACGGCTCATATAATGCGCCTTGCCTAGTTCGCCTTACATTCGCTGTGTAAGCACGCCACTGAAGCGGATTAGGGCTGATTCGCTTCATATGATTCGCTTTATATAAACCACTTGTCCAGGTAGTTTATACGAATCGATTCAGCTGGTTCCCGGGCGGCATAGTGTAAAATAGCAGTGCTCGCCAGCTACAGGCTCAGCTGTAACTAATTGCTGGTGCCCGGCAGTGTTAGGGACCGATTAGGCTGAAATCTAGTGAATGCGATCATATTTAACAGAATTACATACTCAAATAATGAAATTTAATTAAATTAACCCTAAATTCCAAGCGATATTAATGTAGCAGCTACATCGGCGTCGTTATTCATATTGTCAAATCAAAGAATGTAAACCAACAAATAGCAGTGCTCGCCGGCTACAGGCTCACCACTAAGGCTGCTGGTTCCAGGTCACCAACAGACTTTCACACTCACTCGTGTAAACGCGCCACTACTTCGCTTCATATAAATCGCTTTGTCTAATTCGCTTTACAATTGCCCGTGTAAACACGGCTATTGTGGTCCACTATCTTACTCGAACCAAATCATATAGGATTTGCATGAGATGTTAACTGGTAATTTGCCTACTGCATACAAAATGTGGATACATGTAGTCAATCAGAGAAAATATATAACTTGCATGATATTTAATTTGATGGTTAAGGTAAAATACAATTATATATATGTCACTGATATAAAACGGATGCAATATCAATTTTCAGATGCTGAGAAAAGTATATTTAAATGAATAAATTACTCACTAACAAAAATACCCCAAAACAGTAGGCACGGTTAAAATATTCTCAGGGTTTGTGGGAGAAATTATTGTTATATGCTTCTTCAAAAACTGCAATGTACTTACCTAAAGGTCTCAAATGACCCTGTGGTATACCAGAATGACTCTTATCTCTGAAACGTGGAGGGAATTCCCAGTCCATAGACTGATCCTTCTTGAAGCCTACTCTCCCTAGACTTTTATGGAAAAAATCCAACAGGAACAAAAACACCCAAACGGTTTGTAGTGGGTTCATGCTGAGAGGTTTCAGACTGAATACTGACTGACAAGACTAATTAACTCAACTTAAAAAAAAAAAGCACTGAGGTGGTAGCTATATGTAGGCATATATCGCCTATGCAACGGCTGAGTAAGCCACGCCTATTGCAGTGCAAGTTCTCCTAACTGCAAATGGGGGCCACGTCAAATGTTTGAAACCCACAGGCACAGCCACAGCTGTTTCTCCGCCAGCAGGACACTTTCAAAACCATGTGTCATCGTATTTGTTTGCGATTGATTCATACACGATGCACACTTCACAGTCAGTTAATTGATTTTACAACAGCCCCTCTCCCATCCCCATTATCAAGTATTTCAAGGGCGGGGCACTCCGTTCGAGTCATGTTGTGACAGATGTCACCCAACAACCTCCCGTGACCCATATATATCTAGGTTGGAGTTCTTTATTATTAGGTCAAAGGTTAAAGTACTTATCCTGGCTTATGGTGGCCTTTATTGATGTTTACTAATAAAATCTTAACATTCTTAAATTCGCAAGTGAGGCATTACGTTTGGATTTTCGCAAACATATAGAGTTTACGTTTGATTCGTCCGTGAACGCTTAAAACAAATGAAAATTGAGGTTGGTTTCCTAAGTAGGCCGCAGTGACCTAGATAGAGTAAATGTGTCAGTCGGTCGTGTTTGGGGTCACGCCTTGAGCTCTGCCTGTCAACTGGGGCCGACCGTCAGACAGGAACAACATGGCGGAGACACTCAGACTGGCCATGGCACTGCCGTAGAGCTGACGTGCATTTCGCCATAACAGAATCAACACACGGCCAAATTGACACACAGAACCATCCAAAATGGATCTGCAACATTTACTATGCGGAATCAACGTGGATAAGCTACGAAGCTCAGGCTTTTTCCGTCTTGGAACCCAGATTGGCAATTTCCAGCTGCCGAGGGCTCCAACGCTGAGTCTGCCCAGATTCAGGGAGAACCTCCCAAACCTTCGCGGCAATATGATCAATATCCCCAACTTGAATTTCAACATCACTCGTCCCGAATGGCCGGCTATTAATCTGAATCTTCCGAATCTTCCGAACCTTCCGAACCTTCCAGAGAACATAATTCCCGGTTTGAAACACAGGTATGGCGCTGCTGTTTATAACAAAGACGGGTCGACAAGCAGGAAACATTTGCCGGTCGGCTCTGGGCCGCACACCGTTGGTTGTTTTGATTTGATGTTCGACCACACCGCCAAAGGAACATTTGTTCGATTGTACTACCCAATTCAGCCCACAGATGTCTTTGTAAGTAACACTTATAGTATTTTACTGCAACACCATAGCACATGTGTCTCCGCGCTTTCGATATGTATCCCTATTTTCAGTGACAGCTGAACACTTTCTTAGAAGATGTGCTGGATTGTCACCATTGTGGTTGTTGCTGGAAGTGGAACTACATCGTTCCCTGCGTTGTCTCTGACTTTGCTAGTTTTGTTTATCTTTTTCTTGTATTGCTCATCTTAGCAATCTCTTTGTGATGAGCAGCTCTCGACTGCAATAGCCCAGGGATGTCTAATCTTGGATGTGACATTCATACGGACAAAGGGAAGGCTTGCAGACCATGTTGTTTTGATATTTTGTTGTATTTGTTTGATTTTTAAAATAACGAAATTAGTACATAAAATAAGAACTCCGCCAAAGACCCTATAATACTAAGACGGCTCACTCCCTGTCTCTCCCATGGTAATGTAAATTTCGCAGTGCCACCTTGTGGTGGGTTTGATCAGCCCGGCTGCTGGTTGGTGTTTCACATGTAACCACATACAATTATATTATACATGAGATAGGTAAGTATGAATACACATCAATATGAAATTGCTATGAACAAATACACATCATCATCATCATCGCCATCATCACACATCTTTCTCATTCATATATACATTTATACATATAATAAAGCAACTGTTTAACCGAGAGAACAGCCAGCGCACCAAGTGGTGGGTTTGATCATTTTGATTACACAGTACAGGCTGAGTGAGCCGTCTTAGTATTATAGGGTCTTTGACTCCACAGACCAGGTTAATATAACCACATCAGTTTTTCTTATCTCAGCCGGCCAGGGTAGATTTATATTTTGTTATGTTGTAGTTGCATCTGGTAGTACTGATAGCCTTCTAGAATAACTTATTAATATTACTAAGTTATTCACTTATTATTCAATAGCTGGGATTGTTTGCCAGGTTGTTTATCTCTAGCAGGTGAACATGCAGTGCAGTGTTTTGTGAATTAAAACGTGACATAAACAACAATAATAATAAGTGAATGAATTGATAAAGCACTATCGGTATATGGTATCTGTAACCTAGGAGACATGCACAAGTATGATTTCATATTTTGTGGATACATTTAGGCTTGTCTTGCATGATTTGTATGGATACCTGTGAATTTAAGAATATTCCAGTCATGGAGTTATGCTACAACTTTGACTATTCACTGAGCCACATTCTTACATCTAAGTATGCATACGTATGGTTACACTATATAGTGTGTCTATGGTTACACTATTCCATGGAATGAAATAAAACAAAAGGGATTTGGATGTATCGTTTAATCATGTTATCAATATATAATGTTATTTATGATTATATGTTAACCCATTTCTCTATAGTCAGTAGATGTCAACGACCTATTGTATGGTTGCATGACATTGATGAATATCTTCCTACAGGATATTGCCAAAACTATACTTGATGACAATGCAGGTAAAAATTGCACTGAGTGATGGCAATATCAGACTACAATCACTACATATACATGTTTATATTGTAAGTAACTGTTTTGTGACATGGCTGGAAGACTAGTGCTATGGCGCTGACGAAAGACTTTATTCAATGAATAAAACTATTTTTACAACAACAACAAAACCCACAAAATAAACTGCCTCAATACTCAGAGCCTCCACAACACACTCTAGTGGATGTTCTACACATTGGTAACTCTCACAGTAAAGCCCAGATGGGATGGCCGAATGAGTTCAGCGTCTGTCTCTCGTTTTGATAGATCGTGGCATTCGAACCCTGGTCGAGTCAAACCAATGACTTAAACATTGATTATTGCCGCTTGCCTAGCCAGGTGCTCGGCATTATTAGGATAGGTCAAAGACTGATTGGCTCAGTACCAGGATAATGTAACTGAGTTGGATATCAGGTCATGGTGCTGACAGCCTGGTCTCCAAGTGTGGCAGCACTATAATTTGTTTGTTGTTGGTTTATATCCTAGCAACATCTAAGGTCATATCAGGACGGGTACCGACTTGTGACAGCGCGCACTCATGGCGATTTTATAGTGCTGCCCCACTGGGAAACCAGGCTGCCAGCACCATGACCTGCTATCCCACTCAGTCACATTATCCTGACACTGAGCACACAAGTCCTTACCCTATCCCAATAATGCTGAGCACCAGGCTAGGAAGTGACAAGTATACATTTTTAAGTCATTGGTTTGACTCGACCAGGATTCGAACCCACAAACTCATGGGTTCGGATCTCCCGATCTCCCAAAACAGGAGATGGACGCTCTACTCATTCAGCCACCCCGCCTGGTGGCAGGACTATAAAGTCACCATGAGTGTGCACTGTCACAAGTCAGTA